>WKFP01015262.1:288051-307477 GCA_011057875.1 Pterocles orientalis | reverse complement strand
CACCGACCGCAATATCGCACCAACCGAGACTCTGTAATTCCTATTCATACACTGATCCGCCAGCTGGAGAGCCAGGGAGTGATCAGTAAGACCCACTCACCGTTTAATAGCCCCATATGGCCCGTGCGAAAGTCTAATGGGGAATGGAGACTAACAGTAGACTACCGCGGCCTGAATGAAGTCACGCCGCCACTGAGTGCTGCCGTGCCAGACATGCTAGAACTTCAATATGAACTGGAGTCAAAGGCAGCCAAATGGTATGCTACGATTGATATTGCTAATGCATTTTTCTCCATCCCTTTAGCAGTAGAGTGCAGGCCTCAGTTTGCTTTCACCTGGAGGGGCATTCAGTACACCTGGAATCGATTGCCCCAGGGGTGGAAACACAGCCCCACTATTTGCCATGGACTGATCCAGAATGCATTCAGCCTCTCTCCTCTCAATAGCCAGAGAGAGAGCCCAGCTTAAATTGTCCTTATCTCAACCCACGAGTCCTCTTTGCCATTTACCTCTTTAATTCTCTCCCCTATCATTGGGTGGGGGCACGGACTGTGTGAGCGGGTGTGTGTGGTTTGGTCCCCAGCCAAGGGCCAACCCACCACACTCACTCATCCAGCAGAAAAGGTTTTTTTAATGGCTTTGCTTTCAAAAGTGAATTAGACTGCTCACAAAAAAGTCCAATCGCCCAATTTACATCCAAGCTAGTTGGGACTAAGCAGCAGGTGCACTGCGCTGTTAACGATGAAAAACCAGTGGAGAAAAGTACAACCGCTTCCCCTCACTTCCATTGGTCATGATAAACCATTGGATCAGTTCAGTTTCCTGTTATTTCACCCTTGAGTCAAGCTTATTCATTTTAATTTCAATCTCTCTACCATGAAGAGATTGGACCCTGAAAGACAGATGCCACATTTCTCTTTGGAACATCCTGAAGACAAACATACAAGCATGTGCTTTATAGATTGCCAGAGCATGTACAATAAATCCAACACTATGCACATGCCAGGATTAATCTTTGTACTACAAGCACATTATATACTTAATGTGCAAAAAAAACCAATTTCAAGATATGTCAGATTTATTATGAATGCTGCAGAGGTGTCTGGGATTTCTGATGGTCTTCTGCACTCTCAGTTAATGGAGTGTACTTCCAGCAAAGGAAACCAGACATCTGGAAATTCTGCACAAGTTTTATAAGAACCCCTGTGGTCCAGATGGAGCAGGAGGGAGGAAAAAGAGTGGACAGTATGGGAAAATCAGACATACACTAGTCATACCAAAGTTTACAGGGAAAGGCAGTGTCTGTTATTAGTTTAAATCTGTGGAAATAAGAGCTCCCACCACAATTTGGACCCCTAGGTCTCCACAACCAACTCACGCTTCAAGGTTAAGTCTGAAAACTCCTGTTCCATAATGCTTTTTCAGGATGTGCTTCTGCTATCAAGATCTTGAGACCACCATGTTATATGAATAAAATTATGCACAGCCAGCCTCCTTACACAAATTAGAGAGAACTACATTGGACAAGGCCAGAATTATATCTTAGGACAGCCTTTCCCCACACAGTCCTCCAACACTTTTCCCATCTTCTGCCCCCCAACTCTTCTCTCTTCCTCCCCTAAACCAGTTACTGACCATTCCTCATTAAGGAACTAATTTTTCCCTCCTGCCCACTCTCCAAATTATTATCTATTCAAAAGTCTAAATCAAGCTCTGCAATCTCCCGTCCTAATTAAATCAAAGGAAGAAGTAGCTCGCATAAATAACATTTTCAAGAACTAGTTTTGGCTTCTAGATTTTGCAGCAAAGTTTCCAGTCCCACTTCAGGGCCAGAAGGTTAAACATTTCTCAATGACGCAGGCTCCCTTAGCAAAAGAGTGACGAGGAAGTGGTCCAAAAAACCTCATTCTTCCCAGGCACTAAATCAACAACCACAGCAAACAGTGAGTGCCTCTCTCTGAGGAAAACTGGGAGGAGTGGAGCAGCCTTTTATTATAAGCAGTCACTTAGTCTGCCACCATAATGCAAAAGCCCAGTACAAGGAAGAAAAGAAAACAAAGTATTAAAAAAGAAAAAAAAAAAAAAAAAAAAAAAAAAAAAAAAAAAAACAGAAATGAGATTGTGTGTAGTGCATTTAAAGTTATATGGAAACAAAAATAATTTAAAAAAAACTTCAACTTCTGTGGAATGCTGCATTTCTGTTTAAAATTGCTATTCTTTTCTGGTCCATTTAGATGGCTGGTAACCCTCTAGTTTAAACTTAAAGAGGCTTTGACCTTTAAATGGGCTGAAATCTTCCTGCCCGAGACCATTTTTTATACACTGCACTGTTACAGACACTCAAATATTAGTATCTGAATTTTCAATACAATATGAGCAATAGAGGTTTCTCATTAAGGAGCCTACTAATCTGGATCTTGCTCTTGCTTAGTTTGAGCTAACATGGGGTCAAGTAAAGGCATACTGCAAAGTGTTCTCTGTTTATTTCAACTTCAGTGAAAAAACATTGAAGGCTCTAAGCCATGGGAGTGTTTTGCAATAAGTCAAGCTCAAGGTACTTTCTGAAGAGCTTAACCAAAGGTTTTGGGAGTTGTAATTTTTAACTGGTGGTAACTCAGTGTCAGGTAGTAACTTTAATAAATCAAAAGGACTCAATTTATTTTTAAAAGGCATTTAATTTGAGTTGACATCAGTGATTGCAAAATCCAAATCTCAAATAGTGAAAGACAGACAACGAAAACCAGCTTCAATCAGAGTATCTGCAGAAGCAAAGGGAAAAAAAAATAATCTCATCAAGGTCGCTCATTACAGGCTGATCAAGTCAGCTTATGCTTCACTGGAAGCTGCAACTTCTTTATTGGGATATACTCATTTCTGAGAAAAAATGATCAGGGCAAAGAAAATGGAAAAGACTACAGAGAGCCATAAATACATTTCTCAACCTACTTCTCACAGTGGATAATTAAATAGGTTCCTAACCTATTGGGATTCCAATGCTGTGCACAATGCCTAGGAAGTATCATTATTTAGAGGATCTCATTTAAAATAAGCATCATGATAGAAAGATACAAAAAGGTATTCAGCAGGTCACATTAGTAGACACCACTTTAGCACTTGCCTACGGATATGGTAAAGTAGCTGCAGCTTCTTCTAGTGAAAATATTTCGTCTGCATTAAAGTTTCCACCAGTTTAACTACAAAAAGCTATCTGGATTAAAAGACACTGACACACATGCTCATTTACTATTTACAATTAGAAGATTTTTAAACAAAGAGAGAAGTTCTAGGACAGCTTCCCAGTACTAGTTGCTGGCGAGTGAGAAATCTAACACTTTTTAAAATGGTCTTGATAAAATTATGAAGGGAAGCATATGACCTGATTAGTTGCAACAGTAGGAGAGTGGGCTCTGTGGCCCTGAAGGGTAATTCCAGTTTTGTTTCTTTATGACTCCATTCCTGCTTAAACTATTGCTAAATTATACAACATTCTTAAACCACACTAAGGCTAATCACAAAAGGGAGCTGTGCCAATGTCATTAAACTACTTTCCTATATTGATTCTATTAGTAAAATTCTCTTGACAAAGAAATTGAGGGGAGAGGGAGACAATACTTCTTCCATTAAGATGAAGATTCTAGTTTCACCTCCGTAAAGCAGGGCTCATGTTTCCTTAGTCACAAATGAAAAAAAAAGTTCAGACTGAGAAACCAGCTGAGGTTTCTCCATTTGAAAAGCCAATTTCAAACAAGTGTCAGTCGTCTCTCCTTGGAAGAACCCTAAGGTCAGAACAGCAGAGGGTGCTGTAAGTCTGAACTGAGGTGCATCAGCTCAGCAAAAAGGAGCATCCAGATGGGACACGAAGCTGTAGGCTACCTCAAGTTTTGGGGTTTGGTTTTTTTGTGGGTTTTTTTTTTGTTTTGTTTCAGTTTTGTTTGGGGTTTGGAATTTTTTTTTGTGCTGCAGAAGTCATTTGAGACTGGAAAAAGCAAATGGCAAACAGTAAAATATTAAAATTTATCTATGTCAGTTTTGACATAACATCAAAAAACATCAGAGACATTCTCAAAACCTCAACAGTTACCTATAATCCCCACCACTGATCTGTATAGCTCTGGGCATACATTAGAGACTGATTCATATCAAAGCTTAGACATAAAAGAAATCATACCTAAATGCCTATAATCAAAACATAGACTGGACACGAATCCCATTATTGCCAAAAAAAAAATTTAAAAATCCTGACTCTAAACCCTAATGTAAATTTCTGCTACCAGACAAGAATGGAAACCCCAGTGCTTTGTTAAACATTAGTCATCTCTTAAATCTGGCAAACACTGGATAGTGAGGAGTAACCAGGTAACCGGAAGACAGAATGGACGTGTGTCTGCACTGTATCCCTTTAGGCAAAGCATGCACGGTGTAATCATCATACCAGATTCAGCATAACACACATTCAGATATTAATCCAGAACCTAAATTAGTGGCAGGCCACAAAGATGACTATGATCAGTCTGAGCCTATTTAAATAATGATTAAGTAATCTTTATATGATTGTGCCCAAAGATCCCAAATAAGAAGCTGATTTAAATAATTCTTTTTTACTTCATTTTGCTCATGCACTTGAACCATGTTCCTAAAGAAACATATTCATCATGTAAATGAACGGCTAACTTACAGAATATGACAGCAATTAAATAGGGCCCATTATACATAATGCATTAATTTTGCGGCAAGGAATACTCTGCTTTGATTAAAGTTACAGCATATAAAATCTGACATGAGTTTATATGCATTTTAAACTTTCATTTAGTTTTTAATAGCAATTGCTGAATGATACAAAAAAATGCAGTACGATGATGAAAATCTTAGTATGTAGACTGGAAACTGGTTAAAATGCACACAGACACCCCCCCTCCCTTAAAGTTATTTCTCAGTAGTTCCATTTTAAAGTAAGCTGGGCCGTAAGAAAGGTTAGGAAACAAAGCAGTCAGCAAATAATTGGTTTGTGTCTACTACATCTTTGCTGTTTTAGAACAAATACAGCTGGTGTGTGCCCTTGCAAGTTCATCTTAGTTCGCAGAATGGATAAAGACAAAAAGCTGGGTGGGTGGTTTTTCCTACTCTCTTTTTCAACCTGTAGTGTAGCACTCACTGGATAAAATGAATGAACAGAGTATTTTCAAAGCAGACAGAAAAAAATACTATTTTTAAAGGGTAATGTAACACTTCAACCAATACTTACTCCACGTTTTAACAGATGTCCAGCAGATTTTTCTTTAAATTTCAAGTTGTCAGTAGAAACAGGTACTGGTCAACTAAGTGATTCTAGTGAGTAGTCTTTATTGTAGGCTGCCATTTTTGAAAAAAACAATTCAAAGCATCCTTGATATATTTAGTTTCAGTACAATCTTTTAACTCTAGTTTGGCTAACACAACAACACAGTGATTTGATTACATAATAGCTAATCACAGGGATAAAAGGCAGCAAAAGGTTATGCTCAAATCTTTCATGAATGGAATAACTCAGTAATGTGCAGCTTACAGTTGTGCACTCCTCACTCCATAGCTTATAATAGCCAACTCAGAACTTAATGCAGTTAGTAGCTCTGGCATAAAAATTTCCATATTTACAGCTGACTTCAGGAACGTCCCATTTGCTGGTTCGGAAAGAATTCCCACTGCATGATGACGATGAAGCTCACATAACTTTGTTCAGTCTTTGGATCACATGCAGGATTCTGGTTAAAAGCCAGTGAAGAGTCATTTTATCACTACTGAGAATATACACATCTCAGGGAACTGAACCAGCAACGAAGGAACTCTTTACACTCCCCGGGAATTTGCTACCTAGATACAAAAGGTTACATTTCCAAATGCCATAGATTCCAAACTGAAATTTAAAGTTCTATTTTTAAAGTGGCGATGATGCAAACTCTAAAGCTAGGAATGTTTTCCCCTCACCTCCACCCTCCATCGAAAACCAAAATCCTGACTGTGTTGATTCAAGAACTCATTGCAATCTCAAAACTCCAAGCTGGGGGGTGGGGGGGGAAGAAAGAAGAAGAAAAAAAAAAAAACAAACGGTATTTTATGTTCTACTATTCAAACAAAATGAAATGCCAAAACTAGAGGAAAAAAATCATAACTATAAAAACTTCTTAACAGTAAGGAAAAAAATCCTACTAGCAGGTGCTTGAAAAAGACAATATTAATTAGAAGGCATTTTAGTACATGAATGAGAGGTTGCTCTTATGAGTACCAAAAACCAGAGCTGAATTTAAACTTTATTTAAAACAGGAAAAAGAGAACAACCACTAAAACTGCAGCTCTAACAGTTGTCACTCCTGTAAGAGCTGAAGAGGAGGACATCTCCCTTCTATGAATACACAGATACCCTGTCGCCTTTCTTCCCATTAAAAGTAGTTTAGCAGCTGACATCCCTTAAGCACTTCAACTTAAATCCTTTAAAGAGGGAAGAGAAAGAGCCTGTGAGCTATGTTTTGAAAGAAAGAATGAATGGGATCAGCATCAGTTTGTCCTAAATTGAGTTTAATATATCCCTAATCTGCTCAAAAATGCAGTTTTTCCTCCCAAAAATGAGTGAAGTTTTATATTGGATTCAAGATGACACCAATTTTCAGCTGAAACAATTGTTCTTTTTTTCAGAACCAGTTGGATGCAAAGCAAATTAGACTAGGGAAGTCAAGTTTTGTCCACTATAGAGAACTGAATTATTTCTATGCTCATTTATAGTGCAGACTTCAAAACAACACTTTTTTTTGTTCTCTAAATATGCACGGAAAAAACCCTCTTGTTCATCTAAACCACACTTCTAGCAGTTTAGAACAACCTGCTTCTGGTTTGTGTACCTGTCTTGATCTCTTAACAGATTCTAAGATTTTTTTTTCATCAAGTCACTGGAACAACATATGAAAACCCAAAGATGCTATCCAATAGATCAAGCTATCCTGAACAGATCTTCATTTTGTTTTCAGTATACTCACAGAAAGAAATTAAGATTATGCAGAGACAATTATTAACATGCGAGATAGTGCAAACCACAGAGCAGTGCACAGGAACAAACCAGTGCTACCCAGAAGAATAAATGAAGGTTTTAAGCAGAGCAAAATTTAGGGGAAATGGAATTCATTAACAGAAGTAGCCATTTGGCCAAGTGCTAACATCCATTTATTCAGGCAATGCACTGTTAGACTCTAGGTGACCCTAAGTGGCCATAACTCTTATCTTCGCATGCAAAATAAATGATCTGAAATTTAGGGTTTATCTATCTGGCTGACTGCACCCTTGTACGCGTACTGCACACATTTCTGCCCAGCCACCTGCTAGAAGTTATAAAAATAAACTTGTGAACAATAATAACTAAAAAAAAAAGAAAGTGAAATTATCTTTGAAAGTTTGTATTTGCTATTTAAGCACAAAATTTGCATACAGAGGCCAACAGCACACCCAAGACACTAACTTGCATGCGCCCCTCATATGGCTCTTCAAAAACAGTTCTAAGTGTCACTGGATTGCAGATTGTGTCAAAAAAAAGTATTCTTCTAAGATTCTTCCCTCTTAATTAAAAACAAAAAAATAAATATATTAACGACTCATTCTTTCAGTGTCACAGAACAAAGCCAGGCCTATCAACAAACTATTCAGTCTATATCTTGATGGAACAGTGACCAACAGCAAAAGTATTTGCAAGATCTCCATACGGGGGATAATTAGGTAGTGACATGAATAACACAATGGGTTCAGGAGAACAAAAAAAGAGGCTACATAAGGAGATTAGGTTGAAGTAGATAAAGGAAAGGAAAAAACAAGCTTTTGGAATCAGCAAATAAATATAAAGAAAACAAATGAGTCATGCCAAGAGAGTCAAGGCAGCAAAAAAAGACCAGATGACTCTTGGAGAAAAATGCTAATGAGGGAGCTCCCACTGCTAAGAGCTTGGTATAGACCTGCACATCAGCTTCATTTCTAACAAAATGAAAACATGCAAACTGGCACAGAACTGTTTCCAAAACTGTATTCTTGAATATGAATGGAGAATTTTGCCTCGCTGTGTGTGACTGCCTTTTTAATGACTGGGTCAGTAATACCACAGCTCTTCAAACAAGTTCAGTAGTCCAATGAGATGTCAAATACATCAGTTAAGTTTCTGCTCTTATTTTCACTTTTTTCCTGGGTCCATTGCCTTTTTGAAATGTCTTTTCAACCCGATTTTAACTTTTACTTTTTCTTCCTCAGCTGTCATGATTTGTATTGATTTTTTTTACCTTTCCCTTTTTCAGTTCGACAGGTGTGTTTAATTTTTTTCTGGTTAATACAACATGCACCTCAGTAGTCATATTGTTCCTGCTTCAATTATGTTTTGTTCTGAAGAACTAGTTACTCCCTGCTTAAACTATTCTAAGCTATTCTGCTCCCAGAATAGTAAGGTTGTATTCTCCTCCCTGGTTCTTTCTCTAAAATATTAAGAATGTTTTTTCATATTTAGTATCAAAGATGTTGCTTTTTATGTGCCCACCAACATGGAATACAAACATTATTTCCTGTGTTAAGTATGGTTTCAGATACTGTTACTTCTTGAATGGACTCCCATTAGCACCTAAGCATTGAATAAGCACAGTCTTATGACCTGCATACCGTAAGAATGTTTGGTCTACAGAGTGCAAGCTGTGTGAGGTCTATCGGGAAAATCTATTTACCCAGCTTAGGCCATGATTCTCCTACTTCTTATCAATGGCTTTTCAGAAACTCTGATCAGTTGACTGGGACAACTGTTTCCAGCTTCCAGTAGGGCTTCTGGAGATGAACACAGGGACAAAGAAGCCTTGAGAAGTTAAGTCTTTCCTCATTAAACGATTCTAGCTCTCAATAGAAAAGAGATCCAACTTCAGTCTCTAAAAAGTTTCAAGTAGTTTGCCCAACAGACAATTACCTCACTATGTTAAATAACAGTAGCAACCAACAGCAGCTGAAGTCACTAAATATTATTTTTCACTTTTTTCTAAAAAACGTTGAACAACTTGATCTCAGCATCAAGTAGTCATTTTTTTTATCTAGAAGCTTGTAACACACTTCCATTATTCAAGATTGATCTTTAAAACTTACTATGCACATGGTTCCATCCTGCTGTCATACCTAATTTCCCCACCAATCTTGTGAATCCATTTACATAAATATTTTCCTGCTTCTTGCTTAATATTTTTCCAGCAGTGGTTGATGCAGAAGAAAAGAGAGCTGCCACTGATGGAAGAGGTGCAATAAATCTGTATCCCTCATTAGGTAAGTTAAACTTGTCAGGAAGTTCCCTCAACATTGCAGAACACCACTGCCTAACCCAGGACTGGGGTTAGCTGACTTAAGCGAAAGCTACTCACAAGTACTCTTTAGTAGGAGAAACTCTCACCCTAAGAATTAAATGCAAGCCTCAGGAGTTTTCATACTTTGGAAGAAATTAAAAACACAGCCACAAATAAAGTTTTCAAAAAAGTAATACTAATATGAAGGCCATTTCCCTAATTTTAACAAGTCTTCCTTTATTCTGTGAGCTTTCCCAGAATATACTGCACAAATTCATTTACAAGAACCCTGAAATGTAAATTCCATGGCTCTTCCTTGTCTGCAAAAAAAAATTAGCTTGATTAGAAAACCTATTAGAAACAAAGCACATTGAGGTAAACAACTTTTTCAGGCCTTTACACAACAATTGTCATTTCAAGAAAAATAAATTTCTTTACAACAGAGACAGATTCAACACCAAACATATGTCTAAATCCTACCTCCAAAATTCACAAATTGTAAGAGTATGACTAGAGAAATGACACATTGCGACCAAACAACCTTCTGAATTGAGACAAGAACTATATATTCCATACAAATTGTAGCCCTGCCATAACACCTCTCTTGCCTGTCCTATCTACAACAGGAGGTGAAAAAAAGTATTTTAGTTCCCAACAACAAAGAACACAACCATAGGCCAGAACTATAAAATAAAGGTTATTCAGGATCTTTACAGACACACACAATCTCCACAGATATTTTACAAAACATAAGACTCTATATTAGGGAAATCAATGCTGAAAATTCAGGAAAAAAACATCAATTTCTGAAAAAAACTATGAAGTTACTGGTTTACTTGTCTCTTTCCTAGTCACTACTTAAAATAAAGAAAAAGCATTTGACTTTCAGAAAAAGTCTGTCTTGACATTTTTGGCATCGCGTATGTGCTGCTTTTCAGGCAATGCTGTACAAGAGATTAAGAGTACACAAATGCAAACACAAACTCCTAGGGTACTGCTAGTTTGTGGTCGGCTCTGACCAAGGTTACAGTCTGTCTCTGCTCCCATCCATAAAACAGAGGACATTCATATCTATACATATTCGTTATGTTTCATGGCTATAGCATGTTCTAAAGACACAGATAAAAATGATCTATAGAAGTACATCATACTGTCAATAACAGATAATTCTCACTCTAGCATGTCTTCCACATCAGAAATGCAACTCTGTACATATCTAACAGGTAAGCACAGTATCACAAAAAGACTATAGTAATTAGCACAAAACCATATAAACACAATACCATTTTCATTCTCAAGGAAGCAGTCTTTCAAGATATAAAACAAGTATTGTGAAGCTTCAAAACAGAAGTGTTTTTCCCAAAATACACAATTTAAAATCTCTCCAAAGTATCAAGAATATGTTTCATAGAAAAATAATTAACATTAAAACCACATAAATCAGCCAAAAGCTAAAGAGAGGAAATATATTTAGAACAAGTCTGAGATTTGACTGGGATTTTCCAATCTTCATAAGGAATTTAAATTTAACTCTGGGGACTAAGAAATGAAGAACAGAAAGATTATTTTATCTCTATCACTGTTTAACATCCAACTAGTATCCAACTGCAACCTGCACATGAAGTTACCACAGCTCTCTAATTTGTCTTTACTCAAAGTCACATAGCATCCTGGCAGTCTCTATATAGTTCAGCAACCATGATTCACTAGTAAAATTTACCCATGGGATACGTTTGGGGTGATACCTGATTGGAGTGTTGTCGTCTGCATTTCTGGTTTCAGCAGTGTCATGTTGATCCTTCTCTCAACAGTTACAATCTCTTAAAGGCCTCTCTTCATAGATAGATAGATAGATAGATAGATAGATAGAGATTGCCCCCAAAATCCAAGAGGACCTGTCAACTTAACTCTTGTTCAAAACTTGGGAGAAATTCTCATCCTTATATGATGAAAACTGTGCCTACTGAGAAAACTCAGTCTTACAACATGCAGTTCTCTGCTTATTCACTACAGGCAAGTTGGAACAGCCCAGAATCAAACTACTGCTAGGAGAAAAATGAATACTCAAAGGGGAACGCAAGATGTGTAGTTTGCAGAAGTAAGGTCCGCCCCTTGATGCTCTGTAAGTAAAAGGGAGGGGGAAGGAAGGGGTCAGAGACACTAGAACTGGCAGATTTTTCTCCTTTTAAAAGAGAAGGATGACGTCTTGGGTAGACTTTGAATCCCCTAAGGGGCTCTGCTGGTGAGGCAATTTCATTCCAAGGACAAGGAGACCCAGTGTTAACATAAACACGCAGACATCCTTGGCTTTGAAACAACATGGCCAAAAACACATACATCCTGCTGATAGATCAGTCACTTTTCTTCAATCTTTACCAGTCCTTTTTCTTAATAACTGCACTATTCCCCTACCCCCATCAATTCCCCTTGCTGACCACTAAACCTGAGCTACTGTAACAAAGGACTGGAGCTTCTTCCAAACAGATGGCAGGGTCTATTTCTTAAAAACAAAGAAACAAAATACCCTTTCTCCTTCAGACTTTTCCCATTTTGGATCACACTCTCCACTGGACCTGTCTAGAGATTAAAAAAAAAAATTAAGCCACGTTTCCCACATCCAGATGATCAAATTATTTGGAATATTGGACAAAACTTTTATAGTCAAATATTTCTTTAGTAAAAGATAAAAACAGAATTAAGTCTTTCCTCACTAAATGATTCTAGCTCCCAACAGAAAGGAAATTCAATTTCGGTCTCTAAAGAGTCTCAAGTAATTTGCCCAACAGAGAATTTAATTATCTTAACAAACTAATTCCAATGCTTCTGCCCCAAGAGCAGCTTTCCCTTATTCCCCATCTTTCCCCAAGGTTCATCATCACTTCTCATTAGGTCATCTAAGTAAGTTAACTGCATATATTTACATCAAGCCCAAAAATATATTGAGCTGTGCAAAGACACAGATCACTTTTTAGATTTAAAATCCCTTTGTAGCAACTCAGAATCCCTCTCCTGCCACAATAGCATTCATGAGGATGAGTAATCGGGTGTGCAAAACTGATTTTGCGCTGTTGTCTTACTCCTCCAATCTTAAATAACTTCAGGGCTTCTCTAGCACTGAGATGCAAGAACTCCCCAACAGCTGTTTGACAGCTGAGAGAAGAGCATGGCAGGTTTTAGCAACATATCTTCCTTCCCCCACACAAACACATCTGGGGCTTCAAAGGGGCAGCAGGAACTCATTCAGCAGCTTTAAACAATATAGGAAAATCCCTTACAGTTATGATACTGTAGTATTTATCCGATTTCCATACTCCTTACATCAGTAGCGTGTTGTAAAAGGACAAGAATGAGGCTCTTTAGGCTTCTCTCACATTTAGGTGACACCTATGCAGTCCTAGATTCACAGCCAGACTAGGCAAAAATTGCAATCCTTACTGAAAGGAACAGCAGTGATGCACTGTATCTCGAAAATTTAGAGACACTGGTGACAGAAATAAGTCACTTTAACACCTACCCTGAATATCCATATTATAAATAAAGGAAACCAAAAGTTTTCAGCAGAATGCGTGCTTATTTTTGTGGTGATACGTGGGAATATAAGGGGAAGCAGTATGAGCAAAGTGGAAAAGGAATCTTTCCTACAGTGTCCAGGAACTCCCTGAAGTATGTACACGTGAACCGTCAGTGACCGTGAACAGATGCATGAAATTTAAAGCATTAACCAGGATGTTGCTTATTTGACCAGCAGGGAAGATGAAGATTGCACTACTGAATGCCTTCAGACAAAGATTCCTTCATTATACTTTGTCATAATGTATTGATTGTGGCAGAGGGAGAGTTAGAGCCTGCAGAAGTGGCTGACAGTATCCCAATATAAATGAATTATAGAAAACCTGAAACTTTGATGAGAAAAGCCACACATCACAGAAGCAGGCTATCACCCAAAGCTAGATTCAGTTTGTTAAGTACTAGCAGCAGTTGACTATTGTGAAATGGTGCAATCTTTCTTTTGTGAAGCAGCCACTCACTGTTTAAGTAGAACAGACTGAGAATCCTGCTGAATGGCATTCTCCCTTTAAAGAAGCAGACTTCCTTTCCCCATTACTACCCTTAACACTTCAAACAGCAAAACCAGCAACCGAAGTCCTTACACAGACAAAACAGCTGCCCAGATCTGGGCCTGACTTGTTTAGCAAGCAGTTTAAATTCATGAAAAAGGCATGTTTTTAAAATAGCTATCAAGTTATATGTCTAACATACATCCATCAGCCCTGAACCTTGAAGCCTCAAAGTGAACTGAAATAAGAGAGAAACTGGAAAGGAGAAACAGAAAGGATAGGAACATTACAGACCAGTGATTGGAGAAGGGCATTATAAACTTGTTAAATTCATCAGGAACAAACAAAAACTGTGTTGAGAGCTAACTTGTTAAAGACACCACATTAAAGCTGCCTTTGGCATTATGCCTTCCAGCTCAACTATTCCCCCATCACTATTTAAAACTTTGTTTTAAATATTTCAAGAGATTACCACTTCTCAGCTGTTTAGTAACTCCATCAGTAACAGGCTAGTCATTTCTACCGTGCTTTGAATCTCATATGTCTACCAGAAACTTTCAGACAGTATGCTAAATTTATAGTCTCCTGGGACTTAAAGTCTCTTAACACAAATCTATCCAAGATAGACTGGTTGTTTTTATTCTAACAACCATTCCCCTTACACACAAGAAAAAACAGTACGCTTCATTGGAATGTGTGTGAAGGACAGATCAGAGAAAACTATATATTTCCTGTCTTGGTCGTTTTGTTACAATACAGATTTAATCTTCTTCACGTGTAAATTCTGGATGAGGTAGTAACTGCCACTTGATAATTAAATGTAACTTTGAGTCACACTATTCCAGAAATCAGATATACACTAGAACAAAAAAAAAAAAAAATCCCAAAAAACCTAAGAAAATAATTTCAGAATAGTCCTGTCCTGTCTCTTTAAAACCTTTTTTCAGGAACAATATACCACCCTTGTTGATAAGCAAACATCCCTAACTTCTTAAATGAGTTCACAAGTCACAATATTCACTTTTAAAAAGGACAGTTTATGACATGTTTTGAAGAAAACATTATCAATGTTAAAGTCACAGGAGCAAGAAGACAGCTATAAAAACCTGCAAAAATCACCATAATAAGTTATATTTTAAATAAATCCTGAATTTAACTGCACTCGATGTAATGACAATCCAGGGCAGGAAAGGGAAAGAAGAGGAGGGAGACAGGAACATGCAACCTAACAAAAGAGTTATAGCAGCCATTACCTACACAATTCTTTAAAATAAAACCAGGTGCCCTAATAAATATTTAAAATATTACTCCTGTCTTTTAACAGTAAACATGCACAGGCACATAGGCACTAAATTAGCTCCTTAGAACCATTTAACAAGTTCAACTCCGTAATTTTTAATTGAGTATAATCACCAACAGCTTATGTGGCACAAATTAATCCCATACTTTGTACAGCACTCTGTCTTTACAGTAACAGGAGTGCCTCCTGATATCTAAAGCACACGCCTGCTATACGACTTCAAGTCATACTGAAATTCCACACATTCCGACTAGTCTCTTTCCCCCCAACACATATATATGGTCCTTTGTAGAAGGCAAGCATCCCAGATCAAGTAAACCCCAAAGATCAGCAAGCTGATACAAGTCTTGTCCAAACCTGTAATCATAAAATGCAACAGTTCACTCAAAAGAATGTTACCTCACCATAAACAAGCTGACAGTGAGAAGAAACCAGGACAGTCGTCAGCTTCTAACAACATTTTTCATGACTTCTGGACAAAAATAACTATGAATTCATCTGTTGAAAATGGGTCACTAGCTTCCACTTCTCTTGAAGCTAGTGGAGCAATTACAATTTCAAATGAAAGTTAAACAGAAGGACAATTTTAATCGCATAGGATTTGTGTATACATCACCAGTTTTTTCTCATTCATCAGGACCTTGCCCTAACCTTGCCCTAAGGGTTGGGAAAAGTTATCTTGGCATCCTAGTACAGGTGATAGAGAAAAATCAAGATACACTTAAGAGCTTCAGATGACTCTGTAATGACTTTTTTTTGGCTTGTGGGGCAACAAATGAGTCAGCTGCAGGTAGTCGCTCAAAGTTAAACTTGAGACCTTGATGATCACGGGTAAAAAATGAGAAGGAATGTGCATTTTGGGTAGAAAATTCACTGTGAAGCACAAACACAAATTAAATAACTACACCTTAACTGTTCCATTAACCTTAATGTCTGAATAGAACCTAATAACTATGTCAAAATATTTTACTAACACTTTACCACATTGAGGTTTCCTTCCACTGAAGTGACAAGAAGTTGTTTCCTATCTGTTATGTTCATATATATCCTTAATAGCTTTTATTGTATTTTAATTTAGTGTAATTTAATAACTATTCAGACAAGATGTTTAAGGTCTTTACACCCATTTATCAAGGTGTACCTATCCTCCACACACCTGTAAGGGTATTGTGTAGCTGCGACAAGGGAGAAGAATATGAAGAGGAGTCTGGGTCTGAAACAAAACAAAATCGACACAGAAACCCTCAGAAACCGTCTCTTGCTGCTCTTCAGTTCTCCAAGAGCAGAAATAAAACAGGAATCTGCTGTCCTAGAGCATATGGCAGCATGTGCATACAGGACTGCACTCCCAGTTCTCTCATGGGATACATAATTCCATGATGTTTCACATGCCAAAGAAATTTCTATTTTAATTCAGCTAATAGTTTATGTTCCAGAACCACTGCCTGAAGTAACAAATTCAGTACAAATCATGTAATATTTTTCTACAGACATCTACAGATAAACAAAGACTTCTGTAAACAGAAGTTACACAAAGGGTTAACCTGTTAGAAACGTTCAGCATAAGTACTTCGTTCAGCTGTGAGTCAGCAATGCCTGTCTAGAACTGCAAACAGGAGACCCTTGGACACAGATAGGCAGCTTCCAGCAAGTCTCTTATTTACCGTCTACTCACCTCCCACCCCACTCAGCTTGAATCTTCCTCATACCTTGGATTTGGCAAGTTGTCACAGAAGCAGTTGCACTGCACAAGATATGCTTCTACAACCACTTTGGATTGCTCAAATGTTTAAGCAGATTGCCATCTCAACTGACAGATCATCTCTAAAGGCTTTTTTTAAGATGTTTGAAGCCAAAGGCACGACAACAAAGATACACCATATTAAAAAAGGAGCTTTAACAAGCTCAACAGCTTTCAACAGCTGTGCAACCTCTTCCCCAAGATAACTGAAAAAGTTCCCATTTAAAAGAACAAGTTTATTAACTCAAAATGCAACAGCTATGTTTCTCAACAGCTCACTAAGCCAAGTCTCCTTTTATGCTGTGACAATTTGCAGATAACAGTATTTCAGCAGCACTTTTCTGTCCCACAATACTTTAATGAATGTACACACAACAAAAAAACACACTGCAGCCTAGGAGAAAAATTCATTGTATACCTCTGAAGATAAGCAATATTCAGGTAGTCTAGATCAGGGACTTTGGACTTTATGCCTTGTCTGAAAAGCTGCACCTCCAGCAGTAAAATTCCCACCATTGTGCTGAGCCCTGATAAAGAATCAGCTTCCACCTAATGAGTCACTTCCGGGAATATCCTGATTTTCTTTGGCCAAAGGTATGTGCAGAGGTGTTCCTTTTCAAATACTATTTAAACACAACTCTTTTACCTGTTCCAGTCAAGCAGTTTTGCAGCCCACAGTGATACAGCTTCAAATAACATTATTCTGTTAGAGGAAAACCATCTATTTCTGTAAAATATTCCCAAGATATCAATTTTTTAACCTACCCAAACAACTGAATCATATAAAGATTCTTTCTTAACTATTAGAATAGTCTTTCCTCTGACCATAACAAATGCTGTTGTGTCCTGTTTGTGTCCATTGATAGTGCTGCTACAAGTTTCATTTTCCTAAAAAGGCACTCTTACCCATTCCCAACATTAGCATCCGTTTTCCTCGGGAATCAATAAACTGCTTCTCCCCAATTCAGGGCCCTTAATCATGTCTTCTTCACTGAAAAGAGAAGAACCCTGCCTCCAGTAAACTCACAATGTAACCTCCAGGTGGTCAGCTGTCAGGTTTTGGAAGCAAAGGCTCATATGCTTTTCCCATGCTGCCTTCAAGCCCTCTACCACCTTCAAAACTACCTCAGTTACATTTCATTGGAAATCTCTCCTTCATAAGTATAAAATGCCCAAGTCTGCCATTAATTGAAATATGTCTACCATGCTCACTAATACTCTTTTTTTCCCCTTTTATTTACTGCCACCACCTTTATCTCAGAGCACTGCAAACATTAAGGATTAGAAGTTTTTTGTCCTGTTTTCGCAGTTTCTAGCTTCTCCATTTTTAAGGCCTGTAAACATGACCGTAATAACATAATGATGTTACAATGTATATGAATGAAGAAACTCTTTTTATCCTCTTAAAAAACAGTATTTTAAGTTGAAGTTAATTAATTCTTCCAACTAGCAAAATACTGATACACTGTTCAGAGAAGGGCATGCTGCATTTCTGGAGGTGAAGAACCAGGCACATCAAGTGAGGTATCCCTCCAATCCAAATTGCTGTCCTGCAGTTCACATATTCTGAATCACGTTACCATAAACATTATGTTCTGGCTATAAAGCCACTCCAAAGCTTGCCAGCACTTCCAATATGCTCTATGTCACGCACATAATCCCACATATAATGCCCAAGCCTATAAGGCACCTAGGACTCAAGCATGGTCAAATCCATAGTATCTTGCAGGTAAAGCTGACAGCAAGAATTCAGACTCTAGCAAGATGTTCATATTGCCAAGAGCCACCAACATATACCTCCCAATATATACCCCAGAGGATGGAGTAAAGGGAGGTCACCAAGAGGAATTCACAAACAGAAGTCACCAGTTATCAAAGGGCAAGAAGGAAGAAGGAGGACCCAGGTAACTATAGACCGGTCAGCCTCACCTCCATCCCTGGAAAGATTATGGAACAACTTATTCTTGATGCTCTCTCTAGGCATATCAGGGATAAGAAGGTCATTAGAGACAGTCAACATGGCTTCACCAAGGGGAAGTCATGCTTGACCAACCTATAGCCTTTTATGAGGACATTACCAGGTGGATAGATGATGGCAAAGCAGTAGATGTGGTCTATCTCGATTTCAGTAAAGCATTTGACACCATCTCCCACAGTATCCTTGCGGCTAAACTGAGGAAGTGTGATCTGGATGATCGGGTAGTGAGATGGATTGTGAACTGGCTGGAGAAAAGAAGTCAGAGAGTTGTGGTGAATGGGATGGAGTCTAGTTGCAGGCCTGTATCTAGCGGAGTTCCTCAGGGTTCGGTATTGGGACCAGTGCTATTCAATATATTCATCAACCACTTGGATGAGGGAGTAGAGTGCACCGTCAGCAAGTTTGCTGATGACACGAAACTGGGAGGAGTCACTGACACACCAGAAGGCTGTGCTTCCATTCAGCAAGACCTGGACAGGCTAGAGATTTGGGTGGGGAAAAATTTAATGCAATTGAACAACAGCAAGTGTAGACTCTTGCATCTGGGCAAGAACAACTCTAGGCACCAGTATAAGTTGGGTACTGACCTGTTGGAGAGTAGTGTAGGGGAGAGGGACTTGGGGGTCCTGGTGGCCAGCAGGATGACCATGAGCCAGCACTGTGCCCTCGTGGCCAAGAAGGCCAATGGCATCCTGGGGTGTATCAGAAGTGGGGTGGTCAGTAGGTCAAGAGAGGTTCTCCTCCCCCTCTACTCTGCCCTGGTGAGACCACATCAGGAATATTGTGTCCAGTTCTGGGCCCCTCAGTTCAAGAGGGACAGGGAACTGCTGGAGAGAGTCCAGCGCAGAGCCACAAAGATAGTTAAGGGAATGGAGCATCTCCCTTATGAGGAAAGGCTGAGGGAGCTGGGTCTCTTTAGCTTGGAAAAGAGGAGACTGAGGGGTGACCTTATTAATGTTTATAAATATGTGAAGGGTGAGTGTCAGGAGGATGGAGCCAGGCTCTTCTCTGTGACATCCAGTGATAGGACAAGGG
>WKFP01015262.1:268880-287911 GCA_011057875.1 Pterocles orientalis | reverse complement strand
CTCTGATTAATTTTGTGGTTCTCCTCTGGACTCTCTCCAACAGGTCCATGTCTTTTTTATGTTGGGGGCCCCACATCTGAACACAGTACTCCAGGTGGGATCTCACGAGAGCAGAGTAGAGGGGGAGGATCACCTCCTTTGACCTGCTGCTAATGCTTCTTTTGATACAGCCCAGGACACGGTTGGCTTTCTGGGCTGCAAGCACACACTGCCGGCTCATGTTGAGCTTCTCATCCACCAATACCCCCAAGTGCTTCTCGTCAGGGCTGCTCTCCAAATGTCATTCAAGTTTGTCCCACATCAGAGGTACCACAGCTTACACAAACCTTGCCTTGACATTCATTCTTGCCCTACCACTATGTCCTGCATTGTGCCAATAGTGCTGCTTGTGTAGCCACACTGCAAACTGTATCAGAAAGCTGATGCAGCTGAAATGCAATGTTTCCTAGGTTATTGTTCAGCTGAATCAGTTCCCCCATACAAGCCACAGCTGAACCAGCACAGTACAGGGGGAACCCTGCCGCAAAAACCAAAAAAAAATCCCTGTCTGACTCTATGCATCTCAAACAGCCTGGACAACAATTCTGTTATTCCAAGTAGGGTAGCAGCTCAAATGAAACTAAACCCAGATGAACCACTAAATGCCTTCTCCTTCCTCCACATCCCCTCCCATTTTATGCCAGCACAAGAATCTGTGTGACACATGACAAACCAATGAGAAAAGTGACCCAGGTGTAAAAGCCAGTTTTCTGGTTCACTCCAGCTAAATCAGGTCCCCAGTGCAGTCTGCCGTGCAGCCACACCAATGCCTGTGCTAGCACAGCACAGGGGAGACAACCTGCTTACACCATTAGCACATCCAAACATCTAGCCACTACCTAAGGGAAAGAGAACTTTTTGCACAGCAATATCAAGTCTCAGTATGCAACGTATCTCCACTTAAAAAAAAAAAAAAGCATCCAGTCCACAAGACTACAGTGAAAGCTGTAATTGGGCGAGTTTGATTTTAATGTTTTCAATTAAAAGTCTGATGAGGACATAGAGGGATTTGGAAGATGCTTTGAGGATTTATAATCATCCATGCTGCATCATTTGGAAGTCCTGTGAAAGGCATGGAATCCTTTTCTGTAACCAACAGTAAGGCTGTTTTTAGCCTTCCCAGACAGTTATACACTCTATAACTGTCATTGTAAAATGGTCAATCAGTTAGTCACACACACTAATATTTAGAACCTAATTAAAACTTTAAAATGTTTGTTTTCTCGTAATTTCTGAACAGACTAGAAACTTTCCCATAAAGAAATGTGCCATACCATGATCCTTAAGCAAGTCATCCAGAAGCTGATGGACAGTCCTAAGACCAAGTATTTCTTACCCCCAACAGCGGTTTCAGGGTGAGTGCCCTCAAGGATTTTTATCTGTTGCCTAACCAGACAAAAGCTTTCCATTATGGCATTTTTATACTTTTGGGCCAGCTGCTTTTGGGACAAGAGTGGCTGTGATCCCACAGATGTTCTACAGCAGCAACACCAGCTTAAGCAACCCTCAAGTCCTCCACTGTCCAGCTGTTCATTTCTGTCCCTACACTGCCCTTTCTTCAACTGGGAAATTGATTTAGCTGAAAACCAGGCATGTTTTTTGGATATTCAGCAAAATCACTTCCCCAATCTAGTCCATGGCAAACTACACAGCTGTGTCGCCATAATGCAGGGGCAACAGTGAGCTCTCAGGAGCCAGGAGTACTCAAATTACGTTGCTATAAAGCACAACACCACTGCCTCAACAATACAAGCAGGGACGATAGCCCTAGGGAGAAGATGGAGCTGCTCGAAAGAAATATTACACACTACTCCTAAATATATAAATAATATTTATCCTTTTCTGACTTTTGGAGACATCTAACAAACTTCAATTTCAGATAGACAAACATGGCGGAGTCAATTTCGTTTAAGTGGTAAGATTAAGAACCATAGCTAATAACAGTTTTTGGAAGAAGATGATCTTTATCAAACCTGCAAACTACAAAGACTAAAATGCTCTGCAGCTTCTAGATGGTAGCTTTTCAGACGCATCTTCTTGCCATCCCAACACCATATCGCACCAAACACACAGTACATCTCATTAGCTTACTCCTTGGTGAAAAAAGTATACTACTTTGCATTTACCACACTATTCATAGAAACTTCTCATAAATTTGCTTGTCCAGAATCACTGAAGGATAGCTCAAAACCCAAGAGCTGAAAGGGAAACAAAATAGAGACACATGCAGCACTGAAACCTGTCTGACACATAGTAAGCTAGTTCATGGAGACAAGTGAAAAGAAAACTGGGAGGGGGAGAAGGCATCAGGATCAGTTTCCTGCCATTTTAGCTCCATTAATGATCCCATCATAACGCCAGAAATGCACCAATATTGGCATGAGGAAGCAACAAAGGCATGCATCCAAGACTGTCCCTTTCGGAAAGAGCTAGCTTAGATCAACCCAGCTGTACCATAAGACTACATCCTCTTGTTAGACACAACTGGCATTGCCAACAAAAGGAACAGTCCAGCCCACTCATTCCGCACCTCCAGTAGGCCAGCACAGGCCAAAAACAGATCAAGGAACTAATATGTGTTAAATTTGACTTGGCCACAAATAAGCTATTAGTTTTAATCTGCATCAGTTCCTGATCTGGCTTGCCACTCAAGCCACAAAAAAAAACTTGGGCTAGGATGAGGGAGAATGAGGCACAAGGAATTAAAAACGAAACAAGGATGGCTACTTTTGGTAGCAGTGTCACGTTAAGGTGTTATTACATAGTTTAATCATCCAACATTCATGCATCAGACTTCTCTCGATTTCGGCAATATTCACATACTCATAGCATAATCAAGATCTTGACAGTCAGTATTTAAATGAACTAAAGAACAGTACTACCTTCCCTAACGTGAAATCTCAATAGCCAGAGTAAAACATACGAAAAGGTGGAAGTAAGGACAGGTAGCCTGGGGACAATACAGAAACACTGTCCGTGAAGCCAGAGATCAGGTTAGGAAAGCTATAAGCCCAAACAGAATTAAATATGGCCAAGGATGTTAAGGGTAACAGGAAGAACTTCTGTAGGTATGTCAGCGATAAAAGGAGGACTAGGGAAAATGTGGGCCCCCTCCGGAAGAAACCGGGAGACCTGATTACCCAGGATGCAGAGAAGGTTGAGGTACTTAACGAGTTCTTTACCTCAGTCTTCACTGGAAAGAGCTCAAGCCACACTGCCCAAGTTGCAGAAGGCAAAGGAAGTGACGGGGAGAAGGAAGAACCGCCAGCTGTAG
Organism: Pterocles orientalis; assembly: GCA_011057875.1. NCBI lineage: Eukaryota > Metazoa > Chordata > Aves > Pterocliformes > Pteroclidae > Pterocles > Pterocles orientalis. Next base: position 284,598 of record WKFP01015262.1, on the reverse strand, counting down.
GAGAAGATCAGGTTTGAGACCATTTAAAGAACCTGAAGGTGCACAAGTCCATGGGACCTGATGAGATATATCCACAGGTCCTGAGGGAACTGGCAGATGAAGTTGCCAAACCACTATCCATCATATTTGAGAAGTCGTGGCACTCAGGTGAACTTCCCACAGACTGGAAAAGGGGAAACATAACCCCCATTTTTAAAAAAGGAAATAAGGAAGACCCGGGAAACTACAGGCCAGTCAGTCTCACCTCTGTGCCTGGCAAGATCATGGAGCAAATCCTCCTGGAATCTATGCTAAGGCACATGGAAAACAAGAAGGCGGGTGGTGACAACCAACACGGCTTTACCAAGGGAAAATCGTGCCTGATGAACTTGGTGGCCTTCTACGACAGAGCCACAGTGCTGGTGGATAAAAGAAGAGCAACTGACATCATCTACCTGGACTCGTGCAAAGCCTTTGGCACAGTCCCACATGACATTCTTGTCTTTAAGTTGGAGGGACATGGATTTGACGGAAGGACCACTCGCTGGATAAGGAACTGGCTAGACGTCCGCACTCAAAAGAGTTGTGGTCAATGGCTCAATGTCCAAGTGGAGACCGATGACAAGTGGTATTCCGGAGGGGTCAGTACTGTGACCAGTGTTGTTTAACATCTTTATTGGACGCATGGACAGTGGGATTGAGTGCACCCTCAGCAAGTTTTCTGACAACACTGAGCTGTGCGGTGTGGTCAACACCCTGGAGGCAAGGGATCCCATCCAGAGGGACCTTGACAGGCTGGAGAGGTGGGCCAATGCAAACCTCATGAAATTTAACAAGGCCAAGTGCAAGGTCCTGCACGTGGGTCAAGGAAATCCCAAGTACAAATACAGGCTGGGTGGAGAATGGACAGAGCGCAGCCCTGAGGAGATGGACTTGGGAGTATTGGTGAATGCGAAGTTCAACATGAGTGAGCAGTGTGCACTTGCAGGCCAGAAAGCCAGTCGTGTTCTGGGCTGCATCAAATGAAGCATTAGCAGCAGGTCAAAGGAGGTGATTCTCCCCCTCTACTCTGTCCTCATGAGACCCCACCTGGAGTACTGTGTTCAGATGCGGGGCCCCCAACATAAAAAAAGACCTGGATCTATTGGAGATTGTCCAGAGGAAAGCCACGAAATTGGTCAGAGGGCTGGAGCACCTCCCCTATGAGGACAGGCTGAGAGAATTGGGGTTGTTCAGCCTGGAAAAGAGAAGGCTCCGAGGAGACTTAATAGCAGCCTTCCAGTACCTGAAGGGGGCCTACAGGAGAGATGGGGAGGCACTCTTTGTCAGGGAGTGTAGTGCTAGGGCAAGGAGTAATGGGTATAAGCTGAAAGAGGATAGATTTAAACTAGACGTTAGGAAGAAGTTCTTCACTGTGAGGGTCGTGAGACACTGGAACAGGTTGCCCAGGGAAGCTGTGGATGCCCCATCCCTGGAGGTGTTCAAGGCCAGGCTGGATGAGGCTTTGAGCAACCTGGGCTAATGGAAGGTGTCCCTGCTCATGGCAGGTGGGTTGGATTTGACCATCTTTAAGGGCCTTTCCAACCCTAGACATTCTATGATTCAAAAATAAGTATGTAAAAATCAGAGAGGCACAGGAAAAAAAGAGGACAATTCCCAAATCAAGCAAGGACACCGCTATAATCAACTTTCCCTTGTTTGCATTTTGGGGCTGAGTTGCCAGGGTAATAGCAATTTCCTACCAATGTAAGAATTGCTAAGCAACCTCCAGCACCTAACAGCAACAGTATGTCTGTGCAGCTGGGCTATTTTGAGAAGACAGGTTTTTTTATTTTAAACTTAAGAGCAGCCTTCTGTTAGATGATTATGCCAGCTGAGATCATCCAGCCAATAGGAGGGGCAATCTTGGGGCAAAGTGGCTTTAAGGGGATGAATCTTTGAAATGAGTGAGAAGTGAGGAAAAGAATGCTATGACGTGCCCAAAGGCAACTATACCATCCCGGCCATCACAAATCAAAAGAATAACCCGGGAGAAATAAAGTTTGCAGCAGATGGAAGCCAAAGCATCACATTAGCTTGAGAAGCTGTAATGATGAGAATACAAGATATTCCTTTTATCTGTACATATCCAAGAAAAGTCACCAACAGGAAGACCTCCAAGGCTGTATTAAAAAGAAATTATTTTGTTTCCTGCCAGTCAGCCTAACCCGGGCACACAATTGTTGGCAGAATTACATCTTCAGTTAATTAAGAAATAAAATTATAATACTGTCTATAAAGTATACACAGTACAGTGTATACAAGGCAAGCATCACAAAGACTGTACCCTGACAATGTAATAGCTTGTTCTTGAGACACCACCCTAATTTAAGAAAGCAAACTATGAATTCTATTTAACAAACTTACTCCACATGTATTTGTCTTCTGCACAAAGTCATCAACTTGCTTCACTTTCACAGTAATTGGGGTGGGGGAGGGGAGAGAAGGCCAAAGCAGTCAAAAAGTAACCAAATTCACTCTGGATTAGAACCAGTGATTCAAAGGTGTAAACTGCTCATCTTACATTGATCACAAGCCACTACCTTCACAAAGCCCCTATTAAAAATGCAAAGATTGCAACACATGTGAACAAAGATGCTGGTAAAACATGGATGAGCACAATGTTCTATCTGAGACAAAGAACCTGAATTTGTACGTATACTGTGCCAGTAACATTACAGTAAGAGAGGACATCTTGAATCATCACCAGAAGACTCTCCACTACTGCCTCCAGCAAATCTATCAGTACAAGAGTCAAAAAACATGCTTGGGCCAGCAAGAAAATGGAAATAAATGTTATCAGATGGAAGGCATGAACAGCTGTATAGAGATGTTAGGGAGAAAAGATGCAAAGAACACATCTAGTGTAAAGCAATCAACTGCATAATTTCTGCTGTAGACAAACACAGCCTTAGACACGATTTTAACAACCACTCATCAAGAACCATATTTCTCAAGACCTAAGTATTTCCTTCATAAGACATTACCATTTGTTTCACTCAGTCCAGCAGTGATAGAAAGTCTTTAAGAGGTCTTAAATAGCAGTCTGAGAAATGTAGTTTGGCATTCCAGATGGTTTTAAGAAATACTTTTCATGATTCAGTACGTATCTGGAGGAACTTTGTGGCTTTCAAGCTCATGGAACTCTGTGTACACAAAAGAACTGACAATACCAAAGCTAGTTTTGAGAATCACAGTGATACTTAAAATAAACCACCCTTGCTCAAAAAAGAATGACGCCCCCTCCCCACCGATTTCTGAAGTTCTTATTTAAGCTCAAAGCATGACTGAGAAAGACATCTTTCTAATTTCAGAGGACGTTGAGCCTTAAACTGCTGAAGCAGTTTACAGACACATAATTCAATCATGCCTCTCAATGTGCTGAATTAATCATCTAGTTTGTGAGACTAAAGATGATAGCTACTGAATAAATAATTTCTACTGAAGTTCAGAGAACAAAAGAGAATAAAAAGGTGCAAAGTTCATGCTGTGTGTCAGTGGGGCACACTTGTATATTTTAGGCCTTGCTCATGATACAGCTCAACATCATAATTAAAAGAGGAATCCAGCTTTCTGCTACTGAGATATTGGTTCCAGCTGCTTCCCTTTTGTCTGATCTAATGAGTGTGCACCCAGGGTGTGACTCAGGTCAGCTGAATCAGCAGACAATTAACTCTGCAAAAGATTAGAAACCATTTTCTACAGGATCAGCCAGCTAGCTGGACATGCCCTGTGGCTGCACAATCACCAGCTCTGACGTAAAGTAAGAAGCAGGAGTGCACAGCTGCATGGAGGTTTGACCAGCCTTTGCAACAGCAGCTCACTGAAAGATCAACTTAACTGTAACATCAAAGAGCACACTTAAACATCTAGCAGCAGTGCCTACTTAAGCATTCTGCTGCACATTCCCACTCTCATACCTTCCTCACTGTGAAGCTAGCATAAATCTTACAGAGACAACATGTACTGGACCAGATGATAAATAATCTAGAAAAAAATACTTCTTACCAAGAGGATCTGTTCCCCAGAATGGCTCACCATGGCCACAAAAACAGCTATGCTAGCAAAACAGAAGGAGCTGTGAAATGGAGCAAGCTGTTTAAGCCTGCACTGGTGCCAAAGAAATGCATGATGAACTACAGCTTGTTTAGAACATCACTTTCTGACTCAACTGAACTTCCCTGCAATTGCTGTCTGATGCATTTTTTAAAATTTCCTTCATGGTGGAGGCAAAGCATTTCTCCCCACCCCACAGGGGCAAGCTCATCAAGCAACGGTTCAGCCAGCAGCAAAGGCCCATGGCAATGGATGCCAAGAACCAATGGAAACAGGGAGGCTGCAGCAAACTAGAAAAGGGAATGCTGATGATCTGCAGCCAGATGTGAGCTTTGACTTGCAAATTCATGGCAGGAAAATTGAGAGGCCGAGAAAGTATGAGGGAAATCATGTCAAATGTGGATTCAGGGCAGACCAGGACTAGAAAGTCATTGGACAAGAGGAGAATAGAAGTAAGACCTCACAAAAAACAATGCGCTTTCAAATACAGAAGATTTGAACTTTGGAACAAGAAGTGGATGACCTATGGCATAACAAAGTGGTGACTTGGACAAGGAAGGAGAGATAGCTCAGGGAACCAATCTAGACTAAAACAAAATAAATTTTTAAAAGAAAAAAAAGGAAACAAAACAAAGGTAAAGTAATTAGATTTCAGTCAGTTCAGTTCCTGGCACAAGCATTCATATCAGCACAAAGCAGCAGGTAAAACTGCAGAACTTAATCTTAAGGAGTTTATGGCAACTTACTTTTGTGTATCAGAGGAAGTAGCTTTTACATTTTATCTAATTCAGTCTTATCATGGGCTGTGACTGAGAGTGCAGGTCCATATTGTATTGCCTCACCTCCCTCTGAAATTCTCACCTTCTCTACTTCAAATCTAGTGGTTCTGCAGCCACAGAGCAAGCCAATTCAACTTGCTGTTCTGATGGAAAGCTACACCTTGAAACATCCTTGTTTTCCCATTGCACTAGCAATCTGAACCCTGCAACTACAGGTTCATTAGATCTCATCCAAAACCCCCCAGAGGAACCAGGCCCACTGAAAAGTGACAGCTTTCTGCTACCTCATGTTAGGTACAGTTTGAAATCAAAGCTTGAAATAAAGTCTGCAAGATGTTTTCTGACCCCAGTCACATTCTTTACTCATGACAATATGAAACTGCTGCAGAAATTAAACCAATCTGAATTGACTTTGCCTCTTCTCCCCATTAATGGACACCGGGTGTGGAATACAAATTTCTTTGCATTTATTAGGATCTCCTAATTCAGCTACCCAGCATGACATTCATTTAAGTGGAAAGCCAGCAACAGAGACTGAATCTTCTGTCCATTTTTTCCCCTACAAGAGCTGACTTTCCACCCTTGGATTTCCACACTTCTGAAAAATAGGTAAGAATTTTCTTCAGTGATTCATAGAGAAGCACATATCAATATTACTATATTGTCTAAGCTAAGCAGTTTACTGAAAAGAAGTAGCAAGTTCTCAAGAAGTGCTCCCTAACACATAGATTGAATGAATGTGGGTAAAGAACATGGTGGAGGGGTGGGGGAACTGGTACTGCTGCTGTTCTTTGCCAATTCAAAGGACATAAAATTCAACCTTCACAACTGCTTTCTTTGAAGCAACAATACTAAGAGCCAGTACAAGAAGGACATCTAAACCAAGACTTCTGTTCTGGTGATAGAGTAGATTAAAACTTTTTCTATTTTTTACTATAAGACTCAGCCTTGGACCACAGATAATGTCTGAATGTATCATCCCCTCTTTGGAGTACTACTGTATCACGGTAAACTCAGTTACAGTCTGGCAGATATTACAGTTTTACTGTATAGATACAACTGTCTGCCTCTATATACTTGAATAAATCAGTCTAGAGAGCCAAGTATCAGTAACACGGAAAAAAGTTTACAATACAGTACCAGCTAACTTGTGGTAAGTCTGACTGACTGCTAGGCAGCAGTGAAAAGGGCACAAGTGTGCCATTTGTATTCTTACAGTATCAGGTCCTTGCTGGACAGCTGTCACACCTGATGCTAGCACAAACTCAAAATATTCCATCACCAACACAGTACTATCCCCCATGTTTAGTGACCACAAGCAATTTTCAATTCAGCACATAAGCTCAAAAGGTGCAGACTAAAGAGAGCAAAGAGAACACAACACATACCTTACTCACAGTTCCCACAGACAAACCCAGCTCACTTCCATGCCAGCAGCTCTCTCCTCAGTCACTGAAAGGGAAAATAGGACACAAATACTCAGAGATCTTGAGAAAAAAAAAACTGCAGCCCATTTTCTCACTTAAGAGTAAAGAGCAAGCAAAGTCCTTTATCTAGGATTCTTTTTCGATATGTTCTTTAATTCATTTGGCACACACAACAGAAGCTGGACTAAAACACCATAAAGACTTCCCCAGTTGTATATACATACCCATGCTTCTCGCAGAGCAGAACTTTTACTTAGGTACTATTGGTTTGTAAGTTCTGAAGAATGCATTGTTTGAGATTTACTAAACCCAAATATTCACCAAATGATACACTCAATCTTCCTGTCCTTGTACTAAAACCATTCTTAAACATTGGATAGTAGAAGTTGGAGACTGTTATTACTAGATTATTACACCATGTTATCCATCCAAACAAAACCAAGGAAAGGTTAAAAGTACATTTCAGAGATTTTTTAAGACTGCAATGGGAGCCACATTTTGGAGGGTGGGAGGAGGGAACCATTCTGCACACCTTAAAAACTCACATAAACATTACCGAAGCAACACATCACTTTTCTCTGGCAATACAGTTTTAACAGGCATGCACAGCAGCAGTACTTGACTAGAAAATAATTACTTTGGAGACTCTGGAAGACTATTGTCTCAAACAGCAATAAAAAGGGTTGGAAGTTGATTTACAGTTGCCATACTTTCACTTCTACATCCTTAGTGGCTTAAAAAAAATAATCAAATCATCATATGAAGGATTTAACACAAAGTTTCCATTCCATTTCCTCCTCTGAGCTTTTCAGACTTAGGGCTTCCTAAACACCAGAAGCACAGAACTGCGGTTGAGATGCCATGATATTCTATCAATAAGAGGAAAAAAAGTAAATCCCGGTACCTCCCCAAATACAAACTTCAGACTGGATGGACTTAGGACACAAGCATTAACATAGCTGGAGTGGAAAAAAAAAAAATAGAATGAGCTGTCTACTACTTTAACATCAGAAGGAATAAGACCAATTAGACTGATTAGTCTCTTCTGAAGAAAAATGACCGCAGCTAGACTCTCAGATAATCAGCATACTGCAAAATTTGAAAGAGTTCTCTGACCCCCAACAAATAAAATACGGAAGCTGCTTAGAAGCAGATACAGGTAATGAATAGCACATCTACTTGGTCTCCTCTAATTAACAATCTGCAGGAAAGGGATTTACAACAGTGATACAAATAAAAAAGCAGCAACACTACTACTTTAGAAGCTTCCCTTACAATCCCTTTATGAGAATGTTTCAATTTTTCTTTGAATAAAATGTGTCAGCACACATTAACCATGGCTCTACCACAGAATCAAGAAGTCATTCTGCCACCTCTTACAGTATCTGTCATCAAGTCAATATTTAGAATTACTTACAACCACTTAATTAATTTAATGTGAGAATGTATAACAAGTAATTATTTATTTTTTAATAAAGCAGCTAAACTAATACAACTGTATCGACTGTAATTAAAATGTGATAATGATGCAAGGCTACAAAACCAAATATATATTTACAACGTACTTTTTACAGAATTGCAAATGCTAGACTTCCTAAAAGGCAAGGCCTCAAGAAGTCAAGGAAACTCTTCCACAAAGATAGTAAACAATTAATCACTGTAAAGATTTAAATATTAATGAAGTGCCTTATTATACAATCTGATAAAATATTTTTTCTGACAGCATTAAGCATATAACATGTAAACTTATGTATGGAATGCCTGCTTGTGACGGTGCTAGTTTTTTTAAACCACAAATTATAAGTGAGTGAAATTTATCCATATATTAAATCTTTACTCCAGTGCAAGTTTTAGGCATCGTATGGTTTTCAGTGGGATTTTTTTTTTTATTTTGGAGTTTGTTGGGTTGGGTGTTTTTGAAACACAGGTACCCCTGAAACTGTTTCTCACACATAAAAGCATGGAGAAGTTAGAGATGCATTACAATTGAAGATTTTTGCTGGTCAGTCTCTAATTTCCAGTAATTTTGGTTCATTGGATATTCCCTTCCAATTTAAGATTGCAACAGCGCTGATAAAGCTGGACAATCATCATGCTGCGGCATTTTACTTCCAGAACTTAAGACCCATGTTCTCCTGAATCTCATTTGAGTCAAGACAGCACCAACACTGAGCCTGTTCTTGGTCTGCCTGTCCTACCACCTGGTATAGGGCATCTGCTAGCCTTTTACAGAAGTAGGATTCCATAACCAGTCAAAAAAAATCTTTTTATTTTCTTTAGCATGTTTTTCTCTGGAAAACTTCAAACTGCTGAACATTCCATGTCTGAAGAATAATACAGGCTGTCCCCAACCAGCTGTCAGGGTGAAGCAGAAACCGGAAGAACCGCTCTGTACACCCCCAGTTCTACATCCCTTCAAAGGCACTCATTACCAGCAAATGGCCAACACAAGACACCAGACTGAATAGACGCCTTACCTGGCACAATATGGAAGACCTTGAACTCTTATCTCTTAAGGTGTGCATGAAGATTAAAAATATATTTAAAAATACACACATACACTCAGTGATTTTTTGGTACCTATGCAAAAACTTAGCAGTATCCTTCAGAAAAGGACATGTGTGAGTATGCGTACATGCAAATACACACTGAGAAAACAGGACGAATTACTTCAATAACTTCCTTGCCTCAGTTTACTTACATCTCCTGAGTTTCCAGCACTTCCATTAGCCTTCCAAGGTGTTCAGAGATCCTTGTTCTCCCATACATAACTCATTCTCCAGAACAGCGTATATTTATCTTTCTTTCTATACTAAGAAGTGAAGGTTTACTCCAGACACTCTGGTCAAAAAAACGACAACTTTAAAACTTTCAGTCCTATTTGTCAAGGAAGATCCTGCTCAATTTTAGCAGGTAGTTGAAGTATTGCACGCTGCGATTTACTGCTTACTCATCTGAACTCCAAGTAGGAGATAAACTGTCTTGCAATGGGCATGGACAGTCACCAACTTTTTTTCTAATATGTGTGCCATTAATCTAAGAGATGCTATATATAGGTATAATGGATTTCTATCATTATCCTTATTCCGTCACCCCACAGAATTTCAATACAGTTTGAAGACAGAAAAACAGAAAAACACAAACACACCCCTCCTTCAAAATAACAAGTCAGACTTCACAAACATTTAGCAGAACAGCCTTACAGCTCAAATGAAAGACAAGCTCTTTACTGCTCCTTCTATAATGCAGTGAGTGAGCAAAGATTAATCTGATAACTGAAACATTTTCTGGCAAAATTCCACACTTAAACTGCTCTTGTTATTCTTTGCTTATAGCACAATCAAAACATTCCTCCAACCCTCCTTTTTCCTCTCACTATACAGTCAATGCAGGCAAAACTCTACTGTCCTAGATTTTCTGAAGAAAAAATAGTGTCATCTCTAAGAAATGCAGAAGTCTCATCTTGCTGATAAACTTCTCCATCCAATGGAAATGTTTATATGTCAGTGTTTACATGTTCAAGCCAAAAGGCTGCTATTCCAGTGATTACAATGCCTTATTGCCTTCACTGGTGACTTGGAGTTTGAGCACGTCTGAACAACACAGAGAGACTCACTGACATGATTCACAAGTCTGATCTGAACATGGCAATGCAGAATTCACATTCCATCTTTCTTACAGCCATATTACCTCTCAGATGGAGGCTTTGAAAAGATTCAGACTTCAGGCGATCTGTTGCTGTAAAGCATGCCTGACAGGACATACAAGAGTGAATTTAGAGGCACAATTACATTAGGTCTAACATTAACTTGGCTCTACCAATCACTCAAAGAAACCTCTCACTCAGGTTTGGGTCCATCTTACACAATGGAACAGAAGTTACAATGCAAACTGTAATCCCGTTCTGTTGGGAAACTTCTTATACTGCTATAAAAGTCAGAAGAGAAGGCAAAAATGGTAATTACAAAAAAAAAAAATCAAGTTGAGTCTTTCAATGCTTTTGCTAAAGTTTCTTCCTGAAGGAAGAAAAGTTTCTCTGTAACTGACAGAAAGTGAATCCCGCTTCATCTTTGCTCAGAGCTGTACCTTCACACATATAAACAGTTCCAGAAAGAATGAGTTAATCATAACATGGGTATGGCTGTGTGTAAAGGATGATCTCATTTGAGTAAGCCTAAATAGGCTGTCAACTGTATGGATCAATTGTGCAATGAAGACATATCCTCAGTGTCTCTACTAAACCACAGAAAGTGTAGAACTCAGGGAACCACAGCATGTACACATCCCCTCCCTAGTGTGGTTAGAATCAGTCGTAACTGCCATATATTACAGGAAGCACTAATTTCAGGTGAATCAATCTGTGATGTAGACTCTTGTCCTAAAACAAAATTAATTTCACAAAACTAGACATATCATTTCAGTCTCCTGCTCCCCTAACTGAAGGTACTCTGAAGGTGATCGGCAGTCAGCGCATTTATTTGCCTCACTGGAAGATGGCAAAACAAGCAGGAATTTTCTGCATTGCTTTATGCCAGAGGCTCCTGCATTGTGGTACATACACACTTCAATATGCGCCAATGGCAAGCACAGACGACAGCAGCAGCAGCTCCTGACCGTGTCCAAGGAAAATTTTTATTTCAGTGGATTAGGAACTTCCACAGAGGCAGCCCCCAACGATCAGCGGTTAACAAATAATGCACTGCTGCACGCAGCAGCAGCTACCAAGCTTCTTTTGCTGTGCTCTGTAAAAACCCTGCTTTTCTGGATCAGCAGGGCCAAACCAAGCTGAAATAGGGAGCACACGTTAATTAAGAAGGATAAGTAGAAGTAGTCGACATGCTACTTTGTGGTAGGAGAGCAAAAGCAGATGGATGGCATGAGGTTAAGGTGCAGAAGAAAATCCCCAATTAAAAGCTCAGCCTTTAGCTTTCAAGATTTAAAAAGACTTGTGACTGTGTGTTAAATTTCACCTTCTCACAGAGATGTTATCAATATGGCTGTGTGCCTAAATCCAAAATATTTCTTCACACAAGAATAATTTTGCTGCACACACAGAGGAAAATGGGGGAGGGAAAGGGAAAGGAATGCTGCACAAACTAAATTAATTACCTCAATTTCTGAAATATAAACCAATCTAATTTAAACAATTACAGCACCTTGCTCAGTGACAAACTCTTAAATTTATTTGTGTGGAAAATAAAAGTCTCAGATCAGAAATAGAAAAGGGTCAAAGAAAATGAGGCACCATTACCAGCATTGTTTCTTAACATCTGCAAACACAGTACCAGACGACAGATTCCTGTATAAGCTGCACACACCATTTGCCCTCCAAAGGACAACCTGCATTTAAAAATCTCAAGGCACTGACTGACCACTACGGCATACCTCAGCCTGGTAATGCAAACTGTCCTCACTCCAATGCCATTCATTTCCCTTGAAGAAGCCACTTAACAATGTTTGCACTCCATAAAGCACTCAAAGAAGGGAAGGTAAAATATACACATTAACCACACACACAATGTCCCCGAAGGACTGAAGAGAGTATCTGACAAAGGAATGAGAGTTTCTGAACTCACAAAAACTCATCCATTTCATCTATTTGACGCACATGCATAAAAGAAGAATCACAGAACAGTTTTAAGCTATGGTTCCAAAAATGTTCCCTTTAGCTGTAGCTCTTGCTAATCATCTTCTGTGGTGCCTCCCCTCCACTCGAGCTATGCATTCCTTCAGCCCTCCTCCACCTTTTACTTTGGAGGCTGAAGGGAGAAGAGTAGAACACGCACAGATTAAAAATCAAGTCTCTAATCCGGCTCATCATGCAGCTCCACAGATATATTATCACTATTAAGGTGCAGTATACGGTGGGGAGAAGAAAAAAAAAAAAAAAAAGGCAGATGGGAATGTGAGCTGTTTAAGACAGCCCCACCACTAAAAGAAATGTCTGTGTAACCACATCCTCTGTTTTCAGTCTCAGTTCAGCAATGTGTCCAGCAGGAAATAATTAGATATGGCTTTCCCAGAGTAGGTGTTCGCCAGTTTCAGACTGCTGAACAGTTGCTTTCTCTACTTCCTCTTCAACAGTTTCTCAGGAAAAGACATTGACCCTCAGGACACAGTTGATTAAAAAAAAAGAAAAATCTTTAAAGGAAGAGCATTGTATAACTATAAGATGTACTAATTGTTACCTCTCTTTACACAGAGGAAATCAACCATACTCTTCAAAAGGGACCTTAAACATAATACTGAGTTATCAGTAAGTAAAAAGACATTAAGACAGTTCAATTATATCATCTACAACACAGAAAGCTACAGCTGACTACAGAAAGTAGAGACAGAGGACTCTTGGAATCACTACAAAATGTGCTTTAGAGGTAAAAAGCATATATGGAGATACCTTGCACATTCCAAATGAGTGTAACAATTAATCTCATCATAACATTTTGACACGTCCGAAGAATTTATCTGCTTTTTTGCTCTAATAACCAAACCCTTTTGCTCTGATCCTCCTCAATATCTAGTAGAGCTGCCCTTTTCCCCCACTACATACCACACAGTAACGTAATCATGGCTTAACAGTGAAGGAAATCCAGTAGGGCTTTTTAATATTATTATTATCAAATTAAGGGGTATTTTGACTGCCCCAATGTACATTTCACCTGGATGAAAGGCTCTGTGGAAAATGCTGCTGCTTTAACACGCCAGCAGAAGCCAGAGTTATAAAAAAGAGCCATAGGTAAGCACTGCTCCCCAAACCCAAGAGTCTCCTGTTATTTCCTATTCAAGGAGAGGAAAATCTAAAGACTGCTTCTGAACAACTCCCATATTCTCTCAGCCCGATGGCAAAATGCCTTCTGTACTCTCTCTCTTTGCATTTCATTTTGTGATCTGCCTGTTGCCTGAAGATTTGGGGGTTTTCTCCCACATGGTGTTAGAGTGGATAGCCTTAATTAAATAGAAATGAAAGCTGCTTCTGCAACTGTTGGAACTCACAAACACAGCCCTACTTACATTTTTTACTGAACAATATGATGCCCAAGAAGCTACAACTAGCAATATTTCACTCCTTTCCTGAAATCACATTTGGTATCTCAATTATAAGTGACGAAGGACTGAAACGGACTCCATAAGTTAATATCTGGTAATTAAGAGCAAATCTGCCCACTTGTGAAAAGCTTAGGCATTTGCTTTCAGCTCTGTGTCTCTTTCTGCTTTCAGCAGAAAGCACAAATCTCAAGAACAGAAAAGGAGTTCACAGTCAGCTTCAGATCATGCACTTATTTTAAAGTCTATTATTAGATTTTATTTAATCACAACTACTACATCACTCATTTAATCACTGCAGCAAAGGGGAACAAATGGGTGTCCCTCTCATTTCATATTCAGAAATGATTGAAGTATTTTTGGCAATATTGAGGAAGACCTAATGGCATTACACTTCTAGCACTTCTACAATATGGATTTTAACAGTGTCTTACAAAAGCCTACTGATGGGTTTTGTGCAAGCAGCAAGATATACCTTGAAATCAGTGCTGAAAGTTTGTATGTCTACCCGAAAATAAAACCAACACACAATTAGAAAACAGACTTTCAATAAGCCAGCTGTGCCACCGCTAACTAGCCCTGATGTCAAATGCAAATTTAAAACAAAGACAGAACTGCATACTGAATTGTCTCAATGTCCATGCTGGAAATGTTGGTAAAGACACATTCAGCCCAGAATAACTACACTTTATATTTTCCAAATATTCTGGGCTGCGTCTTCAAATCCCACCAAGAAATAAAAAGGACATTTTGGTTTCCACGATCCAGCAAAGAAGCCACAGGCTTAAACAGAAACATTTTTAATGCCTTCAAAATGTATTTTATATTAATGGTAGACTAAGATGCAGTTTCATAGCAGAGGTCCTGATACTGTCTGGACAAACACAATACAAGAAAATAAGCACTATCAGCAGCAGCAAACCTGAAAACCCTTATTGAGCCCACTCAAGGTTCATCCTGTAAAACAGGAGCGCACAGAAACACGTTAGCACACAGTTTGTATGATGCAGCGTAAGGGTACACAGATGCGGATCACAAAGGTCTCAGGAAGGCATTTCCACTTACACATGAAGCAAACGGTCAGAGTTTTCATCCTTGATCTGGGGATACATGGAACTACAGTGCTCTTTGATACAAGATTTTACAGTCACAGAAAGGGACATCTAGTCCCGACTGGACAGGCATCTGGGTGGGATACATGAATGTCGCCTTAAACATGCATTTATCTATATCACGGACAAGCATCTTTTCACTGAAGAAAATTAACTCCGTTTAATACAATCTGGCGTGTGCTTAGAGCGGCAGGGATGGCAGGAGATGGCTGCTGCACAAACCCTTGTGAACTACGGTCACCGCTACCAGGCCTGTAAAATCAGTAAGAGAGCACTGGAAAAAAACAAAAAAAACCAACAACAACAACAACAAAACCAAACAAAAAACACAAAACAAAAAAAAAAAAAAAAACCAACCCCAAAACCAAAACACCAACGCGCCGCCGACCTACTAAAAGCGAGGCGCTCGGCACGAGAGAGGGGACGCGATGGGCCCAGCCCCTCTCAGAGGGGAGAAGGCGCGGAGAGGCCGGAGGGGGGCAAACCCAAGCCAGGGGCCGAGAAGAAACAGGCGCGGGGACTGCGGATGGGGCGAAGCCGGCCCACGGCTGGAGGCAGTGGCTGTGCCCCGGCGAGGGAAGGCCCCTCGGGGCGGGCCGGAGCCCCGCGGAGCGGAGCTGTCCAGCCGCGCCGGGCACCCACCTTCCCCCCGCCGCCGTCGGTGGGGGGCACGGGGACAGGGGAGGCAGCCTCAGGGAGCGCGCGCTGCCCCTTCCCTCCCTCCCCCCGCACCATCGGCCGCCGCTGAGGAGAGGGTCGGGCGGCGGCGCGAGACCCGCGCCGGGGCGGGTCCCCGCGGGCGGGCCCGCGCCCACCCTCCCTCTCTCCCTTCCTCTCTCCCTCCCTTTCTTTGCCCCTGGCGGCAGCAGTCGCCTGACAGCTCCTGGCCGAGCTGGAGCTCCGCATTCACCTGGTCACGGCTCCATCTCGCTCCGACTCCGCCCGTCCCTGGCGGAGCCGCCGCCGCCGCCCGCCGAGAAGGCGCTTTCCCCGAGCCTGCAACCCGGCCTCGCCACCGCCGACCGGCGCCTCGCAACCGCGGAAGCGCCCGCCCCGCGCCTCCCTGCCTCGGCGACACGCGCCGGGCTCTGCCAATCAGAGCGGAGAGGCGCTGGTGAGCGCCACCGTGGCTCGCCAATGGGCTGCGAGCACCTGGGGAAGCTAACGGGCCCGAGGCAGGGCTAAGGGGCGGAGGCGGGGAGGGCGCTGTGTGCCTGACGGGGCGAACAGCCAATCGGAAGGCAGAGATGATGCCATCGGTGAAGGGGGGCGGGACGGAGCG
>WKFP01015262.1:178338-261978 GCA_011057875.1 Pterocles orientalis | reverse complement strand
GTGTCGTGTCGTGTCGTGTCGTGTCGTGTCGTGTCGTGTCGTGTCGGTGCCAGCCTGTCCCATCCCCCTCTTCACCCTGCTTCCCCCAGCCCCAGGATGTGCCTGCCCAATGCCACCCACCCCTAGGCCTTGGGGCAGGCCTGGGTAGGCTGGCTGTCATGTTGCCTTGGCTGCCGTGTTGCCATTGCTGCCTGACCTGTGACTTCTGGTGGCTGAAGCCTCTGCCTGTCTGTCTGGGGGGTGTGTTTTTTGTGGAGAAACATATTTTTTATTTATTTAATATGAAGCTGGGAAAAGAAATTGGAAATGGGCAAAATGTCCATAATTAAAACTTTGGTTAACCGGGGTAGGATAATTGAGAAAATAGAGGCATGATGCCATACCTAAAGAGCAGGACAGAGGTTCATATTTAGACTATTATAATATTGTTATAAATAGCTGGTGAACATCTACTGCAATGTTTTTCTCACCCCTGCTTATTGTATCTTAAAAGGATGTCATGGACATGAATCATGACAGAGATCATAACAATGCACAGTGAAGGATTTTCTCACAGTGAAGCTGAAAAAATTAGGATCACCTTTCAAAACAAAGAGAAGTGGGCATGAAGAAGGTGTACAAAAATAAATGGTATAAAGGAGACAAGATTGGCCTTTCCTTATTTTCTTGTGTAATCAAAGAACTAGAGGACATGATATAACTGCAAAGCAATGTATATGAAGTAGTTAGGAAAAAATGTTTGTGCCGTGAACAATTAACCTATGAAATTCATGATAAGAAGCTTGATGATACAAGAATGTTAAGAACAGTTAGCCAGTTACTGCCAGCCAGCCACTATCTCACCCTAGTTTCCAGGCCTGACATTTACAGCTCTCTGCTTTTCATTCCCAGAGATCCAGTTCAGCTTTGGCTGTGCACATAAATCTTGATGTAGCGTAATTCTTCTTCATGCTCTTTGACAGGGTTAGTCCTCCAGAGGTACTTCAGTGAAAGAGTAAAGTCAAAAACATGAAACATTCCCATGGATGATGGTAATTCTGGGAGTTTTAGGTTTAATGACAAGTCAGGAATATTTACCTTCCTTTTCTCCCATGTTTTCTAAGAATAGCTCTTTAGGGATCTGACAGAAATGCTTCAAGTGGATGAGAAAGCATCTGGTTTATGTTGCTTGTTTTAGCAAGAATGGTGCAGGGCTCTTTTTGAAATAATTTGCTTAGGAGATTTCTTAATGGACCCATTTACAGTGCAGGGGAAGAGATGATATGTACAAGGGTGTGCCACAACCAGGTGATGGCAAAGCTCACAGCTATGTACATATTTCCACTTCACAAGCCAGAGTCCTACTCACCAGGCTATATCTTCCTTCAAACTTATTAACATTTAAGAGATGAAAGACTTTCATTTATGTGCTAGGTTTCATTAGTTTGCCAACATGTCTACTGATTTACCTGCTCTACATATTACTGATTGTTTTCGATATCTACTACTACATTCTTCTAAAGTTCCAAAGATATTTAGAAACCTTGATGAATATACAGTAGGAAAAAAATAGAAATAAATACATTTGCTTGCATGTGAAAGCTCTCTGTCTTCACCAGGAATAATGAAAAATGAAAACCACTTACTATATAAAAAATATATTTTTTGCTTTAGTTTTGAAGGTGTCTGTTATTTTCACTAGCTTTCTGTTTCTTTAAGTGTTACCGTGAATGAACTAAATTTCCATTTCATTAACAGATGCATAAGGATAGTCTGCAGTATTGGTGAAGACAGCAGATCAAGTATATTATATGTCTTCTATTTGATTTAATGTTACATAAAGATTTGCACTGAATAAAGAAAACATCGGTGAGGCATAACAGAATACAGCAGCATTAAATCTAGTTACAGTGATACTAATTCTAAGCACAGTTCTGAAGTCAACTGCATAACAACAAAATCAAGTTAATTTTGGGTGCCTACCATGAACAACTAAGCTTGCCATCTTGCACAGAAATATTTTATTTTCTCAACCTGGTGTCTTAGTCATCACTGACTTAGCATTGCATTCAGTTTTGCATTTGGATTTCCTCTCTCTTTAAATAAATTAGGAAGAATGGTGAAAAAACACCAAAAGAGAACAAAGCTAAAAGGTGTCCCTAAGAGTGTTTCTAAAGATGAAGTTCTTAAAATGGATCAATGCTAAGCTTAACCTTAAAGGCTGGATGGCCTTCAGCCATCTAAGATGACTCTGCCTAAAACCATAAGCTATTAAAGAAATCTTAATGACCCAACAATTCAGAACACGCCTAATAAGGTTTATTGTCTTGGCATTAGGCTGATGGACAAATCTTCTCCTGATGGAGAAAGAAACAGGCTGGCACAGCTAACTATTCCAGCTTAATTTTTTTGAAAGTAATGAATTCTGCTAAACTTGGCTTCTCACTAGTTGTACGCATCTCAGCAGCTCAGCAAGATCCCAAGTTTTCCAGTGGTTTGCTCAGGCCACAGCAGCAGATGCTCACGTATGTGTGTGTGCACAAGAGAGAGTGTGCAGGGGCTTTCCAGGGCCTCGGGGAAACTCCTCCCAGAGGCACTTGGCCAAACAGGGGTGATTGGCAGCTCTGGGCACAGGCAGGGCCTGTGTGATGGCTGTCTGCCATGGCCAGGCTCCTGCAAGGCACTGACCTCTCCCCCAGCAGCGCTTGAACGTAGAGGGTTTCTGCTGGGCCATAATTGCTGTGGTGGAGGCTGGATGAGTTCTTCCCCCAGACCAAACACGGTCAGTCACTTGCTCAGTTTGGCTTCTGTTTACGGCCTCAAGCCAGAGCCTTACACTTTCCTCTCAGGCTGTGGGGCAGAGGTTGACGAGAAGGGTGTGCCTGACCAGGATGGGCAGGGAAAGGATAGGAGAGTGCAGAAGCAGGTACTGGAGTTCAGGCACATGTTTTTGAATACACAGGAGGAGTACTGGGCTAATGGAGAGCGAAGGGTGTGAAGACACCTTTCTGCACATGGTCCAGCTCTGAGCAGGCAGCTGCTGCGCCCAGCCAGGGTGGTACTGGAGTCCTGCTATGTTAGGAGCCCCTGTGGGAGCTTTAAAGGCAGCAGCTGAGTTTGGGGTTGTGTTGTAAAACTAGGAGGAGATGGTATGTTCTCAGCCTTATTTAGTCAAGTCCTGACAAGCAAGAATAAGAGACGACCATAGGAAGTGCCTGACATTACTCCCTGCCTTTAGAGGGGCCATTTGCTTGCACATTTAAAATTGAATTGTGTTCTTTACATGGTTTCGTTGTTTTGTTCTTATTTTCCATGTCCTGCACATCAGCAACTGATTGCTGTCTCATAATCCCCACAGTGCAAGTGCCTCTTTGAGAAAGGAGTTGGGACAGGGCAAATATGTCTTAGAGAGGTATTTCAATGGCTGTATTTAAAGCATTAGGGACAAATGGTTTTCCTATCTTACTAAGGATTTTCTGTTTTGAAGTGGGTCAACAGTTTCAGTTTGGTAAACACCAACATATTTCTATTAATGTAAGCTTAATTGGGCAAGCAATCTACCTTCCTATCTGTCCTTTTCAAGAGAAGAGGATTTTTTGTGCTCAACTTCTCAAAGAAAGAGTAACATTTAGGAAAAGGAAAGGAAAAGCAATTGAAATCTTTGAAAAAGTATGTCCTTTTGGCAAACACCAAACACAAGAATTTCTGGTTAAAAAAAAAAGTTGTTTGAGGAAGTGGTAAGTGCATGTAAAAAGTGCATGGACTAGTATCAGAGTTCAGGCTTAATTTTTACAGTGTTATCTATCAAAGAATGCATGAATTATTAACTTAAGGCTGTGGCTTACAAGTTGTGATCCACATGGGTAGAAAAGTGTTTACCATAGTATAAAACACAGTTTGCAAACTCATCGGTTCAAAAGTGCAGCGATAAAGACATGTTGTGCTTTATGAGAAAAGTTGAAAGTTGGCCATAATCTTTTAAAGGTCTGAAAGAACTGGAACAGACACCACCAGCTCATTTCTGGGGTTTTTGTAGTATTTTACTGCTTCCCATAGATGGAGCCAAACTCACACCATCCAGCTGTATATGACTCACCCGCAATGAATGCCGCTTCCCCAAAATGACAGAGAACTATACAGTAGGAGAGTTTGTCATGTGTCCCCAAGCCCCATTTCCTGCCCATTCCCCTAGGCTGACTCCTTAATACTGATTCACTGTCTCCCAGGTCCGTTCCCACAGTGCAGCGGCAACAGGCAATGACACACGAAAGTGCTAATCCAACACTGACCTTCCCATACAGCTTGAGGGGAAATGATTTTCAGACATTACAAACATCAGCTTTCTAACTACACGTTATAGCACACCTTTGGCTATTGGTCTGTTCTTCTGCGTATTGAATGGATAAAGCATTAGAAAAGGTCTTAGGACACATTTTGGAGGCTTCTTCCTTCCACTGCTGCGCTGTGATCTTGGGCAAAATTCTGATCTACCAGGTCTTGTGACTCCGGACTTCCACTGTAAAATGTTTGGGATCTACAGATACAATGCAATGACTTGTAAGAGAAAGTAGGATCTTCGGAGAACAGAGAGGAGGACTCTGTGCCACCTCTAAAATGACAGCTAAATTACAGCGATTCGATAAAAAAAAATGCGTAAGGAGGACAGACACAGCAATTATCAGCCAAACCAGGATAAGAGCATTACAGGGTAAGGAGTGAGTGTTTCCAGACTTCAGAAGCAGGAAATCATAGCTACCCTCGTGACAGCAACTCAAAGTTCTTTTCTCATTTCAAAAGCCAAGGAAGGCATCTCAACACCTGTGTTCAGAACGGTGCAAAGCCACTCATGTCCCAGTAACAGGCAAGGGTGAATATTTCCACACTGATTTTACTTACCTGGCAATAGGTTTCAGTAGGTTGGGCTTAAAAGTGTTGTGGAAACCTCTGAGGCAACTAACTATTCAGACAGAGTGCCCTTTTGCTAGGCTTTTCTTTTAAAGCAAGACAGCAAAGCTGGTAATGTTCTCAAAAGGCCTTTATATTTAGCAGGCCAGTCTTGTTATCCTGCTATTTAGTGTTCAGGTCGAATCAGAAAAGGCTAATTCAAGCAGGGAGGCTATGTGTCAGTAATACCGCAGTGATACAAATCCGTGACTACCTGGAGAAGAGCTTTGTGTCCATTTTTATGTCCTTGTGGTTCTATGGTTTTTATGGTTCCATTTGCAACAGCCACTATAGTTTATCCCTTTCACAGAGGCATGTGGTGTGCAGCGGGAGCTTGTGATAATTGAACAGTTGAGGAAGCGGGGAAGTGTTTTTGGGGCTAGACCAGTCTTTTGGATGGAGCCTCCTCTTCCAGCAGCTTGCTGTGAAGAAGGAAGAGGTGATGGAGCCCACTGTGGTTTAGCACATCCTCATCGGGACCATAGTATTTCCCAGCTGCCATTCTGACTCCACAGTCTGCTCTTGAAGGAGTTATGTTCTCCAGCCTTCTCTCATTACTAGAGAAGGTGCAGCTGGAGGAAAGAGGAGATTTGATCCCCTCACAACCCCGGGACTCCTCAGAGACATGAGTAATCAGCATGGGGAGAGGAAGTGTGTTACACTCACAGCTTTACTTTGCTTAGATGTTTCCCATGGAGCAAGTACAAGAGGATCTTTGGATTTCTCTTTGCAAAGCCTGGGTCTGGTTTCAGCTGCGATGTCATCCTGAAAGAGCTGACTCATCCAGCGGGGCTGCAGCTCCAAGGAACACATGCAGAGGCTGGGAAAGTTCAGAGCTATTTTCAGAGCTCGGGGGAGTTGCGCTGTGGGGTTCCACTTTCTGGAAGAGGTGCTAAACAGCAAGCGTGCTGTCCAAGAGGCTCAGTAAAAACTGGATGCTGCCATGACTCTGCAGGCTTCGAAACGAACAGTCAGGAAAGGCAGAAATTAGTAGAGGAAAATAATCGCTGTCCACTGGGAAAGTGTTTCTTCAGTGTTTTGATCTTACCAATCACCCTCACATAGCTTAGCTACATTAAATAGTCCCTGGAGCAGGAATTTGGCAGTGCCCAGGCAAAGATGGTCCCCAGGGAAATCATGAGGCACCATGGCAGTGCACCTTGAGTGCTCACCAACCTGACTGCAGGCTCCTTTGCTGCCTCAGTTTACCTTTATCTGTTTACCTCAAACCAACTACCAGGACCTGGTATTTCCAAAACTCTCCCTACTCTGGGTAGGGCTTGTTAATATATCATTTAGCCTTCCAGCCTTAATAACAAGATTTACAATTGTGATAATAAATATTTTAAAATGTGATTTAAAATATATATATTAAAAGCAGTAGGGGGAAATCTCTGCAGGGAAATTAGAATATTCTGATTTATGTATGAGAAAAGAGGAATCAAATGAAAGGAAAAAAGGAACGAGTGCTTAATGCTATCTGGGGAACGCAGCAGCAGCATATTTCAGACAGGCCTGATGTTCCTACAAAATAACAGATCCAGGAATGAGTGTTCCATAAAAAAAAGAAAAAAAGGAAAATAAAGAAAAAAAATAAAAAGGCATGAACAAAGGAAATAGGAATGAAATTCAAGTGGAGCTGCTTTCTACTTTCCCCTGCCCCTGCTGCAGCACAACACAAACCGAGCAGACGATTTTGCTCCCAAAGAAAGATATCCTCATGTGGCAGAGTTGTCCGACAGACACCAAAGACTATTCCAGCTGCTGGCAATGTAGCAAGAGTGATGGGCTCCTGACCAGGGCTCTCCTGATGGAGCTCACACAAATCAGAGAAGTGCCTGTGGGTGGTTAGTTAGCACCAGGGACTGCTCAGCATCTTGGATGCTGACACTCCACAACTCCTGCTTGCAGGGAGCCATTTGTCAGAGTCAGAGTTAAACGTCTGGTTAAAGGGCCTGATGATAAAGTGCTCTCTGCAGAGCTGATATCTCCAGGAATGTGCATAGTGCCTGTATGTAATATCAGGAGGGAACTTTGCCTGAATTATCCAGGGGATCTCATTTCAAAAAAATTGATATTGGAGAAAGGGGGTAGGTTGGGAACTGAATGACAGATATGATTAAAGGGAGGGAGAGACTGCTAAGCTGAAGCCTCTGTGATTATTTAGTTTACAGGGAGATATTCAGAAAAGGGCGCATAATAGAAAAGCAGAAAATACTGAAAACTATAGAGGTGTTCTTTTGGTTGCTGCTTGCTCCTACACTGAATGAGGACTCGGTGAACCTGAAAGGTGACACGTTTTAAAAGGGGTAACAGGAGATGTGTTTATTACAGAGTAATATTATGTGTGTACAGGAAATGTATTTATTACAGAATAATGTTATTTGTGAGAGTTTCATAGACCATCACTGAGAGCAAGAGTCAGTTTAGGACTTAAATAGGATTAGAGGGGGGAAAAAAGAAGATAATTAAAGGCTGTTACAGTTATTCTCTCTTTCATGTTTAAGGGATAAAATCCCACTAGCTTCAGGGCATAGAGCAACCTCAGAAAACCCACGACTAGAAATAACGTCTTGTGTGGGCAAATTATCCTGTTCTTCTCTTGAACTTTTCCGGGAGTAATCTTCTGCTGGTTTCTGTCATAGATAGGATAGTAGCCTGCAGGGGTATTTATTTCGGTATGTTTGTTACTGCTGGGGTGTGTTAGTAAAGGTATGGGCTGGAATTTCAAAGAGTACTTCCAGGCCACCTTCACTGGCAGAAAAACATAGTGTGACAGACATAGATAGAGGTATGCTGACTGACACATTTTTGTCCACCACTCTATTCTATCTCAAATGTAAGAAAAAAAAGTTATTAAATCTATATTTTGCAGTTATGTTTCTTCTTTCACAGCAACCCAGTCTTTAGAGGATCTCTTAGGTTAACATTGTCGGTCCTCATATCTTGGGCATCATCCATCTCCTGGACACTGTCTGCATCTCTATTGCCATTTCTACTGTAGTGAAGAAATCCAACCTTCTCTGGTGCCACCACATTCCAGATGTCTTCAATTTTTCCGTAGCAGTTTGTCTTTGGGATCTGTCAGTGTATGGGCAGTGGGATCTGGCACACTGGAAGACCCCACATGTGCTCTCCCTGCTATGCATCTCAGCAGTCCCCCAGCACTCCTGTTCTCACTGCTGTGTCCACAGACTGATATTTAGCTGCTATTCACCAGTCTTCTCCCTGAGGTGCCGGAAGTCCCCTCTTGCTGACTTGATCACTTGTCTCCTGTGGGCATGTCCTCATCAGCATTACCCTGGTTTGGCTCCATGGCAGGTTCATCCTGGCCCTGATGGTGCCAGAGGTTGTGGCATTTGCCATCCCTACTCTGTGTCCTGTAGTGACCTTCATTCCTCATGTGGTGCTGCCTGCATGCAGATACTCCCAAAGATTAATCCTCTGCTGCCCTAGCTGTCCAATAAAGTGCCAAGCTGAGGGTCAAGTGAGCCACACAAATTGTGATTGCTGTAGGCCTAGTCTTCTCTATCTGCTGGGCACGGTATCACTCACTGCCATAGATACTTGCACCCTCTGACCCTCATCTGCTCTTGCAACTGAAATATGCCCATCATCCTGGGCTGTGCACTGAGCTGGCTTGTCCTTCTGTGTACTTGGTGGGTCGCAAGAGCTGTCACTGGATCTCTCCACAAAGTCACTGGCTCAGGACTGGCAGGCATTGACTGCACTTTTGCCAGGAGGCAGTTAGCAAGACAAAGATTAAAAGTATTTGACATAAAGGGGATATCGAGTATTGGGTACAGATGCCTTGAGTCCAGAAAGCCTTCAAAAGGGTGTGTAATTTTCCTTGGTGAACCCATGCTCTAAAATGTTTAAACAAATCAGAGGTGTAATTTGGTCAAATGACGACTCTAGAAGAGAATGTGATGATAATTAATGACATTTTGGAGGATATAAATGTCAAGGAAGGAGTGGTTACGATGGTACTAGTGTGAATAGACAGGAGGACTGAAGTAAATGTGAGAAAAGGAAAATGTTGGCCCAGTACAAGGAACAAAAACATAAACTAAATAAAGCAACCTAAAATTAGTAACTGTACAAAGCCTAAGAAACCAAACAAAACCTTTCCTCCAAGTAGTTATTTTGAAAGAAGAAAAGTACCAGATACTACATTGAGTTCTTTGCGAGCTTCACTCTTGTTATGGGTTTTCTTATATGGGAGCCACTAAAACAATAATGGTGATGGTGGCTGCCTAAAATGGAAAGAGCCAACAGTAATCTCTGCTTGATTTGAATAATCCCTGAAAGGGAGAGGCTGAAACCCCTCAGAAGCAGTAAATTAAAATTGAACAGAAACCTGGCACATACAGTAAATGACGCATATCGTGAATGGCACAATCTTCTGTTGGGCATTGCACATAAAGGACAGACATCATGATTTTCCGTTTCTAAAATAAAAAGCCTATAAAAAGTACTTCTTCCAGTTATGGAGACAAATACATTTGACAACATCGATTTGTCTTCTTATTACAAAATTGATCCTCTTTTTTTCTCTTTTTTTGGTTTCCTCCTTTCCCTGGTGAGCTTTAAGTGCACAGAAAAAAAGGTATGTGATCTGGGTAAGGGTCAGGCATAGATGAGGGCCTGAACCTGAGAAAATATCCCTGCTTTCACATTGATGGTGTTCTCTCTTCACTGGAGTGTCCCTGGGGTTTACAGGATGTGATAAAGTATTTTTAATCCAAGTGGAGGAAATGTTAAAACTTCAGACAAGAGCAGAAATAGTCTTTAAATCTATGCGCTGTACTAGAAAATTGTACCAGGAGCTAAACCAAATGGTTAAAGATGTGGAAATTTAAAGTTAGATTAATGGTCAAAAACAGAGGTCAAAGTTGAGCTTCCCAGGCAGACTTTTCTCTTTCCATTTTTCAGTGAAGATTTTTTAAAACAAAGGCTGGAAACATCTGTATACTGATGGCTGTACTTTGCTTGGTGGGTGTGTAAAACAAAGCTGGTTACTGGATAAGCAGGACAGATGCTGCAACGGAGAGCATCCTCTTCAGCCTTATGAAGCATTGAGTCCTGTGTGAGCGGGGAGGCACAGAGCTGCTCCGCAGTGTTCACGGTACATTAACTGGTGGTATTTTCAGTACGTACCAAACCCTAAATCAAATAATTCTGCTTTTAGATCATGCTAAAGTGCTCTGCTGCTTATTTCTCTCTGTCACATACAAGTTACCAGGCATGCTGCAGAGACACCAGCAAAAGTGGTACATGGAAGGTTAAACTATATAAACTTTGAGTCTTAAACCAAACAAACCTGCAATCAATAAGCACTCATTGCTCTGTGTTTATGCGTTGGTGGAGAAGGCCTGGGGTTCCTGCTGGAAAGCAGGATGACAATTTTGAAAGGGCACATTGCAGCGCCGGGCAGCAAGTCCCCCCTCTGCCTGGCCCCGGCAGGCCAAGCTGTACCGAGCCATCGCTCTGCTCCTTCCCACTCCCCTGGTTTGCTGTACCGAGCCATCGCTCTGCTCCTTCCCACTCCCCTGGTTTCTTCACCAAAGGCATCTGGCTCAGCACTGGCCTCTCTGCAGGGCTTCAGGGCTGGGGCCAACCGCAGGCTGCAGGCGGGGAACAGACAGGCGATAGGAGCGGGCCGCCATCGCGGCACTCTCCACTCCCTTCTGTTTGTGTTTTTGAGTTTCGGGCATTTTGTTTCAAGAGCAGTGCTCTCGGAATGTTTTCATTCACAAGTATTTGCAGATCTAACTCTCTGACAAGTGACGTGCCTTTTTTTATCTGGGAAATTTTTTGGTGTGTTTTATGAGATAGATGTATGAGGCCCAGCAACTACCAGCACACAGCAGCATCTGCAATCATCCTTCAGAAAAGCCCGCAGGCTCAGTGCTTGCTATCCCATCCAACGCAGCAGCAATCCGTTCTCAAAGAGATGCCTGGGCGTTGTTTGCAGGAGAGGCTCCCTGGCTGGCCCCGAGCCAGAGCCCGCAGCCCCGTTCCCAGCCTGCAGCAGCAGGGAGACGTGCTGTGCCGGCAGCGCTCTGCTCTTTCTCTGCTCAACGCGGCAGCCCGCAGGGTGACAGCACTGCTGACACACTGGAGAAGGCTCTGGACTGCTTCAGCCAGCGCAGCGTGGGGAGATGAACTGCAATGCCCCGTCACTGGCAAAGCACAGAGATGGGTTTAAATCCTCTCTCTTGTTTTGCAAGTGAGTCCTGCACCGTCCTCTCCCTCCCAAGCCCCATCCTTCCCTCTCTTCAGATCCTGTTTATTATCCTCTGCTCTCCAGATTTCTACCACTGATTTTTTTCCATTCCTGATTTTCTCTTAACCCCTCTATCCCCCTGCCAACATACACCCAGCACCTACACTTGAACACAGACACTGAGAGCCCTGAATGCACCAGGGACAGTCTCTCTCTCAACATTATGATTACACTATCTCATAATTAGAATAATATATAAACCAGGCAAAATAATAACAATAACATAACTATCCTGCACCTGGGAGGAACAATTCCCAGGAAAACTCTGTTCTGTTCAAGGATGGCACATGTTTTGGGGACATTGCCTGCCTGTGCCAAAGGAGATGCAGGAACCAAGAGGGAGGTGCTCTGTGTTTTTATTTAAAGGCTTATGATATCAACAGGTATGGAGCAGAGGTTAGCAGACAGACCAGCCTCACTGCTGAAGTCTCTGCTTCAGGTCATAGCTGTGTTAGAAAATCTTAATGAAAGAGGATGTGGTTTCCTTTCTACACTAACGAAACTTGTTTCCCTTAGGTTTGGAGAAATCGCTGACTTGTTTTAGCTGAAATTTTCCTGAGACAACACAGGCCACAGACAGACACCCAACATAGAAACTTTCTGCCCATACCTTGCCCACTTGTCAATGTTATCAGCAACTTTAAACAAGACTGGGTAAGAGGAAGGGTCAGGTAAACTCAGCTATTAGTATCCCCCCTGTGCCTCTCATAATGAGATCTAGCCTTATTCAACTTGCCGGGTCAGCAGCTGTATAGCTAAGTGAGACTGGAGGAGCCACATGTGTCTTCAGAAAGCTGTAATATTTAGCTATCCTTTCTGTTTTGTGGCAGAGGCAGCAATGGAAAAGGACAAAGGATAGCCAGCAGGATGACTTGTGCAGAGGAAGAACACCTACATCCTCTCTGAGCACCCACCTCTTTCATTGCTGCTACTGATGGGTCTGTAACACTGGTGAATCAATGATGGGATTTGTGCTTGCCACTGAAAAGGTGACCATGGAAGTAGCTGGACAAAGCCTAGGTCAGAATCAGCAGGAATAAACATGGCTGCATGTCTTTTCTTGCATTTTGGAAATCCATATCCTGAGAAAATCAGGCACGGTCCAAAATAGGCAAAGTGGGTTTATATTTGCCAGTTTCATTACTGAGATCAAGAGGGAAAACACAGATGTCAGTGAGGTCAGGCTCTCTTGGTCCATGCTTATTTGTGTTTTGGATTTGCTGTGAGTGGGACTCCGTGACCCAGTGACATGAGTTCCAGCACCCTGCTCTGCAGGGGGTGTGTCCCCAGCAGCAGAGCCACCCGAGGGGGTATTGGGGTAGGGCTTGGCAACAAGGGTCTTTGGAGGAAAAAGATCCAGCTCTGTGGCTTTATTTTGATAGCCTGTGCAGTAGATCTCTGGACAGAAGTCTGAGGCCATCATCCCCTGTTTCAAGGTCCTCACCAGCAATGCCAATACTCGTGGAGTCATTGCTTCCATCCTACATCTCCAAACGTTCCTTCCTTCAGCTGCATCTCAGCACACTGCCACCTCTGCAGCACCAGCACAATGGGTTACAGAGCCAAGTGTTGAACTCCATCAGGCAACTGATCCAGACTAAAAAACCAATGTGGTAGGAGGAGAAGAGGGCTGGTTGTCTTTAAATGGGTGTTACCCCGAAAAGCTCTTCAGGAAAATGCAGGGCTTGGCATTCAGATGTCTAGCCATGTGCGTGACCAGTCCTGCCTGGATGTGTGAGCACATGGCCTCCTGGTCCTGCCTGCCTTTCCCCAGCAGAGCATGTGGGCACCAGGCACTGTACAGTCTGTGGCTGTACCAATGTTTCCAGATGTCCTGAAGCCTGCTCGGGGCTAGAAACCCCAGACAAATGCTCACAGGCTGTCCAGATGACCGTTTGAGGTGGGAAAGGCGAATGTGCCAAAGGAAACATGGCTGCACAGTTGTCTCACTTTGTTCCACCGACTAGGTCTGTTCCTGTGTTCAGAGATTATCTTAATGTGTTAAAAAAGAAGGGGTGTGTTTTTCTGCTCCCAGTTTTTTTCACTACTTAATGATAAACAAAAGTGATTAGGAAAGTGCCCTTTCTCACCTTCAGTCTTCTTCCTCTGTGTCAGAAATTGAGGTCTTAACAAGCTAGTTTCCTTGAAAGGTTCTGGTGATAAAGGAGGAGCAGCTGTGTGAGCCACCAGCTGCAGCAACATTCAGGGGAAACCTGAGGGAGGAAAATGATATCAAGACCACCTGGAGCTCTGTGTGCCACTGAGGGGACTAATGAGCACTGGGCAAGAAAGAAGCAGTGAAAGATAAAAGTTTCCAAGAGCAATAGGGAAACAGTCATTGCACTGGATTTAACTGGTAAATTTGCTTTGCAAAAACAAAAAATCCTAGAAGTGGATGTGTTATACACTAATAAAACCTCTCCTTTGAATCACAGCCACAGATCCCAATTCTGCTTCCAGTTCAGCTTCCTTTATATGGCTGTTGGGCTTCCCACCGCTGCTGTAGCTGATGGCTACCCTTGCTTCAGAGCCTTCTGCAGCCTGAGCTCTACTTAGTCAGTGAAATAGGTTGTTCTCTGCGGTTGTCCTTTTGAAGTTCACTATCTGCTTCAACTATGTCCCTGAAAGAGCTGCCCACACGTGGACGTGGGCTGAACCTCGGGCAGATATTGCTGCTAAATAGCCAGTGATAGTCAGAGCTCCTGACACTGCAGTTAAAAAACAGGGGGCATAGTAAAAGCATGAGTGTGAGCTTTCATGGTCAAAAGGAACAGTAAATTGAGCCTTAAGCACAACATGTCTCTCTTACACTTAATTTAACACTCATTCTGACAGCTACTGGTGATGCAGACCTTTTATCTGCCAGCTGCAGCCTCTCCCGCAGCCGTGACTCAGCCGGCCCTTGCCTACATGCCTTGTTTGAGTGGGAATGTCTCCAAGAGGCCCTAATTTCAGTCCCCTTGGCCCCAACCATTTCTGGCTTTTCTAGGGATGATCACATCAAGCAAAGCCCTGGAAGAGCTGGTCCCTGTCACTTGTTTAGGAAGGGGAGAAGCTCTGCTTCATGCCTGAGCCCACTTGTGGCCAGGGAGGCACCTCCAGGCTGTCGTAGTCTGTGCTCCCCATCCCATGTCCTCCCAGCCTTGCCTTGCATTTGGGGACCTGCATGTTTTATTACATTAGCACAACTCTGGGAATTGCATTTGCTAGTACCTTTCTGTTGGATGGAGGCAGGGGAAAACAAAGCCACGAAGGTTTGATGGTGCTGCCATCCATCGGTCTGCAGGTATAAAGTTTGGTTGGCAGATGAAACTATTATCATTTCCTTTGTAAACTGGCTTTGCACCCAGCATTATGGTCCCCCAGCCTCTCCCTCTTGACAGGAGAGCTCTGTCACAGAGAGAAGCCGCCCCGCTGCCCACCCTTGTGCCACCCATGTCTGATCCCATGGGTAACAAATCTGAGTAGGTAGAATTTAGAAACATATAAAATAAAATTAAGCAGAGCTTTAAAAGAACAAACAGAAAAGTTTTTTTGTCAGATCTGCTCTCTGCACGGGCTCATTAAAGGCTTCAGTGAGGATTATACTGGAGTGAGGGTGGCTCCACTTGCTCCTGCCCCTACATTGCTCCTGCCCAGCTGCTGGCCAAGTGACACAAAGCACTCAAGCAGGGGACACCAGGTGCAAAATAAACCAGGTGAAATTTGGGAGGCAGGGTGTCATGGGCTGTTTGACCACACAAATGCATGGGACAGCTTAAAGGGGAGAATGAATGACTGTGGAAAGGGGGTGATGCTGAGCTCAGCTCCCCAGGACCTGCCAAAGAAGTTCCCTGGGATGTTTGGAAGATTTCTCATGTGCTGCAGGACAAACAGTACTGCCTGCAGTCCCTGGGGCAGGGACCTGAGAGCTTATTTGCCCTCTTTTCCTGAAATGCTGCAAGTTAGTGTTACAAAAAATGCAACTTCTCTCCAACCCTGCCTGCATCCCTCTGCAGGCTGAAGAATGCATTCATCTCAGCCTGAAGTTTTTCCAGGGGAGGAACGAACGTGATTGCAATGACTTGGCCACCACGCACTGCCTCCTCCGGCCATCAATGTTTCCCTGTACAGCTCAAAGACTGCCAGCAAGAAGTCCCACAGATGGTGCGGCTCCCTCATGGCATCGCCCATACCAACACTCGGCGTGCGCTGCGATGAAAACGGCCAGAATGTGTAAGAGCCGCCGGCAGGGCTAAGGCCCCTCTGAAAGGAGCAGACTGAAATTTGTTTGCTTGCAAAACCAGTAAATCCGGCTGCAGCAGCCGGGAGCTTCCCCGGAGCCAGCAAAAGGCTGGAGGATCCCTGAAGTGCCAGGACTGGGCAAAGCTCATGGTCTGTTGGGGAGACAAGGAAAAATTGCAATGCACAAGGGCTCAGAGGGACAAAGAGACTCTGGAGGACTGGTTGGAAGTGGTGTTCATAGGGCTGGCCAGCTGCTGGCAGTGGCTGTGGCTATACAGTGTTCCAGGTTTAAGAGGTCAAGGAAAAACTGCTGAAAGACGGGGAGCATAAGAGAGGAGACGGCCATTGACTGTGCAAAGCCCTGTCTGAAGCACATAGGAAGGTGAAATTAGGGGTGGAGGGAACTGAGGTGATGATCTGCAGCCAGCCCACGCCACCCATTCCCCACCTTTACCCCAAGCAGGCGCCCAGAGGTGGTTTTGGTCCTGACTCAGTCACTTTGCTCCAAGCTGGAAACTAAGAAATGAGTTTATATCTCCCTCAAGAGAAACATAAAACAAAAACACAGGAAAAGCCTCCACTCGGGATTACAGGAATGAAAGATGGGCAATGGGAAACGCTATTTCCAGTGCTGGGAAATGCAGTTGTCATGTCAACCAGCTGCTGTCAGCAGTCCCGCACCGCGAGATAAATGAGTTCAGGCTTGGCAGGGAAGGCTGCTGGTCTGTGCCAGCCAAATCCTTATGGGAAGAGAAGAGAAGAGAAGAGAAGAGAAGAGAAGAGAAGAGAAGAGAAGAGAAGAGAAACTGAGGACGAGTTCATCCAGACCCAAATGTGCTTTGCAACACATCAGCTACTGGTGTCCCTGGTGTGCTGTGGGGCATATGCTGTGAGCACTGGCACTGAAAGGTGGCTGGGCACCACTGGCACCCCAAACACACCAGTATGATTTGCCCTTTAGAGTGGCAAAATATTTCAAGGGAAAAGCCTTCATGGTGACCTTCTCCGTTCACATGCCACAAAGCCAATACCCTGTTCAGCCCAGTCTGAGGTACGATCAGAGAGCAAAAAAAAAAGCAAACAAGCTGAAGTAGGTGAGCGTCCCGAAAGCCCTGGGTGTGGCCACTGGCACCCACCAGGAATTTCCCTTCACATGACGCAGATGAAGAAAAGTCACCGAGAAACCACATGGGCCCCTTCAGCAGCACCCACACCAGCTATGTGCCTCCTGGAGCCACTGCCTCATTGACCTCTGCCAATGACTGAAGGTAGCTTTGCTCAAAAGTATAGATGGGGACTCCCCTGCTACAGGGCCAGCAGCTCTGCAGGATAACATGCTGATTTCTGTATCCCAGAGAAGCTGGGGTGCTGATTCCCTTCCTTTGAAGAAGCCAAAATTGCAAGTTCTGTTGCAAAAGTAATCTTAAATAGTAACATCCTTGCAGCAGCCTCACACACAGTTCCAAGGGAGACCTTACCTGCTTGATTTGAAAAAGCAGTGTTTTCAGACAGGTGAACAACCACCTTTCCCTTCAGTTTTAAACAGATTTCCATAATAAAATAATGAGCTTGTCCCTGTTTTGAGGACTAGTCGGATCATTTGATTGCTCATGCATTGGACATGAAGGACTCTTCGATGCATTGAAAGCAAACATGCCAAGCAGAGTGGCTTGAGAGCAGAAATAGCAGCGTGGCCCCTTTTTAATGCCTACTGACAGTATCTAGTGCCACGGTGACAACACGGTTTTAAAATACAGAGGGCAATTATTGTGTCCTTCTGTCCATATAAAATACAGAGGACTATCGTGCCATTCTGCTCACACCTATGTTTGCGAGCCTTGTAACCCAGCCTTTCCCAGGAGGCAGGGGAAGGGCAAAGCCCACAGCAGTTGATTTACTTGTCTTCACTGGCATGTATTTTTATCCTCTGCTGTACAACTTGCATTTTGTTTTCATATTGCTGTAAGAATCAATGTAAATTAACTATGTTTCAAAGGGACAGGAATATTGCTCTCAGATGTACTAGATCGTGGTGCTCCCCGCAAACTCTAATTTACACAGATCAAGTTGTTTAGAAAACTCTGGATGTAATTAATAACAACCAAAGGGCATTTAAAGCAAGAGTATTTAAGCAAAGAACAAAAGGGAAATTCTGTGGGAAATAAGCTTCACTTCTATTGTTAAAAAAAGTGATTTAAACTATTCAACTTCATCGGTGATGTCACAGCTAAAATTACCAATAAATAAAATTTAAAAGCCAGACAAACTCACTCTGCTATTGTCTAGCTGCTCCGAGGAGCTTTTTGCCATCCTGTGGCCACTGCCCCAGTACAGCAGAAGAGAAGAAAAACTGCTTTTTCTGGCAGCTCCCCTCCAGCAACTTGGCCCATAGCTGCTGCCAGAAGAACGGGGACTGGTTGAGGGGGCAGGTGAGGACCAGCAGCTCAACTCCTGGAGTACCTTGGCCACCCCAGCCCTGCATTTGAGCAGGTAGGATTTTGTCCACACACCTCCAGGTTTCATGCCGGCCACCTCTCTGATGGTTGCACCAGCAGCTCCTGAGCTGTTTGGGTCAGCACCCCTTTCCCATGGTGTCAGGAACGGAGGTGTGACACCTTGTCCCATTCGCATGGATGTCCCCATATGTCCCCTGTCCCCTACTGGTGTCTGGGGAATGATGAACGGGGCAATGTGCACAGCTCTCTTGAAAGCTGCGGACAGGAGGGCGAAGGGAGGGAGCTTGTGGGACAGAGCTTCAGCACCCACTTGGTGCCCCCAGGATGCACCTGGTACAGGATTGTCAGAAGGAGATTAAAAAAATGGGTTTTAGGAAACTCTCAACCACCCACAGATAAATCAAGATGAGGGTAATCCCTTTCTGTAGGGTCTCCCAAAGTGGCAATGAGTCCTGATGCAGGGGCAGGCACGGCCAGCACTGCAAGGCACAGGGCAAAGAAACGGGTCCTTTCAGCCCCAGCAAAACCCCCACATCAAGCCACAGCTTGGTCCCGACTCTGCACTGTCACCAGCCTGGGGCTGGGACCGCGGCCAGGGTGTGCACATGGCTCCCCGTTCCCAATCAGCCGCCACTGCTGAAGGCCTCTCCTGAACATCTCTTGCTGATTGAATTTGCCTTTGCTGAAGTACCAACAGGTCCCAGCAGCCACTGTGGGGCCAGGAGATGACAGGAGCTGTGAGCTGTCACCGAAAACATGGGTTTTCTGTTGCTGATAAGTGAGTATCATTGGGCAAGTTGATCTGAGAAGAAGGAAAAGGGAAAAACCAGCAGGAGAAAAGATCAGTGCATTTCCCTGCCAGCACTAGCAGGTCCTGCTGAAACTGCAGCCCTGAGCTCTTGCCAAGAAGAGCTGAATCAGCACTTTCATGAGGGAAAATGAGAGGGGGAGTGGAAAACAGGCAGGATGAATGGGAAAAGCAGGAGAGTGGCAATTCCTGCCACCAGTCCCTGCAGCACCTTGTCTGAAGGGCTTCTTAGGCTCTTGCCCACCCACCCTTTCAAGTTCACTCACAATGAAAAGTGGTATGTTGTAAAAAGCATGACTTATTTTCCTTCTTTCCCATTGCTAACTCTTGGCACAGTGCCTTCCTCACCAGCAGCTCTTGTGCACACAGGGTGACTGATGTCCTTTCTTTAAGTGCATCCCTCCCACTGGCTGCAGGGTTGCCGGCACTCTGAGGGGATGAAGCTGCTGACTGCCTGAGAGATTAATATTTTGGCACAAAGCAGAATTAGTGGGAGGGTGGGATGGGACAGAGGCAGGAGGAAGCAAGGTCGTATGGGCGTGAAATGCCAGGAGCACCAAATGATGGCTAGGACAGGTGAAGAAGGAATTTTATTATTAAGAACAGCCAAAAGGGATGAGGCACCTGTCCCTTAACTTCAGAGCATGGAAGAAGGAGCCCATCCATTTGCACCTGTAACCTATCTGTGCTTGCCAAGGCCACTGGACATGCACATCCATGGTGTCAGATTCCACCATTGAAAATAATGTGGTGACAATACCAATGGCGTGCCCTTCAGGGCAGCTGTCACCTCCGGAAGGGCCAGCAAACTCACCCAGGGCACTGAGGGAGCAGCAGCCTGTGAGAATTGCTGTGGGCGAGGGGCAGGAGACTGTTGAGCAAAGAGGTGCAGGGAATTTGCAGCAACCGAGCAGGCAGGAGGTGAGCAGAAAGCCTGCCGGGAGCAGCGGCAGGAATGGAAAGATGTTCATACAGGATCCTTCCTCATCACAGCTTCCTAACAGCTCCCGGGATCCACCTGTGCCTGCTCCTCCACAAACATCACTGGAGTTGTGCAGGCACAGCATGGGGGACATGCCGTGGCCTGGCACTGCATCCTGGCCTCCCTGCACCACGCGGTTGGGATGTTGTGGAGGGCGGTGGGGGGAACCTCCAGCAGACAGTGTCCCTGTACCCATACAGCGGGCTTTCTGTTTCGGCCAGGCTTGTCTCGACAGGAGCACAGAGGAGCATTGTGTTCCCAGACGTGGAATATCGGACAAGCTGGGCTGGTCTTGGTCTGTGGAGTGTTACACAGCGTCGGGCCCATTCTCTTTAGGTTTTGCCATGTCACATTGCTGTGGTTCTCAAGCGCAGGAGACCAACAATGCTGGGGGTCCCTCCAAGCACTGAGGCAGCTGCCTTAACCATCTTCATGAGAAACAGCCTCTGGTGGAAACCTCTCAGCCCCTGCTGGTCCCAAATGACTCAAATATTCTCAGGGCAGATCACAAAGTTACCGTAGGAGGAAGGGATGCTAATGGACCAGGTGTAGAGGAAGGAAAAGCGCAGAGGGCTTTTGCTGGAGAGTTTATTGTTTTGCTGGTTGTATTCCAGCAGCAGATACTTTGCCATACCCTTAGGTGGGCGTCCAGGTGTGTCAAAGTCCCTTGAGCCACATTGTGCAAAGGCAGTGAGTGATGATGATGATGTGATGGCAGCAGCGCACAGGGGTACGAGCAGGGGGCAGAAATGGGAGCAGGCTGTCACATGGATTAGCCACCTGCTCACACTACAGGCAACCAGCAACACCGTTTGCCTCTTCTACTCATCCCTTCTCTGCTGGGACGTTTCCAGCGCAGCACAGCTGGGATGCAATGCAAGGCTGTGGGTTCAGCCCCAGCACTGTCCCTGCCTGTGCAGGTGCAAGTGTCACTGCTGATTTTTTTGTTGTTGGCATTAGAAATCAGTCTCCAGAAAGGCTGCTTTTGTTGCTTTTTACTTATCTTATTTTTCCTGTATACTTGCATGTTTGAGGTTATTTTTTCATTTTGGGGCTGTTTGGTCTTTTTTTCTTTTTTTTACACTTGGGTAAAGAAAGTATGGGTTGTGAAAAGAAAGGACCTACAAAAGGCAGAGGTATCACATCCTTCAGACATGGAAAAAGTCCCTGGCTCACCCTGCCCTGTGTCCATCAGCCCCTCAAAGACATATCTGCCTACAAAAGCTGACATGAATTAAAGAGTAACATGGTTTTACCCGAATGGCACACGTGGGTTCACCTGTTCCTGCAATTATCTGGTCAGGAAATTAACGTTGCTCAACTGCTCCTGAATACCTTCCCGTGCAAGCAAAAGGTGGTGGGATTTCTTTCCTCTGTGATCACTGGGGAACCACAAAGGGGATACTGAGAGACCCTGAAGGCGCTTTATTGAAGCCACCATGAGGTACAGGGACCTTCACATAAGGGAGAAGTGGATTCCTTGCCCATTCCAGCTGGGAACACTGGGGACTGCTCTGTCCAGATGTCCTTTCGCTTGCAGGGACGCAGTGACAGCTTCTCCTGCCCTGCCTGTGCCAGCTCCGTCTACCCTGCACTGCTGGGTCGGCATGCCAGCGCCTGCTTTAGGCTTCGATCCGGTTTAATGAACAACTGATCTACCCAAGAATTAAACATGTGAATGTTTGGAGAAGTGGCCTAGGTTGTGAAGGGAGGTGGAAATTGTATGTATGTGACTCGCCAGGGAAATTATAAGAGTAATCTTATATTTCAAAAATACTCAAACTACCCAGCATGAATTTTGTATCAGTGACCTGTACATACTTTTTAACACAAGGTGGATGGCTGCTCTCTGATTTCAACCCAGAGCCCTGCCTGAGAACTGAGCCAGAACAAGGGGTACTTGCTTTGAAAAATCAACCCTGACCCCACAACCTTTCTCCATCAGCATCACAAATTGGAGCCTCTCAGTACTTTTCACCAAACAGCCCAGATTTCACAAGACTAGCTCTCACTCCAGACAAAAATCCCAAATTCTTTGGTGTGTTCCAGGAGAAGCCACAGATTTATTTTCCTTTTGTTTTCTGAGACACGTATGAAGTTTTAGAATTCAACCACTGACCCCATGCTAAGAGTTTCCAGACATCTCTGGCTGCAGCTCACCTTCAGGGAAATCCTTTCCTAACAGCAGTGGGAGGAGGCAGGAGAGGCGGTCCCCCACCCTTCAGGATAGGGAGCTGCTCAACTCCATCTGCAGGCAAACTGCTCTACTCTACAATAGACTCCCCAGACCGCCTGCCCCAGCTTAGTAGCAAGCCTGGGAGGAAGCGAAAATGAATTCAATAAGTCGGACATGAAGCATTAGTAGTGACTGCAGGCAGAGGGCAGATGAAAACTGTTCATCAGCTGCTTGTGTGAGTGGGCAGAAGCCAGCCTGAACTCATTCGCTGGCTGCACATGGTGGGGTCTTTTCTATCCTATCCTGCATCGTATGCTCTTGCCTTGGACAAAGCAGTGGGAGACACACTGCTGTTGGGCACTCCCAGCCAAAGTCACCCCTTGACCCATCCCACTTGGCGTATGAAAGATCCGTCTGCATTGCTGCGGCTCCCTTGAGTGCTTTGATAGTCCAGATAAGGATGACCACAAGAAAATTACGTGTATTTTTAGCTCCCATCCTATTTTTTTTGCTAGGTCCACTATGAAAAAGGACAAGAGGAAAGATTACTCATTCCCTGTAAAATTACCAATTCTCTCCTGAGGAAAATTAGTTTAGCCAACTGACTCCCCCTCACCCCAACCTCACATTCTAAGATCGAAGAGCAGAGAGAAAAATTACACCCCTGTTTTGCACAAATAATTCCAGTCATTGAGAAAGAAACTATTTTTCCACTATGTGTATTTTCTCTCCTTTTCTGACCAGTACCAATCCTAGAAAAGTGACACATGGAAAACTAAACCACTTTCCACTGGAAAGTGTTTAAAGCTTAAGGTTCCCACCTATCACCATGACAAAAAGGAGTTTGTACAGTGAAGGTGGAAAGAGGAAAGGAGGCCCTTTCTTCCTGTTCTGTTTGCATCTTTTTAAATGTCCAAAACTAGAGAGTGGAACTATAAAATAATGTCTGGATAGAGGCTGTCCTAATTCCTGACAGATCTTTTCTCAGTAAAAGAGCTAGTAAGAAGATTTCTGATGTCTTCTGCATAACCAACATGTCAAACTCATCTTTCCAGGGATTCCTCTACTGAAAAGAATCATAAGTGAGTTCAAATTGTACTTTTGCATTTCTTGCAATTTTTACCTATATTGCACAGTAGCAATCACTGCAATGACAGAAGGAAAATATAAACTCACCATATGATGCAGCATCATGCAAGGGACAATCAGCAGGAGACCAGGAGGACAGCAGCTTTCGTAGTCCCTGCAATTTTTGGTTTCTCTGACCAGACTCCTTGCAAGACAGGGAAGGAATAAATCATTACCAGTTGTAATGGTGCTGGTACAGTGTAGACTTCCTGTCCAGAAGCAGTGGATTGCATCAAACAACTCAGCCTGGCTCATTAAATCAGCCATCACAGGAGGAATTCCTGGGCTTTCGACATCTCTTGGCAGAGTTGTTGACGTTCAGGAGGTCTTCTAAAGCTCCCCCACCATCTGGGAGGGCTCAACACACTCCCTCAGCCACAAATGGCATTGTGGACAAGAGAAGAAAGATGTTAAACTGCCATCCTGGGTTATTCAAAGCCTCTGCCAGTGGTAACACTGGGCTTTCCTAACCACCTCTGCCTCTGGTTAGAAAAAACAGGAAACGCATTGGGTTCACATCTCTCACTACGTGCTTGGTGGACAAGGGGACTTTCTGCAGCTGCGTCTAGACTGGAGCAATGCATTATAAGTGAGCATCAAGCTGTAATTCCTCCTTCATCTTATCAATAATACCACCAGGACAGACAGGGTGATGAAAACATACCGGCTTTATAAGCTGTCAGAGATGGACCTTCGTTTGCTGCAACCTGCCCTGAAAACGTGATTTGGGCATCTTTGCAGAGACTTTGTGTCTCTGCAAACAGACGGTATTGTCAGCAGTGATTGCTCCAAAAGTCAGCATTGAACCAACTTACTTTTCAAGCTTAAAAGCAGGTCACATTCACGTGACATTTGCATTGACCCCAAAGCATTGAATAAGGAAATTATTTTTATAAAGGCCTCTCCTCTTGGAAAGTGTAGTCAGATGTTATCTCCATTTTACCGATCCTGAAACAGACAAAAGGACCACATTTTGCTGTAAAATCAAGCACATGTTCCCTTTTCGACGCAGCATGAGACACCTGGGAAAGGTTTACAACATGATCTGCACCAAGCTAAGATGGCTGGAGGATTGGAGAGCCCACGCTGTTGAGCTTGGTAGCCCCCAGACCTTCCTGAGGAGCGACTAAGGGTCTCTTCATGTGGACCAAACTGCACTGTATGCCCTGTGCTCCATTTTGTATCATACAGTAGAGCCAGTTGGATGTTGGGCAATGCATGCATCACTAACCACACGGCCCAGCTTGCATGCAGACGCTGGTCATTTACTGGGACCCATCATCCTCACACCACACGCCGCAGCTTCACTTCTGGTTATATAGTGACCAAGGGGCTCGGCAGTCCCTCAGCAAAGAGGGCTGCGGTGACGGAAAAGTAGAGAGTAATTCCTCCAGCCTGTGCCTGAGAGAAGCCTGGGAAGGAGAGGGGCCAGGAGGAAGCCCCACGCCAGAGAAGTTGCTCTTGTGGGCCACAGCCAGCCCTTTGGACACAGCTGGTGTCTCTGCTCTCGAGGGCAGCTGGCTGAGCAGATATGGGGAGGCTCTACCCAGTATTGCTGCTGCCACCCCCTGCCAAGGGCAGTCAGATCTCTGCCGAGTTTCATGCTCAGGCATCATATCATACATCACATCATTAGCCACTCAACCAGCTAGGAAGGGACAGTCAAGATTCATTAATGCGGTTTTAACACTGGTTACATTTGTAGAGCAGTGCTGCAAAAAGGTTTTTGACAAGGATGTCCTTCCTTGGCTGATGTGCCCCGGCAGGGTGAGGCTACATCACTTTTCCCTTCCTTTGCCTTCCAGAACTGCACACCTCTTTCCACCAACATAAAATGGCAGAGCATTAAGATCTGTCAGGACAGAATAAAGGAGTCCAAGGTCATTCAGCTGTCCAGTTAACAGATGATTTTGACTTTTGCTCCCCATTTCTTCCAGTGCACACAATACTAGATAACTGCCCCTGTGACAACCAACTTAAATCCCTCTGGTGTCTGGAAAGCAACTGGAGAGGTGGCTGCCTTTTTGCAAAAAGTCAGTTTTCTTAACACAGTGCTACAAAATCTTCATTTGTTGCCTCAAACAAAGGAAGTCCACGACTACAACCACCCTCAAACTGCACAGGCTTTTACAACTGAAAATGCATATTTCCACAGCTATCAGGCCACATTCTTCATTCACTTCTCACTTTCTAATGCAACTAGAAAGCAAACTCCTTAGGAAGAAAAAGAGCATGTTTAGGCAGGACGAGAGCTGTGGTGAAGTCATAGAAGGACAGAGGGAGGATGGCTCCGGCTCTGTTCATCAGAAAGGACTCATTTGTACAAACCAGAAAGCAGAGACTGAAGTCATGACTGTTGGTGGCACTGTGAAACTATTTGGTGATATCTTTTAAGCCAAATGCTGGTAAGAAACCTGCCCAAAATGCAAACAATCACACATAGCATTCACTCTGCCTCGCTAAATCATGCCAAATTTCAGTGGTGGTGTTGGCAGCAATATAAAAATATCATCCCACTACATTCCTATGGTGTCCTGAATGCAGACATAAACTTTTGCCACAATCACTTTACAAATGCTTCCTTCTTGCAACTTAATTTTTCCATTCCATGTAACTCCATGGATTTCACTCTCACCACTGAAATTTCTTGCACTGAAACAAACCACTTGGCTATTTCTTTTTCTTCCCACCAATCTGTCCCTTACTTGATTCAACATTTATTTACACAACTAGAGCATTTTTTTTTCCAGCAGCATTCAATGCAATAGGCAGCACATTCAATTCATTATTGTTCTGACATGGCATCAAACAAAAAATGTGCCTTAATTGAAAAAAAGACCTTGAGTTCATCTAGGATTTTAATTCAATATAATGCTATCACGACACCAAGGAAAAAATCTAACCCCACCGATTTGTACGAGCAACCATATGATGCAGACAGCATAGTCCAAAAGCAAGCATCCTCCCCCAGGCAAGGGCATGCAGCTTTTTTGTGCAGAATGACATTGACCTTATCCTAATTTCCAGCTCCTGGTATGCCCTCCCTCCAGGCTAAGGTTCAGAACTCTCAGATTGTAATTTGATTTCTTTTGTATCATGTACAAGTACCTCTGCTTTGGTTCCTGCCCCGCTTGGTCCCCAGCAGCGAGAGCAAAGAGACGGTTGGTGCCATCTGACAGTGTCCAGCCTCCTTCCTCTGCCAGGCACACACCAAAAAACCCCCCAAAATACAGAAAAAAAAAAACAAAACCAAAACCAGAAAATACTCAAACTACAAATAATACAGGCATTGCCCTCCGGCTCCCCAGATCAAGCCACCACCAAGAACAAACCAGACTCTTCAAGGAGAAGAGGTGCGTCATCTGTTGCTGAGCTTAAAGGTGCTGAGCTTCACAAATTAATATCGTCTTAGACTTGGCTATGAAAGCTCGTGGCACCCTACAGAAGCAGTTAACATCTCACAGATGGGAGCTACAAGGGCTCCGGAGTCAGTTTTCATTTTTAAAAGGCCAATCAAACCTCAAAGGTGAGGCCAGCATGCCACTCCATTACAAAAAGACTTCCATGAACGTTTCTCTTTCAGCGTTAGAGAATGCTTATATGTATTTGCTCCAGAGAAAAGCAATGATGAAATAAGAATGATCACTTCTTTCTCCATTTCTTTGTCCTTTTCCCTGCTTATGAGGAAAGGAGAAATTTTTACCACTTTATCCTCTAACACGAAATACAGTCTTTCACTTTTCTTGGAATATTCTGTTTTATTGTCAATAAATA
Source organism: Pterocles orientalis (assembly GCA_011057875.1). Taxonomy (NCBI): domain Eukaryota; kingdom Metazoa; phylum Chordata; class Aves; order Pterocliformes; family Pteroclidae; genus Pterocles; species Pterocles orientalis. Next base: position 235,218 of record WKFP01015262.1, on the reverse strand, counting down.
TTTTAAGAGGTTTGAAAGGACCACACGAAGTCTCCAACTTGTGTCTTTTGAAGTGTTATGGAAAGACTAAAAATGCAACAGGGAGCTAAAAGACTGTCTTCTCTTGTGAAAAGATTATAAAAACCTCATACATTTCCTGCCACAGTCTGAGGAATCTCAAAACTATAAAAATGTGGTACCAAAATATTTTTTGATTCATGGTCAAGAGGCAAGCCTAGGAGAAACAATTCAGAAGAAAGGAAGAAGTTTATTTTGATTGCAACAGATGACTCCAAGGCTTAGAACGGCATGGGCATGTGCACAAGGAAAGATGATGAGAAAAATCCATCAAATTAGCTTTCCCACATCAACATTCACAAAAGGCAGTGCTTCATAAAACCTTCACATCAGCAAGTCACCACAGCTCCTCAAGGACATTAAAAGAACAACAACATTCCTGGTTTTTTGTTCAAAACAGCAACTCTGGGCCTCTTGATGTGCCATCACTCAGCTGAGATAACAGGACATTTAGCAGGGCCCTATCACATCTCTAATCCATCCCAACATGCTGAAATCTTCTGTCCGTCACAGATTAAGATCAGAAAGGCCAAGCCAAGAATTACAAAGCAACAATTTTCATTAAGGACGCCACAGCGAAGCCTGCCAAAGCCTGGTTGGCATTTGTCTCTAATTCCAAATAAATCCTGTTGGAACTCCCTCCTCCACCCATGTCCTCCATATCTGGATGTAAGTGTACAGAAGAGATCAGCCATTACTAAGAATAAGAACAATGTGTGCTGTGACAACAGCTGGGGAACAAGCGCCAAGAATTGCAGTTCTCCCCGTGTGAGCTGAGCATGAGTGAAGTCAGAAAAATGTCGTTTCCTATGGATAAACTGGGGCTGATCCCACTGCGCTGAGGCTGGCAGGGTTTGATCCCAGGCCCCTGAGCCCAATGTACATGTGTCCAGCTGGCATTCGGCATTAGAGATAAAGCTACAAATACAACACTGTGAAGAGGATTTCCCTGTTGTTAACATCTGCTCCCCTGAGCTGCTGTTCCCAATGTGACCAGTAACTGTGTGCCTTTTAAGTCGTTTCTGACTCAGTTAAACCTAGCACATCGGTGCAGCTGGGGGACCTCCTAAATGGCTTAATGCAATTTGGGCAGCCAAAATCCAAGTGAAAATCCTGGCGATCTGGACATATCTTTCACTTCTTTCAGCTGCTTTGAAAAATCACAGCAAAAAACACTGCAAATTAAAAGCAGTAAGTAGTGGGGTATTCTGCAAGTAAAAAAAAAAACCTTATCGAGACCATTCCAGCTCCAAAATAATACACATACAATTTTTCAGCTAGTGATTGCAGAAAAGAAGACTGTCACTGCTGATAGGGCTGAGGGGATGATGTCAGCTGCATAGCTCATTACTGCTGCGATAGCACCCCCGTGAGCCCAGCCCAGTGCACAAGTGTTACGTCGGGATCTGTTAACGTGCTGGAGCTGTACGTCTGGGAACCTGTCCCAGATAGCTTTTGCCCTTTCCAACACTTGTACATTCCCGTCACTTCTAGCTATGGGGGCTGACTGTCGTTTCACTGAGCTTTCTGATCTGAACAACCACCAAATGACAGCTCTTCCCTCTGGCTCCAGCCACAATGACTGCACTGGTACCTCCCCAACTGCAAAGGACACAAATAAATCTATCTTTGCGCAGGCTTCTGTCCCTTACCTTGAAGTGGCTGTGCTGTCCTCCAGCTGTTTTGACAGATTCACTGCAGATTGCTACAAACAGAAGGGAAAAATCTTGTTAGCCAAATGGCAAGATGGATATTTCTCTTTTAAATTACTGGTTTAAATTAAGGTTCTGGAGTCTGATTCTTTCAAACACAAACCAAAAGAAGAATAGAGAAGTAGAACTAATTTGGCACCAGGCAACTTCTTGCATAGTGTAGTACCAGTTCAAAATGAGCTTTCACTATTGTTTACCCAGTCTTAAAACTAACCTTACTATTTTATCTAGTGCTATCAAAACTTGTAAACTGTATCAAAACTTGTAAGCTAGAAATATCATTAAGTAAATCACATTTACTTATAGTGGGCTGAAGAACAACTCTCTGTAGGACAAGATCAGGTTCAAGACCATCTAAGGAACCCGGAGATGCACAAGCCCATGGGACCTGATGAGACGCATCTGCAGGTCCTGAGGGAACTGGTGGATGAAGTTGCTAAGCCACTATCCATCATATTTGAGAAGTCGTATCAGTCTGGTGAAGTTCCTGCTGGTTGGAAAAGGTGAAACATAACCCCCATTTTTAAAAAGGGAAATAAGGAAGACCTGGGGGACTACAGGCCGGTCAGTCTCACCTCTGTGCCTGGCAAGATCATGGAGCAGATCCTCCTGGAATCTATGCTAAGGCACATGGAAAACAAGGAGGTGATTGGTGACAGCCAACATGGCTCCACTAAGGGAAAATCGTGCCTAACAAATTTGGTGGCCTTCTATAACGGGGGTACAGTGCTGGTGGATAGAGGAAGAGCAACTGATATAATCTACCTAGACTTGTGCAAAGCATTTAACTCTGTCCCATACAACATCCTTGTCTCTAAGTTGGAGAGATGGGGATTTGATGGATGAACCACTCAGCGGATAAGGAATTGGCTAGACGTCCGCACTCAAAGAGTTGTGGTCAATGGCTCGATGTCCAAGTGGAGACCGGTGACCAGTGGTGTTCCACAGGGTTTGGTACTGGGACCAGTGTTGTTTAACATCTTTGTGGGGGACATGGACAGTGGGATCGAGTGCACACTCAGCAAGTTTTCTGACAACACCAGGCTGTGTGGGGCAGTCAACACCCTGGAGGGAAGGGATGCCATCCAGAGGGACACTGACAGGCTTGAGAGGTGGGCACACACAAACCTCATGAAGTTCAGCAAGGCCAAGGGCAAGGTACAGCATGTGGGTCAGGGCAATCCCAAGCACAAATACAGGCTCAGAGAAGAGTGAATTGAGAGCTGCCCTGAGGAAAAGGACTTGGGAGTGCTAGTTGATGAGAAGCTCAACATGAAACAGCAATGTGCACTTGCAGCCCAGAAAGCCAACCAGAGCTTTTTTCAAAAGCGTGACCAGCAGGTTGAAGCAGGTAATTCTCCCCCTCTACTCTGCTCTTATGAGACCCCACCTGGAGTACTGTGTTCAGATGTGGGGCCCCCAACATAAAAAAGACATGGACCTGTTGGAGAGAGTCCAGAGAAGAGCCATGAAATTAATCAGAGGGCTGGAGCACCTCCCCTATGAGGACAGGCTGAGAGAGTTGGGGTTGTTCAGCCTGGACAAGAGAAGGCTCCGAGGAGACTTAATAGCAGCCTTCCAGTACCTGAAGGGGGCCTACAGGAGAGATGGGGAGGCACTCTTTGTCAGGGAGTGCAGTGGGAGAACAAGGGGTAACGGGTATAAGCTAAAAGAGGGTAAATTTAGACTAGATATTAGGAAGAAATTTTTCACTATGAGGGTGGTGAGACACTGGAACAGGTTGCCCAGGGAGGTTGTGGATGCCCCATCCCTGGAGGTGTTCAAGGCCAGGCTGGATGAGGCTTTGAGCAACCTGGGCTAGTGGAGGGTGTCCCTGCCCATGGCAGCAGGGTTGGAACTAGATGATCTCTAAGGTCCTTTCCAACCCAAACCATTCTATAACTCTATGAATTACATCCTGATGTTACACGCTGGTGAAGTTATATACTGGATCTACAGTATGTTTGTATGTGCAGCTTTGTTTGTGCAAGAGAGGGACATGACCTCTCTCCATGCCATGAAAACTTGGCTTTGATGGGGTCTCTGTAGGCTATGCCGTCAGAGCATGCCCTAAAGTGAGAGGTTTCTGCTGCAAAAGACAACAACCACAAGAAGTGGAGAGGTCTGTTAAGCAGAGAGCATCTTCTCCCCCCATGTGAACCAGCCTTTGCAGACACAGGATTAATCCTTTTAGATTAGATGATTAAATAATTCCAAGAAAGCAACTGGTTTAGATACCCTGCCTCCCCATGTAATACTGTGCTTTAAATCATATTGATTTAAAAAAAACCCAAACCAAAACATAAGCGCTGCTGGCTTCCTGAAGAGCTCCACCTCTCCCATGGTTCTATACTCTCCTGCCCTACACACATCAGTTGAAAAATGTTTTTCACAAGTGATGGAAAAATAATTCCATCAATGGCAATAATTGCAATTTTCAACAGACCTCTCTGCAGGAATATCCCTCTCTTGAAGGTTCACCTGTTTTTCTCTCAGTGGACTGTGTTTGCCTGCCTTTACTACAAAAAGCCATCAAGGAGCAGATTCAGCATCGCCCCTTTTCCTTCCTCAGCAGATGATCAATAAGATGCACAATGGAAGAATTAATCTGTACGAGAAGCTTTGCAATGCAGCACACTTTATTCCTCTTGGACAAAGTGGAGGCAAATCTCATTTTTCCTCCCACACAGGATATGTGCCAGGTTTTAAAAACTTTCTTTGGTTCCAGCAAAGGCAAACCATACGATGGAGTGACTCTCTTCCAGCAAAGTACAACCAGCTCTAACACAGGTACTGCTATTTAGCGGCATTCAGCAATTCAAGTTTTATTTAAGACAAAGACTATTCATTATACCCCATCAGCTCTCAACCTCTAACTTGAGGCTTAGTGAATAACATTAAAAGAAGCTAAAATGTGTTAAATACCATCCTATTTTTCTGCAGGCACACAATCTATGTAATGAGGAGAGGCACGGTCTAGAATACAAATAGGAGCAGAATTCAGCCCAAACATCACAGATACCTGGGGATCCACTTGCTCTGCAATCTCTGAAGTGCCTTAGGGGTCTCCTAGCTTCAAAGTGTGAGGCAAGCCAAGAGAAAGAACAGGATAGGATTAAATTGAAATCTCCTAAATTGAGCCAAAGACAGCATCACCCACGATGGACGTTGGCTAAGACAGAAAATCCTCTCTGCTGCTGTCCTTCATAATCATCTCTCCCTTCAAGAGGAAGTCTGTTTTTCACTTCAAGACGAAAATATTTTCTGTTAGATTCTCTAGAAGTGAATCGACACAGTTCTTTGGCTGGAAGATGCAGTCACATACTGGCCCCACAGCGGAAATGCTGGCAACAGCAATCCCAGAGTGGAGGCTTTTATTACAAATACTTCTGCTTAGAAATTCTTGTACCACACCACCTCATACTCCATGTCTATCTCTAGCTCCAAAAGTCCAAACCATGTAGGAGCCACTTTTGTCTAAAAAGTTTCTTTCTATCTTTTGTAGTTTGTCACGGAAATGTGTCATTAGTTCTCCCACAACTTTTTTTTTTTTTTTTTTTTTTCAGTGAAATGACATAACTACAGAGCCAGATTAGCTGAACCTCTACACAACAGCTTCTGAAGGTATACGTTTGCTTGTGAGGACATCAGGAAATAATAATTTGTATAAATATATTTTAAAAGAGTAAAAGTATTGTATTTTGGTTTTATTTCTGGACAGAATTTATCTACCATGGGTGACTTCCACCATTAGTACCAAGATTAGAAATACTGTCTTTCAGCTTGCTTTGATAAATTATGCTTTTTTTGATCTCTGAAATACTTACCTATGCCTTTGAAGCCTGAAATAATTTTAGCAATTCTAACAGAAATGTCATAATCTGTTCAAATTACACCTGAGAGAACTTAGGCAGAGGTACCACCTGTAACATGAACACTTGCCTGCTGATTGAACAAGCCACTAACCAATTGATTCCTCAACCATCACTAGTTTGGCTGTCACATGAGGTTAAGTAGCCTTTCAGTTAATTCAGTCTACTGTCTGAATCAATACTGCAGAACGCAGGAGCAAGAGAAGTTTTAAATACCATAAGTCTATCACTAAAAGATGACTGAAGATGCTCCCAGCTTCAATAGCTTCTGTTTTCATCCCTCTATGAAACCGTTTCATTGTAACAGCTGGTTGGCAAAGCTGAGCAGAGAGTTTAATGCAAAATGCCTGCTCCATGTTCATGGTAACACAGCCACAGCCACATTCAGCATTCTTCTCTATACAGTTGTTCTGTATTCAGCTTTTCTGCAAAAATGAGATACTTCTTTATCCCTTTGAAACCACACTGGCTGGCAGGCAAGTATTTTTTGGCTAGATAACAAACAAGCATTTACTTTCTTCTTATAGGTATAGCAACCAGAAAAATCTTTGTAAGAATTGCTCCTTCATGCCACAGAGCAGAGAAATGTGAGAGATGCTAAACTAAAGCTTCTAGCAGCCACGCAGGTTTCTGCCAAAGTAGCATCAGAACAACTTTGCACTTGTGTAAACCCAACAGCCTCTCAGCCTCCCCACAATGATTCTGACAGCAGGAATTTCAAAGTGAGATAGCTTATCAAAATCCATACTACTGATTCTGAATTTAAAAACACCAAAAAAAAGCAAACTATCTTTCAACAGAATAACACATTTCAGTCAGAAGAGTATTTTCACTGAAATTCTCAGAATTGTGATTGTTTCCAGCGGTGAAGTCTAGTCTTTCATTAAATTTCATGTCATCTAACAAAGTATAATTACAGCTCATTATGCTTTTTCATTTTTGTCATATATAAATCCCGTTTGGATTGAAAAGCATTGAGCCTTGAATTAAGAGCATTTTTCTTGTATACAGATACTCCCAATACTTTTAAAAGCAGTCAGTATAAAGGTTTTTATTCTTGTTCAAAAGACAACATTATCTGCAGAATTGCACTGCAATTTCATACTTAGAATTGACTGAACTGAGACCCAAAAAAGGGTGCCATTTAGCAATTCAGTAACGGATTTCCTGCAGTACTTAATTCTTCTCTCAGACATTCTTGGTGTTAAAATACCATGGAATTTCTCAATACTTCAAATAAAAAACTGCTCAGAACAATCCTACTGCAAACTTGATGATGGACACAGCAGGATTTATCCGTATTTTATGGCCTAGGACTATTGAACAAAACTATGCAAAAGGAACATATACACTTACATTAACTGGGACAACAGTTATGATCTTTATGCTTTGCAGTCAGGAAAGCATCTGGGAAGATCAGTGGAAAAACAATTAAAGCACACATTTTTGAGAGGACATACCACTTCTGAAGTACAGGGCTGTGCTCCCTGTCTGCATGAGAACATGGCATAAACTCACATATTCTCACAAGGAATGGGGGTTACAAAACTTCATATATTTCTGTGTAGCAGGTTCTTTTTCTTGAAGCAGCTTGAGGTACTCAGCTTGAAAAAGCAAGAGGTTACATTCCTCCAATCTAGCCAATATCTGCATTCAAAATTGCAAAGATTCAAAATAGGTGGATTCAAGAAGGAAGTGTGCCTACTCATAATGCATATTCTAGCAGCTCAGAAATCTCACCACCAGATATCTGGGGCAATATCCTATCATTCTGTGCCACAAACATACTTGAAAGAAAACTAGTCAGAAACCTTGTTCTTTATGAATTATTTTAATGAAACAAACATGAAGTGACAAAAACACAGGTCAAGGAAAACAACATGAAACCAGCCCACCAGCTGCTGACAGAAGGTAAAGAGAAAAATAGTTCAGGGTGATCTGAGGAAAAACGAGAAAGCATAGCAAGAGATGCTCATTCTTGCCAAGAATGTAAACCAAACCATGTAGTCATGTCATGTCAAGTGCTTAAATAAGGTCTCTACTTTGTTTCTTGACACAGTGAGTCCACAGAAGAGTAGGGAATGGGCTATCCCTGAATTAATGGCAACAGGTCCTATACTGTATATTCCAAATTTCTCCAAATAATGAAGATGGAGGTGGCTAAAAAGAAAAATAGAGAAAGTGAGGACCCTTCGTTATCCAGCCTGGTTTCAGAAATGGAATGTGTTTGCTAGACCCCATAATCTTTGGCATAAATTCCTTTTTCAATGTCTGCGCGAATGCTTTAATCCCATGACTGTGAAGGTTGCAGCAGTCAGTTTCTCATACACTAGAAACATAAGAGCAGCAGTAAGGACTGTCTGCAGGAGCTTTGCTTCAAGGCCTTTGTAGAGTCCCATTAATCCAAAACGCCTAAGAAGGAAAAAAAGAACAAACAAGAAAACAAGTGTGAATAGCCTTCTCTCAGTAAATCAGTACATTACAAAGAAGAATTAATATCACAAGTTAATTACAACTGTAAGAACCTTAAATTAATTCTTGATCTCAAGTGCCAGCTATGTTTAATAATAGTTTAAAGATAAAACCCTGAACACAGTCTTTTGTGCAAGAACTTGCTTCTTTTAAAGATGAGAAGTGAATGAATTGGTATCCATATATATATCCTTCATACCACTTACTTTACAGATATTCAGGAGAATTTGGGTTTGTGTACTTATTCTGCAATATATCACAATAGCCAGGTTTACTCAAATGGCAAGTTTAAGGGAGGCAAAAAGAAACACAAGTCAGATCCAGCAACGTTTTCAACATATTAGTAATACTCAAGGCTTCTATATCATGATAGATAAAAAAAACCCAAAAAGCTCACCTCACTCGCTGCTGAAGAAGGTAAAGAACATTTCTAAGACTGCCTAGCGTTCGGTTCTCTGGGTTCAACCTGTGGCGTCCAAACTGAAAAAAGGAAGAGCATTTTGTTGTACTATTTCCCCATAATGCTAGGCAGAAAACCCAACACACATGTAAAATCTAGAGATCCTATCTCAAAGCTCTTTAACATTTTCCAGGCTATACTAGCCATCAGTGAAGATCTGAGGCCAAAGCTCACACTACTGTATTTTACACAGCAAGCATTAAAGTGGTATGTGCTACCAAATCTGTTTTGGTTTTAAGATGGATTCTAAGGAAGTGTTACACATGGCTGTATTTGCCCTCTTTCCGTTGCTCTGGAAGAAACAGTTTTCAAGATCTCAAAAGCATAATTTGCAGAGTCTTAGTAGAGATATGATGTTCAAAGCAAGTTCTTTCTGGCTTGCTCAGCTTTCATTTCACAAATATTCAAAGCCTCATACACCTGCAAACCACTATTACGTGGAGATGGCATAGGTGAACCCAAAATCTACCTGCCCAGCAATGGTCTTGGAGCAAAATACTTAGATGCAAACTGCTGTGAAGAACCCAAAATTGTTTGATCCACCTACCTGGCCCAAATAATACTTCTCTTTTACTCGCTGCATTTGCTTATCCCCACACTCTTTTTCAGTAGGCATGATAGCTGCTGCTGTAATTTTGTCTCAAAGATAAACTAGCAATTTCAGCAGAAATTATAAACTAGCAATTTCTAGCATTCATTGATACTCTTATCTGATAGAGGTCAACAGTACTGTCAGCATGCTGTAACTATGAATTACTAATATACAAAGGTTGCCACACTATATTTGTAACAACATAGACAAACAGCTTTTGAATCCTGTATTATGCTTCTATGCCAAGAAAGGTGAACTTGAGCAACTGCCTGTGGGTGGGTTTCTCCCAGAACTTACTCAGGCAACTGCTACGTCTTAGGCATAAGAAATTACCACTGACAGTAGGTACAGTATGCAAGCAGATTTCACCGGTTCAGAAATTACAAGAAAATGCCAGGATGACGTAAGTTCCTCTGCTGTATGTCCTCAGAGATCAGATGGAAACAGCAGCAACAGAATGCTATTGGAAATCTTCCTTTATTAGGCAAATACATGCTCACAATCCACGATCTTCTCATCAGCAACTCACTCCTTTGATATTGATAAATCAATGCTAAGGATTACTGTCAGACACACCCCCAAAAACCTGCTAATTAGGTTCCAAGTTACAATGTTAGTCTCTGCCCGGATTACTCATATGTTTCCAAACTGCACCAGGATTAGGTGCTTCCTTCTCCTCTCTTCTGTACCATCTGCCTATTCTTGTACTGCAAAAAAAAAAAGGTTTATCACGGGAAAAAAAAAAAGTTAATTTCCCCCTAGGACATCAATACTTCACTGATTACTGCAAATTTCCCAAAGAGACCAGCATTCACTACACTAGAGAAAAAGAGGTTTGAGTTTTAAGGTGAACTTTTTTACCCAGGATCACTAAGAACAGTAACAGTACTACTATTTCTTCAGTGGCAAATTTAATTTATCCATTGTTTACAGACAAATAGGCTAAAGAAGCAGTTTCACTTCTTAATGAGTAACACCAGCACCACGTACTTTTAATGACTGAAAAGGAGACAGACATACCAAATGGTAAAGCTAGAAGCTGTTTACCACTCTCAATTACACAAGATAACTGTCCATTATACAGAAGCAAAAGAGCGCTTTGCCAAGAAGTTGAAAGAAAAGGTGTAGAGACTTCATTACAAAGAACACTAATAACTTTCAAACAACAGTAAGTTTCTAAAAGTTCAAGGTTGAAAAGAAAAAGGTCTTCTACTTTGATGACAGAACTTAACTACGATGGGTAAGTTTATATGAATTATATCAAGCTTGTATTAGCTTGTGTGTAAATCTGCCAAAATTGTTTCAAAACCCCACAACTATACAATGTATACTTCATGCAGAACGTTTTTTCTGAAAATACTAAACTTTTAATCATAATTTTTTTTTAATATCAGAGTGTGAGTGACAAAAACTTCAAAGATAAAAATGCTAGCTTTAGATTAGAAAACACATTACAAAGTAGTGCAAGTTTGGAGCAGACAGCACAGATATCACAGATGCACGTTTCTGCAGTTCTCACAAGAAGCGTTCAGGGTTTCTGGCTATTACTTCTTTCATAGAGCAAAGTCACTCCTAGTAACTGCAGAACTAGAGATAAGGTCCTTGTATTCCCTCCCCATCATCACAGGGAGAGGATGGACTGGCACAGAGCAGTAGCCACTCTATTCCACAGTGGGCCACTGTGAGAAGAATCCCACCACCACCAGGACACTGATGGTTAGTAATCCAGCAGAAAGGCAACTCATCACTGCTCAGGCAAACCAGCAGTGAACTAGATGACTTCAGCTGAGGTGAGAACAAGCAGCAACTGCTTAGTGCATCAAGCTCACAGCACAACCAGAGCTGCCCTTTTTTAAAAGAATGATAGTGTCACCAAGAGACAGAAGACTTTTGTTCAAAGAGCCAAAAGAAGACAGATGAAACATGAAGTAACAGCCACAAAAGTGTTATCATTTCTATAGCAGCCATGGAAAAGAACAAGGGTTGAAGCTGTTATATTGATGTAGCCCTGTGAAAACTGCCCTGCTGTGCAAAGCTAAGGCTAAAATAGAGCACTTCAACTTTCCTTCCAGTTCTCCTTCAGACCAGCAGAAAACACAACATGAATTAAAACCAGACTGATGTTTCAACTTATCCAAACAAAGCTGTATTTGCTTAACTGCTTCGCTGTTTCTGTCACTTCAGCAATATAAGTCTGTGTTATCAGTTTAACTCCTGAGAAGTATCCAGGCTGTTAGAAATCAAATGAAGGCACCAGCTCAGCTAACCATCTAAAGTTATGAGAACTTCAGAAAAGACAACTGCTGTCAAAATTACAATGTGGCTGACACATCTACAATGCAGATGCCATTTTGTGCACCGTTTAGATGGTCAAGTAGAAAGCTGTGCAGACACAAAAGTTTTATCTAGTGCCTTTTCAGGGCAGCAGCAAACACACAGTGAATATATTCAAGTTCTGTTGGTTTGAAATACAGCATCCAAACTATCTCTTTACAGGCTATCAAAAAAATCAAAATACATTTAGTCCATTTGAATTAGAGAGAAGAAAAAACCTAAATGAATTACAAAACTTGCATGAAAATCAGTTTTCCCAGATGAACAATTAACAAGAAAAATTTGTTACTAGACAAGTCTGAAAAGTTATATCCTTAACATGGAAGGCTCACATTCACTAATTCAGCTAATGATCTAAATTTATACAAGTTTTAGAACATACATAATGACTTTACCATACAAGCAATTTAGGGCCTCTCCTTACTTAAGAAAATAGCATTCATTATATATCATGTGGAAATATTTATTAATATTTAACTGTTACAAGAATAATCACAAAACAACTTAGAAAAATAGATTAAAAATCACAAAAATGAAAATATAATGCTTGCCTATGTATGGCTAGGTCTTTTTCTCCTGCCCCAGCTTTGTCTTGTTTCAATATTACAACAACATTGGTACATACTGAAGGTAACAACATTATCCAGCATACGTACAAATTGCAAGTGAAAATCAATTCAAGTATTTCCATTACCACTACAACTAGTGTACAAGGCTGGGCAAGTGGTTAAAGATACTATTTATGAGGGAGCTCAGCTTCCCCTGATGAATCACATTTTGGCTACCGACAAGGTCAGGCCATCATCCAAATTAAAAAAAAAACCTACGAACAGAACTTTTTTTGGATTAGCCAACGTCATCTGGAAACAAACTGGGTTTAGGGGATTTAATTATAACTTCCCACTTGACACATTTTCTGTTTATATTCAAAGAGGTAAATCTACATTTTTGTAGTGCCTAAAAGCAGTATGGTGCATCAAGTTCTGTGAGACGCTGTACTAACGCACTACATTGTCAACCCGACCAGCTACTTGAAACAAATGTGCACGAACATTACCGCATTCTATCAGAATCTGTCAGTACAGGATCAAAGAAGAGAGGCATCCTTATCAGTGACCTGCATTGTGCAAAAGGAGCTCCCAAAATGATGGGTTCATCAACACAAAGTAAAACAAGCTATATGAACAAGGCTTGCACTACACAGAACAAGTCAGAGGCAGTTACCCTCAAATGAAGTTATTACTTACCCGCAGAATTGACTGCACTGTCTGCAGAGGGTAAGTGAGGGTGGTGGCAACTGCTTTGGCTATTGCACCAATGACAAAAGCATCCAAAGACGTGAGCTGTTCAACAGATAAAGAATATTTTACTTCCACATAGTACCAACACAGCCAGTTACTTGTATGTGTTTGGGGATTCTGTACTGGTATGTGCTACTGGGTTATTTAAGTATCTTTGGCATATAGATTTCACAAAGTCTCTGGGTCTTCTAATTTTAAAAAGTTAATTATAGTTCAACCAACTTACTTTCCCACAGCTAACGTTTATTTGTAACTTCTACCAGCTGACAAGCTTTTGCATTCCTCACTATAACTAGGTTACTAAAACATAGTGAAGATAAAGCCATACAACTAGACTGATTTAAAGCACTGAGAACACACAAAAGATAGGGAAGTAACATTTCAACGTATCATCAATCAATAAGCACTTCAGCTTCATAAGCATTTCAGCTTTCAAACATTTAAACTAACGAGTCACACAGCAATTGTGAAAAGGTGACAGCGAAAGACTCCTTAAACATCACTCTATAATCCTGAGACACAATCACTATGCTATCAGGTAGAATTTCAGTCTTGATGACATAGGCTAAAAATCTCGTCCCCTATTAGTTAAGAACACCTGCTAGAAGCCCATCCTCTCCTCCAAAGCCCACAGTGTTCCAATGCACCAAACACATTGTTACAGCCTAAGCTGATTACAGTGCCTCTCAGTGTAACAGTGTAAATTAATCACTGAAAATAAGCAGGTGCTATACCAAAATATACTCCAAACTTGCAAAAATACGTTGATTGCAATCAGAAATACGCCCGTCTTTAAAAAGTCAATCTGATATACTTAAGACAATCAGTAAAAGATCAAATAGGAAGAAAAACATTGTCCAAAATAAAAATGACCATTGCTGGGGGAAAAAACTCTCCACTGATCATGGAAAAAACATGTCCTAATTTAAGGTAGAACTAAGTCATTTAAAAGAAGCACAAGAAATAAATATTGCAATTAGCCAACAGGCAAATAACAATGCAGAGGGAAGCTCAGCTCATCACTCAAAAAGCATTTTGTCCATAATGTAACCGGACAGATCCATCTGGCACAAATAGAGCACTACAGGTGCAGGTGAGATGCTAGCTTGATCTAGAGAAAAAAGAAAAAGAATACAGACTATAAAGGAGGGACAGAAAAGTAATTCTACCTCTATTTAGAGAATCGGGGAGGTACAGTTGCAATGCTATGTTCAATTATAGTTGAACATAGCATTGCAACATAGTTCAATTTCTATCCTTGGAAATAGGATATTGAAAACCTGAGGGCTTCAGGAGAAAAGTGTTCTTAAAATGACAGGGTCCAAAAGAAATCTGTGATACTTCAAAGGCTCAATATACTTGATTTACTGGAGAAAGACTTAAGGGGTGACTTCAAAACAGTCTGTATGTACATACTTATACATTAGAATTGAAATCTCTACTTTAAATCAAGACCTGGGAACAAACCTAAACAAATGTGGACAAGAGGTGTCGTTTTATTTTTACAGAAAGAGGAATTCTTCACAGGAATAACTACCCTAGGGACATGAAAGATGCATGTCTCACTTCATAATCACGATCCTTTTTAAAGATATACTGACTCAAAAAATCCCGCAAAAATACAAGAACCAAAACCAAACCTACATTTCTAAACTTGCTCAAGTAACACACGTCAAAGAACATGGTCTGGCCTCAAAACATACTCACTTGCAGCTGCTTTTTCAAAAGCTTCCTTTTAAAACCTTCATAAAACATGAACTGTATTGCAGGATTGAAGACCAGCAGCAAAGAGGGGAAAGTACCATTCCATAAAGCTAAGACTCCTTCATCTCGTATTATTTGATGAAAGGCATCTGAAAAGAAAGGTGTAAAAAAAGTCATTTAAATTTTGAGTATGAAATTCTGACTCCAGAAGATGAGAAAAGTTACACTTAAACCCTAATATTCAAAGAATAGAAAATCCACTTTTTGATACATTTCATCTAATGAACTTCTCTTAGTTGAAGACACCAACAGGTGCTTACCTATTATGCCTTTATAATTGGTTGGTACAATGTCTTCATTTCTAAATTTTGCTCCCTGCAGCTTCAGACGTGTATTCACTACCCAAAGAGGAGTGGTCAATAGGACATTCACTACACCTAATGCAAAACGGCACAAAGAAAATCAGCCAGAACGAGAAAATTTCAAGTTATTTTATCCCCTTTTACCCCAACCCACATGCTACTGAAACTACTGCTAAGAAGAAGGGAAAAAAATAACACAGCATAAAGGCAAAAGTAAACTGGTAATTTGTAATAAGCTACTTCATGTATCTCCCCCCCAAAAAAAGCTCCACTATGAATTAGCTGTCAGCAGATTGCACGCAGTGGGAAGACATTTCTGCTACTCCTCCCCATAACTAAAAAAACCCCCACAAAACCAAACAAAAAAACCACCAAACAAAAAACAAAAAAAACGCCACCAAACAACAAAACACACCAAATATGAACATTTTGAAGGAATCTGAAGTGAACTTGTTACTTTGGTACATACTACACCACACTGGAGCACAAGCTACTCTACTAATTCAAGCCCTACTTTGCCCCTCAATGATGTGCTCCCTGCTTACTTTCAGAAAGAAACAGAGGGATAAGGTTAGAAAGATTATATTATGATGAGAAATCAAAACAGATAAATGCATGCAGCTTGGTTACCAGAACAGAGCTCCTACACTGGCAAAAGAATGAGAATATCTAGTTCTAGATCCACTAAGTACATCTAAGGTGGAAAACACAGGATTCTGCAAATATTTCAACTGAAGCTTACAAATGGCAAGAGATTACACACAATAACAAACCCCAACAAAGTCTGAAAGTTGAGCATCAGAAAGTAGGATGGGGGAGGAGAAATGGACAAACACACATAAGGCTGCAACAAAGAGGTATTACAAAGTACAGTTCTAAACTGACAGGGAGAAGGATTAAGTGACATTACTTCTGCAATCACCTGGTACAGGTCTTTCCTGTTCAGTAATGATCGAGGCAGTTACTTTGAAGTAACTATGTAAAAATAAAGTTCTGATCTATCTTATAAATATTTCTTCACCACAGACATTAGCAATTGCTTCTACATGGCTTGCTTTGGCAGGAGTCTGAGTGACAGACTGAATTATTCCATTATATTGAGATGGACAAAGTCTACCACCACCAAGAACAGTAAATCTGAAAAAGGTGAAACTTTACTACCTAGATTGTCCCTGCTTGTTCTCTTTTCCTTTAAGAGGGTTCAGAAAAGAAGGATACAAACATGAAGGATACCAAAATATTGTTATAAGGACTACAATCAGCTCTCAAAAAAGTTTTAAGCAAAATCAAGCTCTAGGGAAGACAAGCCACATTAATCTCTCTTAACCAAAGCCAAGGTGATTACATTATGAAGCAACAGGTTAAGAGTACAATATACTTCTAATTTTTTACCCAGACTCAGTTACAGGAGATAAAACTTTCTTTTCCAAGGTAATCTTTTTTTCAATCTATTTTTCCAATCTGTATTTCCTACCAGTAGGAGGAATCAGAGATGGGTAAGGAGAATTAGTCAACACCCAAATATAATTTTTCAGTTTACACCAGATATTATTACATTATAAGGATATAAATCACAGACATTGAATAAGTCATTTAACTGGCAAGATATTACCCTAAATCCTGTAGCCTTTGTTCCAGAATGGAGTTATAAGAAAGTTTCCCCCAGTGATAAAGTTAACTTAAGAATTTCTTTCCTTACTTTCCCCCAACTATTCATCCATTCATTGTGCATACATACTTAAAGCACAAGAAACTAGCAAAAGGTAAACACCACCCTCCTACCCCCCAAATAATCCCAGCCCTTTTTGTATAATTGTTTTTGGGGTTTTTTCACAGATTTTTTTTTTTTTTTTTTTTTTTACAATCAGCTTGTTTCAGTGTGGTTGCACGAGCAATTGCTCCTGTAGAACAGTACCGGCAAACACAGGCACACGGTGGTAATCTTCCACAGTGGATTTGCTAGAAAAGCCACTAGTGTCATGATCTCTTCAAAGAAGCCACATGAGAGGAAGGGATGTAGCATCCACATGAGAGGAAGGGATGAAAAAGAACACGAAGTTCCCACTGTACTTGCATATATCTAGGCACTTACTGTCAGTTTCAGATGACGATCCAAAAAGAAGTCTGAAAATTGGCACCCAAATTCTTACATTAAAAGCTCTTACTTACCCTAATCAAAAATATTTCAGAACTGGCATGCATCTGGAAAAAAAACTATCACCTCTCCCTGCCACTTGTCTTTAACATCTAAAAGATAATGCTTAGGTACCATGGTAAAAAACAGCACTGTGCCCTGTGCCAGAAATCACAACAGGAACAGTTTCTGCACCTGCTCATGAGATGGGGAGGACAGAGAAGACCAATCAAATAGAGCTGTACAACAAAGCAGATCTACACGCAGCAGGAGGCATGAGCACTCAGTGTGACCTCCAGTGGGCTTCATAAAGAAAAACATTAGATAGAATATACTAAAAATAAATTTTTGATGAAATTGAGATTTTTAAGTATTACCTGCAACAACACCAAGAACCAAGTCTTTTCCAGTGGTTGAATGCTGACCTTTGACCCAGAGAGCTTTAAGACTATTAAATGTATAAAAATAAACAAAATTGGAGCAGCAAAGGCTGGAGATGACAGGGAACCATCCTCTATATGGTGCCAACCTAATGGAGAGGAAAAAGTCATGGTAAGGATCAGCAAAGTACTTATGTGACCTGGTTGACTTTATAAGTTGGTGGAAGGTCCCAGAGATACAACACTGTGTGTTACAATACTAACTAGAAATGTCTTTATCATTAATGGTAACAAATCATACCATACTAAACTCCTGACTGTACCAATAAAAAAAAAAAGCACTTATATTTACAGTGAGAAGCTTGAGGCTCACTCACTCCAAGATTAAGCATTATCACTGTATTTGCTCTCTACCAACAGCCAGCAATGAACTACAAACCTAGAGATGAATATGTTTGAAGTATATATGTTACCTACAGACTGATATAGTCAGTTCAAACCATATACTAAAACATACCAATGTGAATTCTCATCTTTGTTGAGAAATGGAGTTGTTGGTCCAAGACAAAAGATAACACCCCAGTAAAGAGAAGCTCACATCTCCAAGGAAACAAAGCAATGCTTAACATAGCCAGAAAAAAAAAATAAGACAACTACTCCTTCAATAAAAAATAATTCAAAAAAGAGTAAGGAAGAAAAAAACCTATGTCTGGATTGTTACATAAAATTTAAAGATGGAAGACTAGTTACTGAAATTAATATACTCCACCAAGGAGATTTTTCCAAAGTATGCAACCTGGGGCATGAGATATTCAGGCAGAAGGAATTTCTAACAAATGCCTTGCAGTAAAGTCCACAGCAAATCAGCCAGATAAGCGAGAAAAAGATATTGCCTATTTAAATTTAACTAGATTAATCACAGAGGAAAAACTTAACATCCCCTTATGATTCACTGCTATCTTATTTTTCAGGTGTTGTGAATAATTGCCATCATTTGTGTATCACCTAAATCTATCTTGATTTAAGAATGATTTCGTACCAGCTGACTAACAAAGCTCCCTTCTCAGACAGGCCTGATGAGCCTGTAAAAAGGGGACACCTCAACAATTGCCCTACATAGTCAGCATGTTCTACAATACATCCAAAAAAAGATAATGAGATGTGCCTTCACTGAAGCTGCACAGGACAGGTGGAGAACTGGTATCATGTTAAGAGCATAAGAAATCTCCTCAATGACCAGCAGTAATCATGGAGGCTCTTTAGTATTCATTAAAATATCGGGAATACACAGAATATAAGGGTCCCCAAGAAGGAGATCATAAAAGATACACTCTGGAAAATGCAGCACCTGACCGTTCTTACGACATAAATGCTACTTCTTCATCTCAGATGCATCAAGTGCTTCTCCCTCCCATGTAGCTGGGAATACAACACATTATTAAAACTGTTCCTGAAGCTACAGGCTTAGTTAACCATTCAGTTGCAATTACAAATTAACTATCCTGTTAGTCATGAGTAGACTTAAAACAACTTTTGCATCACCTCTCTTCTGTGCTGCCAATAAAAAAGAGGGAAAAACACCCTCTGGGGATAGTGTTGTCTAACTAAAAGTGTTAGTTTGGTTTATTAAGAATTTCTGATTATAATATCCAAAAGAAAGATCTTACAGCACAAAACATGAAACTATGACAAAAAACATAAGTTTATTTTAATAACTTGTCAGTGCCAGCATCCATAATTCACATACAAATCCTTCTGCACACAAATAAAACCTAAGTTTCTGTTCCAAAATGCAACCTTGAAAAGAATTCAGTGCACACCAGTTAACACCTTTCATATCCCCTAGAAAAGGATGAAAGTACAGGGAAGAAGCAAAGCCATTTGATAAACTTCTACATAAAATCTATTAGCTAAACCTATTTGCTTTATGTTACGCCTAGATGAGAAATACAGTCTCACAAAACATAATTAACATGAGACAAGACTCTAAAAACTAATGCAAACAAGATGTTTATTATCTCGTATCATAGATTCTGGACTTGTTGTGGGGTTCTGGACACATCTCTAAAACTAGTACCATTGCTTAGACAGGCCTTGCCAATGCCTTTAGAAGAAACAATAGTTACCTCTTGCCAGAACTGCCGATTTTTCTGTTTCGCAGGACAAGCAGGATGACTACTTTTGCAGTCTCTCTGTTTCAATTAACCTTTTATTTTTTCTTTTTGACCTTTTCTTTTTTTTTTTTTTTTGAATTGACATTTACTTGACACCCTCATGTAACAAATGTTTTTCCCAGCCAGCTCAGCTCAGACTGTGTGGCAAATAAAGCACAGCACTGCTGAAATGGTAACTGCTTTTAGACAGATTTTCAATCTCATCAGCATAAAGAGTCACTTGCTGTTTACTTCCATGTACTTAGGAGGCGAAAAATCTTGCAACTGGGGAACATGTCTCAATTCTCTTCTTGAAAGTGTCTCAGCTGCCAAGAGTTTCGTCTTGGTTATGAGAAACGGACACACCCAAGAATCCAGGCAGACGAAGCTGGTTTGTCAGGTATACGAAGGTATGTTTCTGTACAAACCTGCATTTCTGAGGAGGCACAGCTACCTCCCTAATGGATGCACAGTTACATCACTGAACAGCTCGGTTGCGTAAGGTGCTCAAGAAAGTTAATTCGATTTAGCTAAAGGTGAACACATAAGATTATGTAAGTCCTATCACACTTATATGAAGACATTTTAATTTCAAGTAAAAATATGTCTATATGGGCTAACTATTCCACTTTGACAGCAAATTCAAATTAGTTTTAGAGCTTGCCTATGTGAAGACAAGAGGAAAATCAGTGTCTACTCACAGGCCTTCTTCTTTGATTATTTCCAGTAGGACTGCTGGTGTTGTCTTAGACTTCCGCTTCTCATCAACTGGAAAACAGAAGAATCAAACTGTTAGATTATTCTGATTTTTCACACCCATTTTCAAGTCCTCATCTTTCCTATTCTGAACGTACCCCAGAAGAGATGTTCCTCATAAAGGATAGACATTCCCTACTTCTGCAGCAATCCCAGAAAGCATCTTCTTATTTTCATTTGCTAGGTACAGCTACTTCCTTTCTCCATTCTTCCCCAGAGTAGCAGGTTCTGTTGTACACCAGAGTATCTGTAGTTACAAATTCCTAACCTGACAGTTGTGACATGAACTAAAAGGTATGTTTCCCTTAGGTAAGAGACTAGAACTAGGCCTGCCTAACTGCCCTCAAAACTGTACCTTGGACTCCAGACTAGCACCACTAGCAGAGCAATCTCTTACAGTAATTAATCTGCCGACAGCTAAGCCCTAGCACAAGACTCTTTCCTGCACTGAAAGCAGCTCAACAGCGATATGGTGCTAATTTCTCAATCACATATTTCTGACAACCTGGCTGACTACCTCCATCTAGTTCTTAATAATGGTTTAGTCACAGTGCTAAATGCTTACTGATTCTGACTTCTGATTGGGAGACAGGGCATTAGAACAAACTCATTTATACCTACATTGCATTTCTGTAAATATAGGACATTCCTACTCCCAGTTCTAACTCTGACTTTTCCCTTTAAACCATTCTCAGGAATAACTCTAGACTAGTTTTTCATTATCCCGTCCCTGCATTTTGAAGTGTTCCCAACAGCCAAAAGCAACAACACAAATGTAACCCACATCTTTGTTTTTCTTTTTGGTCCTAGATAATCATTTAAAAGCCATGTCTGGCCACACACCACAGAGCCTTTTCAGCTAATTAAAAGGTTGCCTAATACTTTCAAGAGGGAGAATCACCTTCAGGTGGAAAAATTGTTAGTGATTAAATTGTGAGTGTTACGCAAGTAAGATTCCTGTTCGTGCAAGATAGGTCCCTTACAATCACCCTGACAAACGCCCAAGCCAAGACGAACAGAAACACCATTGTACAAAGAAATGAAAGTTTGACACTTACCCTGAAGTCTAAGTCTAGCTGTATCCAAAGGAAAAAATACAGTCATTGCAGTCATACTGCCCTGAAAAACAAAATAAACTAGCTATAGAGTTGCTTGTACAGATGCTTACCAGACTATTTGTCTCTTCTCACCCAGAAACCAGTATACTGAATGAGTTTAGAAACTGGATAAATGCCATACATACATAACAATGTCTTTTTGAAGTGTTTTTTGGTCCCACACCTACAAAATAAGTTTTTCCCCTTCTATTAGATCAAGTTAAAATTAAAACAATTAGAAGGTTTTTGCCCAAAGAGAAAGTTTTTGAAGCCTGAAAGCTGATAAAGTGGGTATCAGAGGACATACATAGTGCACTTCCTCTACCTCCCATTAGCCTCAGTACCCAATTTCTGGTGTGGGAAAAAAAAAAAAGAGAAAAAAAAAAGAAGGAAGAATATGACTAAAGCAACCCTTGTGTTACAATAACATTGGTTTTACTTCAGGAAAAAACCCACTTTTGTTCATTAAAAAAGTGATAATACAAGTTTTTCAGGACTTAATCTAGCATTGTACTGAATTCCAATTTGGGCATCTGCCTACCAAGACATCCCCTATGGCAGGAATTACATATGATGAATTAAACCATGACCTAGACATCACCAGATTCACTTCTTGTGAATCTGACACCCTCTTCACTTCCTGTGCGATCCAACCCCTAAAACCTCCCAACAGAAAAGCCAGCAGCCACTCTCCTTCACAGCAGGGTTAAATACTGTATTTGCAAATGCCCTTATCAAGCAGCTGTTCCCTCTCTCCCCGCCACCATTCAGCTTCTTAAGTACCCTAGCATTAATACTGTACAGCTTTTGGAAAAGATATCTCATGTAAAAAGCCCCTGGTTGGTGTAAACCTGTTAATACTCTATGGTAGTATTAAATACATTAAGTGGCTGCTAAAGTTGTGCCACTCTTCCCTTAGTAGCCGTGCAAACTGTCTAAATGGTGGGAAGGTCTGGGATAGCGCAAGTCACACAGGCGCTTTGTTTGAAGCACACTACACAGTCCAACTGAAACTTTTCTAGAGCTATGTTATGCCATACATTTAAGCGAGCTTTGCCTCTGGAAACACTACAGCTCCTCAGCAGTTTGCTTGCACCTATCTCTACAACCAGCAAAAGATTATTTTTCAGGTGGTGTTCCCTCAACTAAGACAACTCTTGGTTGAACTCTTAAATAAAAGACTGTGGTTTTGGCTGGGAAAGAGTTAATTTTCTTTGTAGTAGCTAGTATGGGGCTATGTTGGGGGTTTGTGCTGGAAACATGATAATACAGGGATGTTTTCTTATCACTGAGCAGTACTTACACACAGCAAAGGCTTTTTCTGCTTCTCACAGCACCCCACCAGCGGGTAGGCTGGGGGTGCACAACAAGTTGGGAGGTGGGACAGCTGATCCCAATTGACCACAGGGATATTCCATACCATAAGGCATCATGCTCAGCATATAAAGCTGGGGGAAGAAGTACGTGGGGGATATTTGGAATTACGGCTTTTTTTTCTTCCCAAGTAACCATTACGTGGGATAGAGCCCTGCTTTCCTGGAGATGGCTCAACACCTGCCTGCTGATGAGAATGGCGAATGAATTCCTTGTTTTGCTTTGCTTGCATGTGCAGCTTTCACTTTACCTATTAGCCTGTCTTTATCTCAACCCACGAGTTTTCTCACTGTTACTCTTCCAATTCCTTCCCCCATTCCACTGAGGGGGAGTGAGTGCGTGCCTGTGAGGTGCTCATTGCCGGCTGGGGTTAAACCATGACAAAGACTTAATTTTCGCCACGTTTCATAACACCAGGTAACAGATGAAAGAAAACACTTGTCCACAATTACCTGGTTATTTTAACCCATTGAGTTTGGGCTCTAGCCAAAAAGGTTGGTTCTGCTCTCCCACCTACTTGTCCGGTGTCTGCTCATTCTCGGTACCTGCTGTGTGTACACAGCTGGACAAAAAGTAGGATTAATGAACCCCTCTGACTGAAAATTTAGAAAAAATAAATTTCAGTTAGAAGGCTAGTACCAGCGCACAAAGAAGTGCCCGATAAAAGCCAAAATATACCTCCTAATGACAGGTGCATTACAGCAACTCTGAAGCCAAGCTCAAAGCACAGCTACACACACCTACGCACAAAACAGCGACAAGACTGCAGTCACAAGCTCCAGACTTCTGCTCAGTTCATCCTGCTCCCATCCCCCTGAGGTGAGATTTATCCTGAATTCTACTCTCAATGCACTTGCACTCAAAATCAGAAAATAGAAATGGGGCAACAAGTTGGGGTAGTAGCAAAGAGGACAAATGGGTGAACACTAGTTACAGAACAGAACCGAGTATTTCAGATGACAACAGTCATCTAGTCTAAGTGCCTGACCACTTCAGGGCTGACCAAAAATTAAATGCCTCTTGAGCACTGACAAGCTTTGGGCATCAACAACCTCTCTAGGAAGCCTGTTCCAGTGTTTGACCACCTTCCTAATGGGAAGTCTGAACCTCCTCTGACACAGCTTTGAACCACTCCCACGTGATAAGCCTTAGAAGCTCAAACTGGCTTAAAACATACATGAAGCTATAGCTCAACAGCATGTCATGAGATAACTCAGCTGATCTAACAGATTACTGCCAATGAACGATGATTTGTACCCTCTCCCCTCCTTTTGCTAAACTGAGGGGAAATAAACTTCAGAAAAACAAAGTTACTTTTCTGCTGGGTTTATAAATGGAACAACTCAACTCCATGGTGAGAAGACTGCCAGAAGCAGTCATGGAGGACACAATTTCATGGCTAAAAGAGAAAGGAGGGGGATGAGCAGGACAAGTCCTTTCCCCAGCAGCAAAAATTCTTGAGATGGGCTCAGATTCCTTACTGAATCACACTTGAGACCAGCAGGGAATATAGCTCATATTACTGATTGCAGGAACGTATGCTGAAACATACAACCTTGTACTGTTGAAAGGGCGAGGCTTCACTGTCTGCCTTGCCACCACCTCCCTCTCGGCACTGAATCCCAGCAGTTTGCCAAATTAAGTCATGCCATCACTGCATGATCACTAGGATAGGTATAAACTGGCTTAGTCAATCCCAGCTCTCAGTCAACTGCATTTGTATCCCTGCCTCCTCCATACTGCTGTCATAACTTTTTGGGCACCAACATAATAATGCAGACAAGGAAACCAATGTGGCTGGTAAATAACTTTCTCAGTCAGATCAGTTCCTTGATCAGCCACAGCAGCACATAAATAACTGTGCAGTAGTCAAGAGGTGGCAGTAAGTGGCCAGAACGAATGGCGTGCAGGACCACAGACTAAAGTTTGGTTTTCTAAAAAATAATAATTTTATTTAAAAATTATGTTGTCAGCCAACATTCAAAGCCAAAGCAGCTTCACTGCTGCCATAATACTCCTAAAAGCTCTAGGAATGATAATTTTATAGAACAGGAAGGTTACTTTATAGTTATATGCAGAGATAAAGAATACTTATATAATTCAACTAAAGTAAGTTCACAGGAAATCAAGCACTGATTTTTTTGCTGCTCACAAAACTACTCATTTGTCTTCTGTCTGACAAGGTAGCCTATAAGATACATGAATTTTCCATATTAGTACAGAAAAAAGCCCTCTCTGGTTGTGATCTGACATGTTCTTCTGACTCTACCTCAGCACAGTTCTGTGGGTTGCTTTTTTTTTTTAAATTCTTACATCACATCCACACATCAATGTGCTTTATAATAATTTAAACAAATAGTGAGACAATATAAAACAGTAACCACCCATGTCAAAGATCTTGACAAAATTTATCTATTACAGCAGCAAGCAGAAATTCGTAAATTGATAAGTACATGATGAGTACACCTTTATTATGTAAGAATCAAGGCTTCCAGCATAAGGCAATA
Organism: Pterocles orientalis; assembly: GCA_011057875.1. NCBI lineage: Eukaryota > Metazoa > Chordata > Aves > Pterocliformes > Pteroclidae > Pterocles > Pterocles orientalis. Next base: position 209,951 of record WKFP01015262.1, on the reverse strand, counting down.
AGAGAGAAAAAAAAAAAAGGAAATAAATTATTGCTCCATAGCCTTAAATTGTATATGAATATTAGTGACAGCAGGTGGAAGTCACAAGGGGACAGAAGCCAAATAGCTTCAAAAAGTTCTGTCTTTTGAGATCTAAGCATCTTCAAATGCAAATAGGGAAATTCTACTAACACCACAAAGGGACCCGAGATACTATTTTATTACACGTTTTAAGTTTATGGCTGAATTTGAAAGTTCAGTTCATACAACAAACTTTCTTCATGAGCACAGCCTGCTTACAGTGATCTGCATGAGAGTGAGAAGCTAACAGCGAGGGCTAGAAAGCATTACCAACTTCGTACAAACCAGCAAAAGGAGCGTAAGCAGTATTTCAATCATGAGATCATTTGTGACAGTTCCATTTCTTCAAAGCAGGAACAAAATCCCCATTCCCTTTGATGCTTAAATAAGCAAACTTAAAACACTTCAAAGAGCAGACAATAATCCCATGTTTGTTTATGATACAGACAAACCAATCTCTAGAGTATTTTTTTCCTTTTAGAATCAGCCTTTATTGTTCAATAACATTTAGCCACTTTCATCCTCTACAAGACATTGCAAGTTATTTTAAGGACTAAAATTAGAACAGGAAATTTTGCCAGAACAGTAGATCAGCGATTGCTAAAATACATATTTAGGCATCCTTGCCAGTCTGGAACAACCCAGGAGTAAAGCTGCATCAACTTGCTTAAAGTTCATCGATATGTCTGGTCCAACATGCCACATTGTGCTAAAATTCTTAATCTTAATTAATTCTTAATTTCTTAATTCTTGATTTAAAATCAAGAATTCTTAACCTGTTGGAAATGCAAGACTGATTTGCTATTTACAGAGCTAGCACTCATTCATTCATTCAAGGCTGGGCATACTAGAGAATCTATAGAAACTAAACACTACTTTTTAATTTGCAAGTGTCACATGAAAAATTTAAGTCAATAATGTAAACAAACCTCCTCTAGTTGCATTGTGCTTACTTCATATTTTGATTAACACCTCACCCTTTACAACTTTTAAGTATTTATAAGACAAACGCAGAACACGGATGCTTAGTACAACTGTCATTTTACCCAGTTGAAGCGGTGTCCCTCTCTCTGCCTTACTTTCTGGGAGGCTTACACTTTCCTAGCTAATCTGATGCCCAACTTCAGATGCTTACATGCTCCCTTCCCAAGGGAGCACACCTACAGCTCCTAGAGGGCCCAGAGGAAGCTCCAGCTGCTCAGGAGAAGAGCCAGCCAGCACCCCGGTTTCTCAAATCCCACATCCAAAACCAGTGACAAGCAAAGCGGGGCCTTTGCAAGTGTGCCCGCACGGGATGGGGGGCGGAGCTGAGACCCGGTGTCAGCGAACCCTTACCCCAAACCTTCTTCTTGTGACCGAGAAGGGCTTGGCCGCGACCCCGCACGGATCACGCCTCAGCCCCGCCGGGCCTGCCCGCCTGCCCCGCCAGCCCACCCCTCAGGCACGGCCCCCCCCTCACTGAAACAAAGGCTTAAGGCGACCCGCGACCTCCTCAGCGCTACACCCCCCAGGCTGGCACGGCCGCTCCGCCCGCCCTCCTGGACACCGGGACACAGGCCCCCTGCCCAGACCCCTCGGCCCTGTCACCGCCAACAGCCGCTGCCGGTGACCCGCCCCCTCCCCCCTACCCAGCACCGCTCGCGACGGCTCCACGGCGCGAGAGCCCCGAGGCGCTGGCTCACCACAGCCCCCGACACGGCGTGCACCAGGCTCTCATAGGAGACGATGGACGACATGGCCGCGGCTCTCGCAGGCTCCGCCGCCAACCGGCCCGGCTGCACGGCAGCACCGGCCAGCCCCAAGCTATCAACAGCCGCCCCCACGCTCGCCATGGCGCCGCGCCCCCGCCGCCAGCGGCCCCTCCCTCCGACTGGTCCGGTGCATGCGCGCTGCCGCCAGGTGGAGGCTGGCGCTCGCGGCGGTGCGGAGGGGGAGCGGCTGCGCAGCAACGGTCGCGGGGCGGCCCCGCGGCGGCGGCGGCAACAGGGCCTTCTGTGGGGTGGAGCGGGGTGGTGCCGCAGGCTCACGAGCTGGGCTGGAGGGAGAGCGCGGGAAGTTTTAGTAGCTATCTGTACGAGAGCAAGCCGGGGGGGAAGCGTGTTAGTGGGAAGCCTGGGCGCTAAAAGCGGTTAGGTTGGAAGAACGGCTCTGAAGTGCGGTTTGTGTGTCTCAATGTTGTGTATCAGGTTTTTTCTCCACACCAAGTAGGCCTTACCTTACGGAAGCTTAGAATAATTGCAATGGCTTTGAGAAAAATAAGGAATTAGAACAGATACTGGGAGTACTGAGGAAATCCATTCTTCCTGTGAAGCTACACTAATACCTTTCTCTCCACCACCAGCTTCCCTTTCCCAAACACTTCACATAAGCATTTAGTTACAAAGAGAAGTCAATATTTAACTTCAAATTCTGTTTCTGCTTTTTCTAACTTCAGCCCCTTTCCTCCTCCCTGAAGTCCAGTATCTTTAAAATAACAATGTTTCCAGCTGATGATTTTTTATTTCTTATTCAAACTGACCAAGCTTGTGGCTTTTTCCAGCTATTTAGTTTGCTCCTTTTCCCTGTCTGTAAACCCTTTCTTATTCCTCTTGCTAAAACTGCTACAGCTGCACAACTGCACATACACCAACACCAAGAGGGGTATTGTTTGACTACGAGTCAATCACTTCACGCTATAAATACCTGTAGCCCTCCTGAGCCCATTGAGCTCTCCTGTAGGGCAGTGGGCTGCACAGCGGTGATCTCCACCTCTCAAGGTTACTCCTCAAGGTTCAGAGACCCCTTACCCAGCATCTGATACCTGTAATGAGGTAAGCAACATTTTATATTAGGGCTAAAAGTATATCATATGCTAATGGCATTTTTATATATATCTAGCTGTAGCTTAATTATTAGAAGTGTAGTAAGTAGTAGTGTTTGACTGCTAAATTATTAAATCATAATTTAAATAATCATCAAATAATTGTCAAATCACTTTAATTACCATTCAGTTATTGTTTAATAACCGATTAGCATTTAATTTTCATTCAGTCATCAATTATAATTTGATAATCGTTTAATCATTAATAAAACTATTTTAGTTAACCCCCCAATGACAGCTTCTTTTAATCATTCACCTGTGACACCGCCCTACATGCAAAAAGTTCAAACCTTAATTTAGAATTAAGGTGTGCATACTTCACTGGCTGCCTCCTGTCACTACAGCAGCCAGGAGCAGCTCAGGTTTCACAAAACCAGGGAACAACTATACCAAGTGACTTTGCACAATCGGGTAGGTACATGTGCTTTTGGAAGTAATGCCTCAAGCAGGACAGAAACTCACATTAGTGGTGTTCTTTGTGATTCTGTGCCTCTTGGGCAGGGGGAAGCTTTCTCCAAGAGTCAGTTTTGTACTGCAGACTGCATTTCCATCATAAATGGGCACCCAAATCATTCTATTACTGTTCTATTCGGCAACATTTTTAATACAATGCTGTGCCGTGTATATATTGCAAAACAGAATATTAACAGGTAACGCAAGAATTGCAATATTCCAAAACCAATTTACTTTGTTGTTGGCACTTACAGACCTAATAGTGAAGCTGTCTGAGGAAAACAATGGAAATTCTACAGATTAAGTTAAATGAGAGGTATCAGTGTGTTCTGTAGGGAAAAAAATGGAACCTACCCACAAAAAGTTCGGTGAAGACATGGCCCTAGGTCTTAACAGAAACACTGCAAATTAAACAGGTCTTCAGGCAAACACATAATACGTGCAAGAGGAGCTTACTGAAGGGCAGAAGGCCAAGTTGCCTCCTTTACCTCAAATTTGTCAATTCTACTAGAAAGCCTAAAAGACGTGAATCAAGCTAAGCAAAACACAAACTGCATGTTAGTAATTTATTGTTTGCTTAATTTTAATTTTGTGCATTCCTGTACAAGGAGGTAATAGACCTTGAGAAACTTTAACCTTGACATATTTTCTTTGTCTGGCCCAGAGCTCGATTTCTGATTCATGACAAGGAATTAAGACACAGTTAGTGACTCCAGAGGTCAAATTTACTGCCTCTGCACTATGTCTTGCCTTAAGGCAAGCAAATAAAGGATGAACTCTGAACTTAAACCAATTTTACTCTACTATTCTCCTTGTTCTAACATTACTTTACAAAAAAAAAAATAAATGCACATCTCCTTTTTTGCTTAGAAATTCAATTAATTAGAGAGTGAAAACATGTTAAGACAGATTTAATTACTATTTTCAAAAGGACTTTCTGAATCTGTTGCACAATTTCTCTTTCAGAAGAGGTTGATAAAACTGGATCATAACTCCTAGCACATCATGGATTAAAGCAGCTACAGATTAACTAATGAAACTGCATGCACTAACAATCTGAATTCATTAAATAGCGCAATGTTTCATCACACAAACTTGTCAAGATCAGCCTTAAGTGCAAGATCATGGAAAGACCTTCCTATTCCAGAAGAAAGCATTGTAATCACAAACACGTTAAAAAGCCCATTTCTTAAGTACCTGTGCGTGCTTTGCCCATTAGATAACTGGACGGGTTTTGACTTAGCCTGTGGAATGCCGTGGAGTTTTCCCTTCGCACTTCATCTAGGCCCAGAGAAGTCAGAGAAGCTGAAATGCTTTTCAGTTTAAATTACTTGCATTTGCCATTATTAAATTTAATCTCCTATCATGTTACTTGTTCAACAGCCTTACTAGTTAAGATCAAATGTTCTTTAGCCACCTTCAGCAATTGTCAGACACAAATTTTGGTGCCTTGATGTTTATTTTTTCCCAAGCACTTGATAAATGTCCGACATCTGTTCTAATTGCACATTTTTGTGGTTTTTTTTTTTGTATAAAAGGCTAGTAATTAATTCCAGTTTTGATTTATATTTCTTCTGTTTTGAAAAGTTTTCACCCGAAAGACTAAAGAAAAAATATCATGGATTACAAAATGGCTTCTGAAAAATCTACTTTTTCTAAAGCACTTTTCCTTATTGTATGGCAACACACAAAAAGGCGCTGGTGGAAATCTTCTTTTAGAACACTTATAGATTTTTTCGTTTAAACTGTTAGCAATAAGCAATTTTTTTAGATCTGTTTTTAAAAATCTGAAATAAAGCACAGGTGGCAGTTGGTGCTTTGCTTTTCCAGGTGTGAACTAGACACTAGTGGCTGAGCTCCAGCGTGAATTTTCTCTGATGAGAGGCAGTGCAGTTGGCAGCAGCTCAGCCACTCATTCTTAATATACATTGATGCTTTTCAACCTAATTCTGATTACTTCCTAATAACTTGTATCTTCAGACGATTTTAAAAGCTAATTTTATTAAACTCTGCACTTTGTTAGGTGACTGCTCCGATTTTCTGCTATTTTTCTTTCTGAAATGCAAAATACAAACTAACTCATTTCTAGAAATTCTTACCCTCCAAAGTGAGAACATTAGATTTTGAAAACTAAAGGTTTCAATAATGGAATTCCCTTTACTATAAACTTATTTAGACTTCACCTCCTTTTTATTTACTTTATAGTTCACAAGTACGTTGTCTTTCTGAATAACTTTGTTCTATGCAAATTACGCTACACCTGACTGCTTCAGCTACTGTACTACAGGAATAAATTCCAAGATAACCTGCTACCCCGTCTTGTAATCTTTCACATTTAAGTTCTTTACACATAGTAGCAAATTGTATTCCTTGCAGCCACTGAAATGTTTGCACATTAGAAAAAAAATCCTGGTTTTAGTAAATGTGTGCAGCAACAAAGGTGCCAAAGTTTGTTACCCACTTAATTAACAGTCATAACACATTGTGCAAATACATTTATTTATTGACAAGATCTCAAGCTTGTCTGAGAACATCCATCTAGAATATACATTTGAAGTACTGAGGCCTGAGCAACAGGCCTCAAACCAAAGTTGGCCTCTAGATGAACTCGTCCAACAAAACACCATATGACAGTACCTGATCATTAGTAAAGTATTAGTAATTTGCTCATTAGCAAATACCTTAATTAAAGTATAATCACTAGTGAAGATCAAATGTCATATGAGACTATTCCCTTCTTTCTCATGTTCAGAGACAGGTTGTCAAGGCTGTAGGACCAATGTCCAGCCTTGATTGGAATTATGTGGTCAAAGCCAAACAGCTAAAGAAACTCGCTTGGTTCCTCCTCGAGACCTGGCCAGGTTTGGGGGGGGGAATCCAATGGAGAACGAAGCCAGATGTTCTGCATTTGAAACTGATGTAAGCTTGTTTATTCAATAGTATGAAAAGCTGGACCTTCTTGCCGTGACTTTGGAGACCTCACCTACGAATCACAGAATGTTAAGGATTGGAAGGGACCTCGAAAGATCATCTAGTCCAATCCCCCTGCCGGAGCAGGAACACCTAGATCAGATTGCACAGGAACGCATCCAGGCGGGCTTTGAATGTCTCCAGAGAAGGAGACTCCACAACCTCTCTGGCAGGCTGTTCCAGTGCTCTGTCACCCTCACTGTAAAGAAGTTTTTTCTCATATTCAAATGGAACCTCCTATGTTCCAGCTTGAACCCATTGCCCCTTGTCCTATCACTGGATGTCACAGAGAAGAGCCTGGCTCCATCCTCCTAACACTCACCCTTCAGATATTTATACACATTGATTAGGTCACCCCTCAGTCTCCTCTTTTCCAAGCTAAAGAGACCCAGCTCCCTCAGCCTTTCCTCATAAGGGAGATGCTCCATTCCCTTCATCATCTTTGTGGCTCTGCGCTGGACTCTCCAGCAGTTCCCTGTCCCTCTTGAACTGAGGGGCCCAGAACTGGACACAATATTCCAGACGAGGTCTCACCAGGGCAGAGTAGAGGGGGAGGAGAACCTCTCTTGACCTACTGACCACCCCCCTTCTGATACACCCCAGGCTGCCATTGGCTTTCTTGGCCACGAGGGCACAGTGCTGGCTCATGGTCATCCTGCTGGCCACCAGGACCCCCAGGTCTCTCTCCCCTACACTACACTCCAACAGGTCAGTACCCAACTTATACTGGAACCTGGTGTTGTTCTTGCCCAAATGCAAGACTCTACACTTGCTCTTGTTCAATTGCATTAATTTTTTCCCCGCCCAAATCTCCAGCCTGTCTAGGTCTCGCTGAATGGAAGCACAGCCTTCTGGCGTGTCAGCCACCCCTCCCAGTTTCGTATCATCAGCAAACTTGCTGACGGTGCACTCTATTCCCTCATCCAAGTCGTTGATGAATATATTGAATAGCACTGGTCCCAATACCGAACCCTGGGGGACTCCACTAGATACAGGCCTCCAACTAGACTCCATCCCATTCACCACAACTCTCTGGCTTCTTTTCTCCAGCCAGTTCACAATCCATCTCACTACCCAATCATCCAGATCACACTTCCTCAGTTTAGCCGCAAGGATACTGTGGGAGATGGTGTCAAATGCTTTTCTGAAATCGAGATAGACCACATCTACTGCTTTGCCATCATCTATCCACCTGGTAATGTCCTCATAAAAGGCTATCAGGTTGGTCAAGCATGACTTCCCCTTGGTGAAGCCATGTTGACTGCCTCTAATGACCTTCTTAAGGTGGATGAACTGTGCAGGGCTTCCCAATGGCTGGGACAGGCTCTCCAAATCCTTGCTGCCACCGGGGCTCCCCAGCAACTGTGGATCTGGATGATGGTAATTAGGGCAACTGGTGATGTATCTTATTTAGTCACTATGGTTAACCACATATAGTAATACTTATTTTCTTCATACTGTACTATTTTGTCTTTTATTTTACTGCTTTGCACTATATTATTTTGTTTTATCCTTATTTTATTATTGTTTTTACCATAAGTAAAGATAAGCTCAATTCTTCAACTTGGTGTCTGTGTCCGTTGCGCTGACCCCATCTATTGGCAAAATATTTCAAAAGCGTTTTTGTACATCAAAGGCAGGTCCAGTAATAACACTTTGTTAGCAAGATTACAAGTTAACATCTTGATTTGGTTAGTCATCAAGATTCAGATTTACAGAAGAGTCCTTGGTATTTATATTCAATAGGACCTCCGGTTAATAAGGGTGAAGGAAGGTTTGTCTCACCTAAAGTTCCTGTTTGTGAGAACCAAACCCAAAGAATGTGACTTACCTAAGCTATGATTCACAAGGTGATCAAATATTTGTAGCCCAAACTGAATTTTTTTGTTGCTCCATAGTGCAGATCCACCAGCCACCATCTGACCTGCTTTGTTTGTCACATTAAAACTGCTCCTGCTTCCCCTGTATCTGCATTTGCTTATATCATACTATTGACCTCCTATGACTTGTCCTGTACTACTCAATGTAGGGGTCTCTGCATCCGGTTGGAAGTTGCCATTTTTATTCCATTTCAGGTCTTTGGTAATCCAGAATTACTTTTCTGCAATGCTACCCTCACTCCATCGCGTATTAAGTAAGGTTGAGGCCCACCTCTGCAAAAGTCTGGTTAAGGTTCATGAGATACCTTTCTCTAGACATCAGAAGAAAATACTGCTACCATTTTCCTAGTGAATCACCCTCCTGCTCCAGCATGCAAATCCGCTTCTGTAACGATACCAGCCACTATCAGACTACCCCAATAGAAGGAAACAACCCTCTAGCCTCTACCACTAGTCCAACAACCTGCTTGCCCTACAACCCTAAGGGCACCACAGTATTCCTCAGCCTAGATGCCCTGTGGGATTTCAAAGGGGCTCCAAACACTTCCAGTCTGGAGCATGCCATGGTCCACAGGAAGGTACATACCAAAGCTGACCTGGTTCTAACTCATCCTGGCTAGGTCAACAACCTCAGTCCCTTTGGGTGAAGGATTCTGCTCAGAAAGCAGGTGCTACAAGCTCCCGTAACAGTATTCTTTGCTCTTACATCTCACAGAAGAGGGGTATGTATACAAGCACACGTGAGAGTGTGGCTTGCACGAGCTTTATGCAAAGGCTCTGAAGGTAACAAGCAAGAAAAACAAAGTGGCTTTTGAAGACAGATATTTTACACTACAGGTACTACTGCTGGCCACTTGCAACAAGCTGTTTTTACCACATGGTTTTACCTTTACGTGCCTTTTTTAATACTAATTTATTGACTCATTCTGCCTCTGGCCTATCTTGTCCCACTGCTCTGCCCAGTTTTGTCCCACCTGCCTTGGTCCAGCTTCGAGACAGCCTGGTTCCTGCCCATCTGATCATTGCCTTCCAACAAAGACAAACCAAGCCACTTTGCCAAATAGCTTTTATTCACAGCCCAACACTGAAGCAAGGTAAATTTTCAAAAAAATTCCAGTAAAGGCACTGACTGTATAACAGGGCTCACTGTGAAGTAGGAGAGTCTGGAAGTGGCACCTGACCTGGTATTTCCTATTTTCCCTTGGGGCAGCAGTTGAGCCATAGAGGACAGAAAAGTCACTCAGACTCACAAACACAGTAACAAGGCTATGACCCTTTACTACCAGTTAGCTGCAGGTGTATTATCACTCCCTGGCAGACCAGGTCATCTAATCTGTGGCACTGGATTGGCCAAACAGCGCAGTACATGACTTGCTTCAAATGGCAGAAATGCACACCTGAGCCTGGGTGGTCAGCTCAGACACCACCCTGTGCTCGCTGAAGCATACATACACGCTGGCAACTCAGGTTTAGAGTCAAATTGTCAAACAAGATGATTATAGCCCCCGTACTTAAAAGAAATACCCCTACTCTGTGCTGCAATGGAAGCAAATAGCCTGAAGGAGCTGCCAGTATTAGTAACTTCCTCATATAGCTCCTTATATCCCACATCTGCAATTTACCAACTTTGCTAATCTCCTGGGCAGTTAACATTCTGCACTTGCACTTCTGTTCAAACCAGTTTAGCTGCTCAGATGTACACATGCCAACTTGGGGAACTGAGATGAAGTCCAGACATCTCAAATTAACTTAACCAGATAACATTAAAAACAAAAAACCACACACACCAAGGGAGTCATGGAACGTGCAGTCCCAAAGGATCACAGGAATTCAGCTACATTGCTAATGCTAACACCAAGATTAGGGAGAATGTTTTTCTTGAGTCAATCAGCTCTGAATAAGGGCAACTGATGCTCAAGCAAGCAGGCAGGACACAGATATGACCATTTCTACTAGTTAGGGGTAACTTGCTACTTTTGACTAGCCTTGGGTAGACAGATACAAACAGCTACGATGGAGTAACAGGGAACTGTAGGGAATAAATATTCAAGATATTCTAATTCATGCACAGCACATATGCACCAGCCTGAATAAAGAAGTCCAGTTTCAGCCTATACTGAGGAGTGACCTACTTCAATTATGTCCTCTTGGGAACAGGAGATCCAGAGTATGACCACAAGCCAAGCACTCTGCAACATTCAATCATAACTTGAGTTCATTTGGTCATGAAGACAAGCCTTTACACACTTACTTCCAATTTAAATCACAAGTTACATATACAGTTTAATTGAAGCACTTCCATGTTTAATTTAAGCAAAATAGGTTCTATCAGAAAGCTACACAAACCCAGAAAGCTTTGTTTTTCAAAACCATACTTTATTTTTAAAGGCTAAGAGACATATTCAGAACTATATTTCTTAAGCAAAAAGATTCACATTTCATTCTGCAGGGTCATTAGTATGAGAAAAAACATTTGGGGATTTATTTTTTGCAACTGTTGTCGAGTTCCTACACCAATCCAGATTTATTTTAAAATGGTAACATCAGTTATGGCTTAAGATACAGGATTACAAAAGAGTAACATAAATGTTGAGACTGAAATGGATAACAGGTAGCTATGGTCATTTTTTCACTGAAAGATAATGTTTTAGCTAAGACAAACAGAAGCAACAACTGTCTTTATTGGTAGACAAATCAACTGAACATCATCAGCACAGACACTGCTTCAAGGAAACCCATGCTGCTAATCCACAAGCATTTAGAAGAATATTCTGTCTGCTCCAATTACTTCACCCTCTCCTCCGTATCACAAGACTCAAAAACATGGAAGTACAAAACCATGACAACAGCATTGTGTTTTTTTAAAGAAAAAGATACAAGAAAAGATGGAAGACTACAGTATGTGGTGAAGGAAGAGTCATCACCTCTAAACAGACAGCAGGACTTTGGCCAAGAAATTTTATTCAGTAAGCATGTAAGGACTCAAACCAACTCAGAACCCAGAGCTGCAATTTTGCTGGGTATTCTCCCCTTCACTGATTTGTAACTCTGTATTTACATGTTCTGGATGGCTTGCATTCAGTGGGACAGAGGTAGTGATGGGAACAAGACTCCTTCCCTAAAGTTTCCAAATAGATGAAACCTGGTAAGCATGGCCCCAAGGAAGGGCGAGTGCAACCAGTGGAGGACCTGCCAACTGGGAAATGACAAGAGCACAAGCACAGACAGTAAGCTACTCTCCCCTACTCAGACTGATAAATAAAATGTTACGTAAAGGTGCTGGACAAGAATTGAGCAAGTAACAAAATCTCTGTGGCCTCTGCAATATGTACTTCATGCCAGGTTGTGCAAAGGATAGGACTGTACCTTTCCTACGCAGTTGTGGTGATCAAAATACTACATTATTTGCAGTACTGCCAGAAGTTCCAGTGTGTAACTAGCTAGCATGGCTATACTGATAATTGTAATAGCTATATAAACTCAGTCACCCATTTAAAAAAAACCCAACACAACCCCCCCCCAAAAAAAAAACATAAGGACTTGTATTTGCAGACAATTCCTTTATCCAGTTAATTCTTCAGACTTGTCCCACCTTTGCTGTTTGTGACTAGGCCAACTTTTCTGTCCTAAGGGGATTAAGACAAGACTTCAACTGTTAAAGTTTTTCCTCTTTGCTCACTGAGAGTAATTAAAAAAAAACCAAAGCAACATAACAACAGGTTTTTATCTTACACTCCTGGAATATTACAGTTTCTTACAGGAGTGTTCATTCAAAAGAAACTGCCGGTAATATGTATAATAAAAGGTTGCAACTCTTGGATAAGGAGGGATGGTTGAACCTAGGTCATCTGATTATAATTTGAGTGCTATAAACCAATCACTAAATAAAGTCAAAGCTTGGGGCTAGAGAGCAGTTCTCCTCAGAACACCCCATTTCTCTTCTTAAGAAGATCAGAGGTACACTGGTTTGTTTTATTGCAACACTGGTAAGCCAAATCCAATCCTTCCCATTCAGATATGATTTTTAAGAACCAGGGATTTTATGGTTTACTGCCCAATTTGGCAGACAATTTACTGATGAGATTCATGACCTTGGGATTGTTCTGGTACTTGGACATATTTGCTGGGTTCTGGACAACATCTTGGAATGCAGCCATAACTTCTGGATCCTGCAGGACAAAAAGCAAAAAATTAGGGCATTTATAAAACAAGTCTACAAAAGTTAGTGGTTATGTGGTTCCAATACGAATCTAGTCTTGCTCAGCTTTTCACGTGACAAGACTAGATTAGAGTTTTGGGCAAGAAGTCTCTACAGACAACCCAATGATACAGTGTGTGCTGTTAACACTCACTCAGTAAGCACCAGAGTCATTATGGAACATGTTAAAATAAGAGCGCAATGTGCTAGAAGGGGGAAAAGATAACAAGTCATTTTTCCCCAGAACAGAAACCACCCAACACAGCCATACCTCCCGTATTCCTTCTATTCAGGCATCTTCAAATCCATTCTGAAGGAGACAGGAGCTCTGTGTGTATAGCACGCATGATAGGGTAACCCTCCTCTGAGTAACAGCTGCTACTTTAGCCCTTTTACCCCTTCTTATTCTAGCAGCAGAAACTTTAATCTGCGGGATTGTGAGCAGATAATATGGCAATGTTTGGCTTTTAAAAATGCATCTACTCCTCAGAGAAATCACAACTGGAAGAGAACCTTGTTATTTCTCATCACACTATTGTGTTGCATTTGATAAATACATTCACATACAAAGTCAGTTGTCAAAAAATAACAACTTCATCTTCTCTATTTAGTATGAGAAGCATTAATACTTTTTTCTGTACTTCTAGTACACCTTTGGCCTCCATTGAACTAGAATTGGTTTTACTCATTTTACACATGTATGTTTTGAACACTGTCCTTTAATAAATCCGTATAGACTGATTTTACATATCAGCCTGGAAAAATGTTTCCCTTATAAGGAACTTATGCAAAGATGCACATTTTCTTTAATGCAGCTAAAGTGCAAGCAGTTTATTATATCCAATACAAATCATGTGCATTAGCTGTAATTTCATCTGCTGTTCTTTCTAGAACATTTAAGTAGTTTCACTGAAAGATACAATCTTCCCTAGACTTCTAGCCCTTTGCTACCACAGATGTATTCTGTGGAAACCATCAAAAACCACCTGGTGTCCTCAGAGCTGCCTGTCCTAAAATAACACCATCCTTTATCTATTCTAGCATCAGAGACAGACAAAAGCTGTTTAACAAGTCTGATCCAAAATTGCATTTAGTAGGTGTGGACACCACTGATATCACCCACATGGTACAGTCATGGTTTACACATGTTGAGAACCAAGAGTCAAGTCTTATCTTTTGTTAGAAGTATTTACAAGTGTTTTGTATCCCTCACAAAAGGGGATCTGCTATGAAGTCTATGAAAAATAGGATGCTGAAGTTCAGAAACCAGACACTAGATATGTTTACTTTACAGGATTCCTATGCAAAGGAAAAAAGAAGTATTTAATGACCTCCAACTTTATGAATTTCCTATTTCAAAACATGGCATATGACTACAAGCGTTGTGTCATGTTAAATCTGTGTTTTCACCTATATATGAATCCAGAACAAAAAGCTGAGCAAGCTCAGTCACTGGTCTGTGCCAAAGCACACCTAAATGAATGTTAAATATCCAAATTTATGCTACATGTTTTATGGTCCTAGAAATTCACAGCAAGTAAATTATTCTGTACTTGCACAACTCCCTGGAAGCCCTCAACCTTAGACTGTTTATAAAAATGTTTTACACACCCAAGGTTTCAAACTGATGAGCAATATTATCAGAGTAAAGTTTAAGACTGAGGATATCAACATTTCCATAGGGAAATATTTAGTATGTAAGGTGGAATGAGAACCACTATATAAACGGCATTAGTGAAACATGCAGTTTTCTAATGCTCTAGTCTTTTTTTGCAGAAGGATGAAAAATAGTTCTAAGGAAAAAGTTATCACTATTCTCTTTTCCAACTTAAACATTTTGGTGAAAGTCTATGTCTAACATATGAACTGTCAAATAAGGAGTCCATAGATTCATCTAACACATCACTTGTTTTGAAAAGAACTCTCATTTGACCCATGATGGCTCTCCAAAACACAAATGTCATGTTGAGTCCAGAGAAAGCAGCTGCACATGCAAGACAGGATGTACTACAGACCACTCCAGACAGCCAAAATAGTAAAATAAGAGAAACACACACATATATAAACACACAAAACTTTCAGACAATTCTTCTGGAGACTAAAAAGTTTAGGGGCAAATGAGCTAAGATAACATGCATTAGAAGTCATTGCAAAAGGTCACAACTGCTACTGTTAAGATGCTATGAAAAGAAATGCAACAAAATTTTGCCACTTTTTGAGTCTTTTGTGCATATAAGACTAGTATCAGCCACAATTAAAAAAAAAGAAAAGAAAGGAAAAAAAGGAAATATCCTGAAGACAATAAAGCTTCAGGTAATGGAACCAGAAATCTTCACCAAGAGGGAAGTTTTTACAGTAGTTTGCAGAGATTCTTGTCTTTATGCCAATCATATGCCAATGATGTGTAATAACTTGCATAAACATGTTCATAAGCAGCCGTATCTGTTCTTTGGTTGCTTCTACAGATGACAAGCTGGAATTGACAGTGTAACTGGTTTAACCTAGCTCACATTCAGGCACACACAGTTGTAAGGTTTACTGAGATATTAACAGACTCAGGCATACTTCAAGGTTAGCTCGTGAAGAATAGTCTCAAAGATTATAGGAGATGATAGTCACTAAGTCTAAACAGACTGAGAAGGTCTTTACTCTCAGAATACTCCAGTTTTAGCAGTAACGCCTCACTATGAAAAGCCTCTAAATACTGTCAGTTAAAATAGTATCTTAAGATTAGCAATTCGGGAGAGACTTGCATGATTCAGTATCTTCAGACTTTTGTTAACGCCTCAGTTAACCTCCATAACAGCTGTCAGCTACCATCCATCCATCAACATATTCTGTAGCTGCAATGAGCAGAAGTCAAGCAGTAGAAATTACTGTTTTTAAGACACTAGCTTACGGCCAATTAAAAGACCAGAGCATAGTCAGTTGGACATTTTAGGAAAAGGTGGCAGTACAGACATAGATGAAATGCTGAATATATCGTATCTGATGTAAAGTTTGTACACAGAAGTCAGCAAGATATTCAAGGCCTTTCTGACAGGTTCTGCAATGTTAAAGCCTGCCTGCATTATCAGAAAACACAGTCAACATACATTCTTGCAACAGAGTCCTACAGAATGCTGGAGTATATAAAATCAGCATGCGATGGAGTCTTCTTAAAGGCATGTGGCGAGTGCTTCATATTTAGCTGCACCTCAAAGCTGTTTTCAGCAACTCTAATATCAAACATTACAGCATAAATAAATTAGCCAGGTAACGAATACAACTACAAGACATGGGCTTTTTTTGAATGGTTTGCATGCAAGTCAACATTGCTGACTGTGACAGCCTAAGTAAAGTTGTGTTTCCAAACACCAGCAACCATTAAGGGAATCCACGAACTTCTGCATGGAAAGTTATGCCTTTTTTGTGATTTCATGGCATACTAAATAAGGGTCCTTTGTGATGCTTTTCTTTAGATGGGGATCATAGCTGTTCAATGAGCTGAGAACATGTAACTAGTTCAGCCACAGCAATCCAGAAAAAGTAACAAGACACTTCTATACTTCTTCACATTAGTATGCAATTACAACTACATAGCTCAGATTTTTCCTAGCCTACCTGCCCCTAAAACTGATGTTGTTAGATATGTTCTATTTAATCTGTGGGAACACTTTTCTTGTGTAAAACTAGTTATGACATTGAGCAACTAATTAAGCCCACTGGGGAAGTAAGCTTTCTGAACATGAATTTAGAAAATGCTAGATGCAGAACTACTCTGACACTACTTTGCCTCTGGCAAAAACCAAACACTTAATCCCTGAAGAGAAAGGCAATTCTCATCTTCATATTATTGTAATATATTGTGTTGCAACAACATTAACAATAATGTTTTATTTGTGCATAATTATCTTACCACAATGCGCGTGCATTCAAAAAAGGAGCAAGTGAATTATACTGTGTGGAAACTAACAATTCAAGATTAAGAACTCTATATAGCACAGCTTTGCCTATCATAGGTGAGTATGGGGCAGGAGGGAGGTATCTTTAATTAAGCTCCCATCAGTTTAAAAGATAGCTAACATTTATTCCAGACAGGCTGGTGCCACACACACAAGGATTTCACAACAGAAGTAAGAAAGCATCCCATTGCTATCCAGAAGGTCACATCTTTCTTCCTTCCCTTAGCTCTTAGGCACTGTTCTTCCCTTGTTCAGCCTTGATTTTAACAAATACTCACCTGCACGGCCACAAGGACTTCTGGATCACTGAGAATCTCATTGAGACCTGGCATACCTCCAGGCGCAGCCCAAGGAAATCCACCTGAAAACCCAAAACCAGAAGAATGTATGATGAAAAACATTTAATTCATCTATACAGGAGGCTCACTGAGAGAAACTAAGATGTACTTGCTTTGCCACACCTCTAAAGCCTTGTCTTCTATAAGGCTACAGCTGATCCACTGAATGGAAAGCAGGGTCTTCACCTCCTTCTGTGAAGACCTACATCTTATTTCATCCATGTTTTTAACCCTATTGAATAGAAGGCTTGTAACAAGTGTCAGGTTCTAGCACCTTGTACACAGATGCAGTTATTTTTCTGGTTAACTTAAATCAGGTTGGTCTCAAGCCCAGGAATGTCAGGAGTTTGAATGCCCGAGGTGAACAATTCAGGGCAAAAGCAGATCAGCAGTAGTACATCCCAGGCACATCCCACATTCGGTGGGAACTTTAGGTTTGAAAAAATTATACCAAAGAAAAAAAAACATCCCTGAAGCACACTGCTTGAAGCTCTCTTTTTGAATCTTCAAATTAGCAGCTACCCCGGCTGTGCTGAGCAGGGTAGATATGGTCGCTATTTCATTCCCCTGAGAAGCTGATCCAGTTGAAGCATGTACACAGCCTACTTCAACTACATCTCAACCTTCAAGAGCATTAATACTTAGTCTTGTTTCTTCCCAATCTTCTGTACCCAAAAATAAAGCCCAATTTTCATCAACTGTTCAAGGACAGCTTTTCTGTATGGTAAACTGGTCTGCCTCCTTTGAGAAACTACTCTGTTCAACAACAGCTTGCAACCAGCACAGATTTCCTTAATATTTAATCAAAATTTTCAGCTTTAAAACTATTAATAGTTAAATAGAATGGGTCCAAGGTACCCTGGGTAATTTAGAAAACATTTTTATACTGTTTTTTCAGCACATATTAAGCAAACACTGCATCTTTGTTTTCTCAGACCTAAATCCTTTCATTCTGTTATCCATCATTATTGACTGCTGTCTTCCCTCTACTTGCTACCCAGCATCAATCCTCTTTAAGAGAAAGAATCCCATCCCTCTTCCCACTAGTGCTTAAAGAGTTATTTGTAGACAAGTTCTAAACTTCATAAAATGTTTTTCTCTCTGTCTTGAGAATGAATGCTATAAAAACTGTGTTTCCATCTAGAGTATTATAACCAACAGCAACTACCTCAAGTATTGATACTTAAAAATAAAATACCTGGGAAGCCACCAAACTGAGCTCCTCCTGCCTGTCGCCTTGCTTCTTCCTCCTGCAGATGAAAGCACATCATTCCACACAAAGCAATGGAACTGCAGCCTGTTTTCTATTGCTTAACTGGCTTTAGGAGAAAAAAAAAATCTGAGACTGTTTCAGGTAGGTAGGCTACCAAAGTAAACAAAACACTTCACTACCTACAAAACAACGGACAAGAAACAGCAGTCTACTCTTACTTCAGTATGTTTTTGCAAGTAAGTTATGCAGAGTATGTTTTTACTGAATATGAACAGTATTATTTGTTTTTGCTCCTCAACTAACTCCCACCCCCAACACATTAAAATATACCAGTAAAGCATGAAGAAGCAGCAAGTAAACTTTGTAAGGAAGTGAGGAAGAGAAGCAAACTCTCATCCTGAATTTAAAACCTCCCACTTCAGGAGACGTAAGTACTATTCTGGTACAGTCATACAATAACTGAATTCTTGTACAGGATTAGTAGACATTCCAGAGTCCATTTTTCTCATAAGCAACAAAAGCAAATGCAGTACAATGCCCTCTTCTCCAGAATCCATTACTAGTCAAGTAACCAAGACAGGAATAAACTCTCTGAAATTTAATTCTAAGACTAAAAATGAAAATAGTTCCTTCTCTGCAATTCATTTTAGAATCATAGACTCACAGAATGGCTTGAGTTGGTAAGGACCTTAAAGATCATCAAGTTCCAACCCCCCTGCCATGGGCAGGGACACCCTCCACTAGACCAGGTTGCTCAAAGCCTCATCCAGCCTGGCCTTGAACACCTCCAGGGATGGGGCATCCACAGCTTCTCTGGGCAACCTGTTCCAGTGCATCACCACCCTCACAGTAAAGAATTTCTTCCTAATATCTAGTCTAAATCTGCCCTCTTTCAGTTTAAATCCATTACCCTTCGTCCTGTTACTGCATGCCCTTTAAAAAAGTCCCTCCCCATCTCTCCTGTAGGCCCCCTTCAGGTACCGGAAGTCCCCTATATAAGGTCGTCCTGGAGCCTTCTCTTCTCCAGGCATTTTAACCAAAATAACTGTGACACTCTCCAAATTATTAAGAAATATTAAAACCTAAGTATTCACCCTTTGTGCTCTCTCATGCTCCTCCCGTGCCTTCTTCACTCTTTCCATTCTTTCTTTGATTTCCTTTTCTTCACGCTTCCGCTCATATTTTCGGCGATGTTCTGCAATTTTCTGAGCCTGTTACAACAGAATATCAAGATTTAATATAAATTTCTAGCATACCACACAATATATTTCAATACAAAATAACAGCTCTTAAAAATAAGATCTGACTTCACATCCTAAAAACCCCTTCATCTTAGGTGTCATTTGCTATTCCTTTCTACAGCAATCAGTTATTCATGTCTACTTGGCCCTAACTGGATTCACCAGAACATGCACCCTAGTATACTTTTTTGCTGTAGAGCTCTGGAACTTGCACCATAGTTAGAAATTAAACATGTTCTAGCTCCCTTCATGCTTTTATGCTAAGTATTGATTTCTCCAGGGCTAAAACCAGCAACTGCCCTGGAAAAAGAAATTTTCACTGGCACAACATCAGGAATTATAATTCCCCCTGCACACACATACCTTTTAGTTACTTATTGCTGTTCCATATGCCTCTGCAGCATATACAGCTAGACATAAGAAGACCAGAACAAAATTGTGAACCAAACCAAAAAAGGGCTGGTGGGGATAAAGTTTGCTTTGTATTATTAGCTTTTACTCACGTCTATCAAATCTACAGCCCCAGCATAAAAGAGTAGCTAGCAATGAACTCCCCCAGGGTCTTTACTCAGAGCTCATTATAACAATAAAACACTATCTGTAGCACTGCTTTCCTGAAATCAGAATGTATCCTAATATAGTATTGCAAAAAAAGGTTCATGATTTCACAAATTGTTATATGACTGTCACCCTGTAACTAAAAAACATACCAAAAACAATGTTCAAGAAAAGATCACTCGCTGGATAAGGAACTGGCTAGATGGCCACACTCAAAGAGTGGTGGTCAATGGCTCGATGTCCAAGTGGAGACCAGTGACAAGTGGTGTTCCACAGGGGTCAGTACTGGGACCAGTGTTGTTTAAAATCTTTGTTGGAGACATGGACAGTGGGATGGAGTGCACCCTCAGCAAGTTTGCCGATGACACCAAGCTGTGTGGTGTGGTGGACACGCTGGAGGGAAGGGATGCCATCCAGAGGGACCTTGACAGGCTGGAGAGGTGGGCCACTGCAAACCTCATGAAATTTAACAAGGCCAAGTGCAAGGTCCTGCACGTGGGTCAAGGCAATCCCAAGCACAAATACAGGCTGGGCAGAGAATGGATAGAGAGCAGCTCTGAGGAGAAGGACTTGGGGGTATTGGTGGATGAGAAGCTCAACATGAGCCGGCAGTGTGTGTGGGCTGCATCAAGAGAACCATTAGCAGCAGGTCAAGGGAGACGATTCTCCCCCTCTGCTCTGCTCTCGTGAGACCCCACCTTGAGTACTGTGTTCAGATGTGGGGCCCCCAACATAAAACAGACAAGGACCTGTTGGAGAGAGTCCAGAGGAGAGCCACAAAATTAATCAGAGGGCTAGAGCACCTCCCCTATGAGGACAGGCTGAAAGAGTTGGGGTTGTCCAGCCTGGAGAAGAGAAGGCTGCAGGACGACCTTATATAGGGGACTTCCGGTACCTGAAGGGGGCCTACAGGAGAGATGGGGAGGGACTTTTTTAAAGGGCATGCAGTAACAGGACGAAGGGTAATGGATTTAAACTGAAAGAGGGCAGATTTAGACTAGATATTAGGAAGAAATTCTTTACTGTGAGGGTGGTGATGCACTGGAACAGGCTGCCCAGAGAAGCTGTGGATGCTCCATCCCTGGAGGTGTTCAAGGCCAGGCTGGATGAGGCTTTGAGCAACCTGGTCTAGTGGAGGGTGTCCCTGCCCACGGCAGGGGGGTTGGAACTTGATGATCTTTAAGGTCCTTTCCAACCCAAACCATTCTATGATTCTATCACAATGAACACTCTTCTTTCAGAATACTCCTTAAACAAAGAAATGATTTTATAAGTAGTTAAGTTTTGATACAATTTATTTTAGCTAGGAGATATTAATTCCATACCACATCACTCCTGAAGTACATCTGCCAGAGAAAGCACACTGCAGGAAGCAGGACTGACTCACATTGAATGCAGTATGTGTTATCATAACCTGATGTCATGGCCATTCAATATTTCCTTAAGAGAGAGGCAAGTGTTTTGTTGTTTTGTTTTGTTTAATGAAACATGAAGAGTTTCCAAAGTTTTTATTTTCATTATTTCTAAGTATTTCTCAAAATGAACGAAGCATTTTTAGAATTTGATTCAGAAACTCAGCTGAAAGCACTACAAAGTAAAAAGTGCTGGGAAAGCTGGAAGTGAATAAATTAGGTGCACGTATCATTTTCACTTAAAGATAAGAAAAACACCCATTAAAAGATCATACATTTTTCCTTGAGCTGCATACACAAATTCTCATACAGTTGGCAACTACATTTTTTTTATCACAGACTTACTGTGCATGGGCAGATCAACCGAGAAATAAAGGTTCCCCCTCAGCCAAGCAGTAAGTATACCTCTGTATACGTCTTATAAAAAAAGTTGAGACCTAAGACCTAATTACATAGACAACAGTCTCCAACACAGAAGACTAACAGGTTGTAAGATGACTTCCATTGTTGTTTTGCTGGAGACAGTGGCTTCTACAAGACATGGCAGGAAAACTGAAAGCTGAAGTTATCAGACTCAGGAATGTTTATGCATGTGGTGGGTTAAGCTTCGCTGGCTGCCAAATGCTCACTAAGTCACTCTTAGTCCCCTCCTCAAGAGGACAGGGAGAGAAAATAAGATGGAGAAGCTCCTGGCTTCAGATAAAGACAGGCAGATCACTCATCCAAACCATCATGGGCAAAACAGACTCAACACTGGGAAGATTAAATTAATTTCTTGCCAATTAAAAATATGGTAGGATGATGAGAAACCAAAACCACCTTCCCCCTATTCCTCTTCTTCTTAAAGCTTAACTTCACTCTTCCCTGCTCTTCTACCTACTCCCCCCACCCCAAAAGGTGCAGAGGCATGGAGGCTGTGGTCAGTTCCTAACATTACACCTTTGCCGCTCCTTTCTCCTCACACTTTCTTCCTGTGCCAGCGTGTGGTTCCCCCCTACAGGATATAGTCCTTCACAAACTGCTCCAATGTGGGTCCTCACCACAGGCGGCAGTTCTTCAAGAAACTGCTCCAGCATAGGTCCTCCTCATACGGTGTGGTCCTTAAGCAACAGACTATTCAAGCATGAGTCCCCCATGGGCTGCACCTCCTCCCAGAACACCAGCTTTTGCATAGGCTCTTCTCTGCAGGCCACAGTTTCTGCCAGAAGCCTGCTCCAGTGTGGACGGTCCATGGGCTACAGCTTCCTTCAGGGCACATCCACT
The DNA here is from genome assembly GCA_011057875.1 of Pterocles orientalis. NCBI lineage: Eukaryota > Metazoa > Chordata > Aves > Pterocliformes > Pteroclidae > Pterocles > Pterocles orientalis. Next base: position 187,561 of record WKFP01015262.1, on the reverse strand, counting down.
TGCTCTGGCATTGGGTCCTCCATGGGCTGCAAGGTGGAAATCTGCTCCACCGCGGACCTCTATGGGCTCCAGGAGGACAACCTGCTTAACCATGGTCTTCTCCATGTGCTGCAGAGGACTCTCTGCTCCCATGCCTGACACACCTCCTCCCCTTCCTTCTTCACTGACCTTGGTGTCTGCAGGGTTGTTCTTCCCAAATTTCTTTCTTTACTGCCATCTCTCTCACAGCTGTTACACGGCATTTTTTAACCCTTTCTTAAATACACTGGTGTCACTGACTAGCTCAGCTTTGGCCAGCTGTGGGTCTGTTTTAGAGCCAGCTAGAATTGGCTCTCTGACATAGGGGCAGCCCTGTGTCTCTTCTTCCAAGAGGCCAGCCCTGCAGTCTCCATCTCCCTCCAACCTTACCACTTAAACACAATGCAATGCAACAGCTACAATCTGGGGTCTGTCAACCATGTTAAAGGAATATGCAAGACAGATGAAAAAGAAAGGCTCCTATCAACAGTCTTACGTTTTTTACACACAAGTTCTTCCTCAGAAGAATGCCAGAGTCAATCACTTGAGAAAAGCCGAGCATCAGTCTTACAGAGATTATGCTGCCCTCATGGGGTAGACTAATGAAAATGCAAATCACAGCAAAGAATGCTTCCCTTGTAAAACATGTTTAGGATGAAGCTTTGATCAATTCAGAAACATTTTGAAAAAAATCCGTTATCAGTGTTTTCCTGCTCTCCTGAATGTTTTAGTCTAGATTCTAAAATGCCTGGCAAACTTCAACTACTTAAGATTATTCTGCTAGGACTTTTTAAAAAGGAAGATATTATTTCATACTTTGGTTACATGACCAGCTGCAGAGACTCAATTTCTCTACACACAGCCACAAACAGCTGTGATTAAAGGCAGAAGTATTTATAAACTCAAGCTAGAAGTGTCAGATGACACTAGAAAACATTCCTACAAGACAATGCATATTGGAAGAATGTTAAGGCACAGCACCACTCAAATAGAGGAGGAACCCCTATTATACCTCCCCACTTACTCTTGGTTGCACCTCCTTCAGCATGGCACTAGCATCTTCATCATAATCCAGTTTACAAGCTAATGCAAGATCATGAGCAGCTTCCTCCCAGTGACCCAGAAGTCTGGAATTCAGAAGACACCAACATTCATAAGGAAAAAGCAAACTGAACTCTTACAGTTCTTTAAAATACTTACAACCATGCAACATTCAGGATTTCTATCTGCAGCTATATGGACTTACAGAAGTTTAAATTTTAAGAATCATGGTGTTTTCTGTAACCCACACACTACGATGCCATTAGAGGATACTTGTTGCCTCATATCCTTACAATAACTTGTAAGTAAAAATAACAAAAAAAAAAGTCTAAATCAGCTACTGTCATTGTTTTCTATAAAAATGAGGGGTCCAAGAAGGGAAGGTACCCTACCTAAACATATGCACCACTAGGGACATGTTCAGCGTAAAACTGCATGTTCAGTGTTTTGTATCTACTATACCACTACTACCTCAAGCTTAAGCAGACCCTCTTTACTCAGCACACAAACATTCTAGCCAACTGGATGCACCATGTCTTGGTTAAACAGGTCATACAAGCTACTGTGTGCACTTCTTTACTATTAATTTTCACAAACTCTTTGTAAACAAATAGTGGTATTGCTAAAGGGTCAAAGCACTTCTGCTTACAGACAGCGGTGTTAATCCAAACTATGCTCCAGTCTTCTCATTCTTAGGCTCCATGCCATTTATTAAAACTGTAGACATTAACAAACTACTCGCTCAACACTGTTTAAAATGCCTTTTCTTTTTTTTTTTTGGCAGGTTCTATTAGCATTTACTCCTCCCACTTTTATACAGACCATATGAAATATAATTTTTGGTCTGATTTATTGTAATTAAAACAAAAAGTTTAACTACAATTGGGGGAGATGCACACTGGCCTAACGCCATTTAAAATAATTACCCGTTTGCTTAGTACCACTCTTCAATTGCAACAAATGGTTCCCTTAATAACTAGCGGTTTAATTTACTATGTAAAAGAGCTCTAGGATCTAATGGAATAAGAAGAGAAATGATGAAGAATTATAGCAAATAAAAAGTGAACTAAGTGAAAGCAAAAGACCTCCATAAAACCCACCAAATGATTAGAAAATGCTATTCAAAACAGCAATAAGCCATTACAAGATACATGAAAAAAAAGAAGAGAGATAAAGACAGTGCCAAAAGGACTACTTATAAATTGCCATCACCCTAATAATCACCATCATCCTTTCTTTCCCATAAGCCATACACTCAGCACAATGGTTTCTTGGCTACTGCTCTCAGGTACAAGACAGACAGTTCAGAGACAGAGATGGAGAGAATGCACAAACAAAACTGGTCCCCCCAAGCAAAGAGAATATCAACCACAGGTGCAGTTCATTACCTATGCGCTTTCCCCCTCCATTTGTAGGTCTGTGCCGAGTCAGGATTAATCTTGATGGCTCTGTCACAATCTCTAATGGCAGCATTTGGCTTCTGTAGTTTCACAAAAACACTGTGGGAACAAGAACATTTATTGTACATATTGAAATACCAAGTTACTAACTAAAGCTGGAAACAATTTTGGATGACTAACAGGCAAGCTAGTGAAATAATACATTTGAAGAGCTGAGTTCAGAAAGATTTTGTAGTGATAATGAAGTCACTGAAATTTAGTTCCCTCCCCCGCCATTGTACACGAATCATTAGCAAGAAGTGAAAGCATTCATTGTTCAGATTCAAGCCCTGCCAGCAAGAATAACTTTAGTGCACAAGGAAAGGAGACGTAAATGCAAAGGACAGTTCAATTCCATGGTGTTTGGAGTCTATAGCCAATGACAACTAGCAATTTGAACAAAACAACAATAGTATTATGCATACCATATTACATAGTCTTTAAAACAGTAAGACAAAGAAAAGCATGAGTTATCATACAAGCTACAAGGATCAATGGTTAGAATAATCAGGAACTATAAACGGAGACAGGAGATGAGTCACCAAAATTCAGAGGCAAAACAAAACATAAACCCAGAAAGTAGCCCAAATCCCTTAAGTGAAATAACTGGAAATTTTACAATACATAAGCATATCAGATTAACTAGGTAGGGCAGTACTTTAGGAGGTCCAGGCATTTCAAATTAAAATCTCTGAAAGAAACACTAAAAAGCATTCCTGAATTCACAATAGTATTTGATATTGAAGATATGCCAAGTCTGAACTTCTGCCCTTTTACACCTACTTGAAAACAATTTATCAGCAATTAAGAGTGCTGTAAGTAACTTCATCATTAAGGCTGTGTGTAAGCACACAGCCATCTATTCTTTTCTAGAAACAAACAGGCGGACAATGAGTCAGGAAACCATCTTCATAACCAATGAGAGACACTCCAAAGCTGCTGGCTGCACAAACACTCTAGTCTCCCAAACACACAACCCCCAGAACCAAAACCCAAGTCCACCAGAGATGGGGATTACTGACAGCACTTGATCAGCACTGCTGTTACACTGCAGGTTTTACAATACCATAATATATCGTTGGCTTATTTCTACAACAGACCAAGCTGACATAACTTTTAAACTTCTCCTAACACTCTTTATTTTTCATTGCTAATCCCAGTCCTGAGAAGAGAAGGAACTATAAGAGGTTTTAAAAATACTACTGTGATGACAACAACAGTGTATTAAGGTACACAAATTGTGTTACAGGCAAAAACTTTGATATGGAAAGGAAAAAACAGCAAGGTATGTAACAGTTAAAATGTACCAGAATGGAACAGAAAGGACACTAACTGATTGCATGGAAGTCATCAAAAGGTGAACATTTATTTGAATTATACCTTGCTGTGGAAGAGATCCACTAAACTATCAAATCATCCATCGTTAGTGGGATTTTGTGTAAAAGGAGGAAAAAATACCCAACTGTGGGAACTTCTGCTTCTGCAACCCATACTTGCGCAGCCTTCCTCAGGAATTAGGAAGATAAATATGTTTGTGCATTATGAAGTTAGGGCTACCACCCATCAAATCTGACAATGTTCCCAATGCATTATCTGCAGTCTGGTAGATGTAATTAGCAGTAAGGTGGGTATTGAATGGGTTGAGAAATAGGTGTGTCCTGTTCGAACCCAGGACTGTTGAACAGCAGTATGTCTACTTCACATTGAACAAATTCATTTAGCAGGTACAACAGGGAGAGAACTCACATGATCCACAATTAAATCTGCATCTGAACAGGACAGGATTTCAATCATCATCTTAATCCCAGAATAAACTTCAGATTTTACAAGTTTGTTATCGAGCATTATTCTAATTCAACACACCAAAAGCTATATCACCACAATGCATGTTGGAACATCGTTCTGTTACTTACTCTGTTATCAAAACTCTATATGGCTGCTTCAGCAAATCTCGTTAACCACATAAAAGAGAAAACACATAAGTGTACTCTTCCCTCATGCAGTTTAAATGTACATAGATTGCCATTATATTTAGTCGCCATTATATTTAGGTTCCTTAAGGAAAAGAACAGAACAGGCAGAAAGATAAAATCACTAGTTTGTAATGACTCACCTTGCCCTCTTGGCGTACAAGATGGCCAAACAAGGATTCAGCTTGATAGCCTCTGTGAACAAGTCCACAGCCTTCTGAAGTTCACCTAAATAGGAGTACCAGTAAAGTTTCAATCATTGTGCAACGCAATTACATCCAAATTGCCAAACCTGCCTTACAGGGTGTTATGTCCTTAAACACTTTTAAAATGGAATATTATAAACGAAGGAAAATCAATTTCTCCCTCTTGCTATGTTAGTGAAGTACAAACTCCAAAATTAATGCTGGAGGGGAGGAGAGACTTTTCCCTGTTAAATTTGAACATTTAACTTTGTACGCAATCAAACAGGAAGTCAACTCTTTATTACACAGCTTTTTACTGCATTAACACAAACCATTATAGACATTAATCATGCTATGCAGGGAAGTACTATAACAGGCAATTTTTCATTAAGATGCTGCAGCACCTCATTCCCCCCACCTTGCCCAAAAACTATAGCTACATTGGGAAGACAATACTTAAAGAAGCTTTAACGTTGTACATAGTTTTGGGTATCCGACAGGAAGCAAGTTTTCTCTTCCTTGAAAGCATTCAAATGGTCCAATATCTTTACTTCCTTTTTTTAAAAAGGGAACCAAACTTCATGTCCTTGAATATGTACTAAAACCCAATTTATCACCTTCACTTAGAGCATTAATCGCTTCAGTCTTCTTCTCATTAGCTTGATCCATCATCTCTTCAGTTACCTAAGAAAATAAAGAAAATGAAAAACACACAAAAAACCCACAAGCTGTAGAGTCCAGGCTAGAATTACCATGCTAACAAAGTGATAAAGAAGCGAGCTCCGATTTTCTGATTTCAGAATCTTGTTTTTAATTTGCATTGCAATCATAGTTAAAAAACCCCAAAACACCACAAAAACAACAAAACACAAAACTTTGGAGACATTAGCCACCATTATTTTTAGCTAGAAAATGCTCAAGAGAAGTTGAATAATGGCATGTTTCTATGTATCTGGTTTTCATGGGTGCTTCGATTGTGTGTGTGTGTGTGTGTGTTTTCTGACCTGTTTTTGCTCGCTGAACTTGGACTCTAACCTTGAATAAGAAAGGACTGTGGTTTGAAGCCATTAAGTTTTCTATTTAGGAGGAAAAGAGCCAAAGCAACAGCTGTCTACCTTGCTAATATAGTACTCATCCCCCTCCGCTGCTATCCTTGACTAAACTCAAAAAAAACCTCTCCCTATCTTTCTACTGTCACAGACACTGAAAATATTGCACCTACCTCCACATTCTCATCTCCCATTTCTTGAGGGTCATCATTGTCCGGTTCAATCACTCCCTCATTGTCAATTTCTGAGGAAAAACAAAAGTCAAGATTAAGCTCCGTTTACAAACAGAAAGAGGCTTTCCAGTATCATGTTCAAAGTGGTGAAATGTGATAATCTATTTTCCACACCTAAATCGCTCTCTTCACTTTCTGGTTCAGGTGATTTAACTGGCTCCTCTGGCTGTTCCTCTGCTTTGCCCTGAAAGAGAAATGTATTTCTAAGCATACCTTATTTCTGACTGATATTCTGTTTCCACTCTAATAAGTAACAATGCATCAGAAAATCCAAAATTAATCTTCAAAGCCTCAGGTTGCTAAACTGTTTTAATTTTAAGACACAGATCTCCTTTTTCCTCCTCTCAGATTAAGTCTATCACACACACAAATAATTCAGAGCCCAAATTTTGACTCATGAACTTCTATTATTGGTAAAGCCTGTAATTCAGGTAGTGTAATTCAACAATCAAAACCAAACAACCCAGATAATACCCAATTCAGAACCAGGTTTGCAACAAATACTAACCACCCCTTCCAATCTTCCTGCCTTCCCTCACACGTCCTCTGGATCAGAAATTATCTAAATCTAATACTATTAAGCTAAGGTCCTCTAGCAGTGAATAAACTGGTGTCAAAATATTGATTCCTTTTGCCAAGGTCAGAGATTTTTGCCACTTATGCATAGAATGTTTTTCCAAATGTTTTCCCATGGACTTCTAACTACATTACTGATTTCCTCTAAATCCCGTAACTTAGCACATCCTGCTTTATTACAGACATAAGCTGCTTGTCTTCACATTCAGTGTCACAGACTATACTCACTAAATAAGCACAATCCCTCCATACAGTTCTAACTAGTCAGTAACTCCAGCATCCACTGCCTTGTTAAGTAATTAAAAAACCCCACCCCAACAAAGAACAACCTACTTTTTCCAAAATAATTTCAAGCTTGGGAAAATCCTGCTATAAATGTCTACAAGCAAAATTTAACTCCCTTAAAACAAACGAACAAAACCCAACTAAAAACTCCTCCACAATACTGCCTTAAAAAGTTGATAGCTCAACTGTTCACTTCATTACTTATCATGCTTAATAATATTTCTTCTCATACAAAGATTATAATTTAATCCACCAATGACTACAGAAGAGGTGTATAAACAGACAGCAAGAACATAAACAAACAAAATCAAGACTTTGTTTGGCATTTGCATTGCACAGAACATCATGCATTCAGGATTAGGGAAATGAAGCATGTTAACACTTGATATAAACTAGGAAGCCATCTGTAACAAGTCATCTACAACATGCAATGGGCTGGCTTCAGACTGAACTCTCCCAATCACTCACCCTAGCATATTCACCTACCCTATTTGAATGAAAATTGACAGGAATTTTTTCCCTCCTGCTCAGTAATTTTTGCAGAGGGTCCAAATGTTAGTTTTCAATGATAAATTCTTCATATCTCACCTTTCTTGTCTCCTCTGTGGATGCACTGGCTGGCGCAGGTGGTATTGTGCCTCCCATGCTTTTCAGCAAAACAGAGAAGAGAACAAACAAAACAATAAGATTACCAAAATAGTGACATGTTTTATTGATTCAAATCCTGATGATAAACTCAGCTTTTTGTTGTGACACAAAACATGACGATCTGATCCAGTGCATAACCAGCAAACGAAAAGCACACATCCACCATGCTTTTCCCAGTGTAACGTCATACACACGGTGTCTGTTGGCGCTTTCACCTAGAACCCCACTGTCACTTGTACTCATACACATCACCCACCCACCCTTCCCCACAAGGAAAAGCTGCCTCCTTGGCTGAAATGGATTTTCTCCTTAAAATGTAATTTATGCTTTAAGTCAAAACTAAATATTGTTTTTATAGATATTGCTAAAATTAGAATTATTTTTGGAACAGAGGGGAAACAAGAGAACCCTAATGGCCTAAAATGCTTATGCAGTTAAAAAAAATCCTCTCTCTTATGTATTGCAATATTCATGCCTTCCCTTAGCTACAAGTTAAGGAGCACTCTCTGTATAGACACTATTCTTTCAATAGAGAATAAACTTCTATATTATATCGACTTTGGTTAGCAGCCAGAAATAAGCATAGTCTGAATTCTCCAACTGCTTCATGTAACAGCTAATCACACCTAAAGACAGGCTGCCACAAGGATGACCATTTCCATCTACTGATAGTTTTCAATTGCTCTGGCCATACACACTCCAAAGGAAAAAAAAAAGTTTCTATCCACTATCCACTCAACAGGCTCCACCAACTCCTTGTGGCCCCACACAACTGGTTAGATGCGATGCAGGGGAGAGGAGAAGGAAGTGGGCAAACAGGCAGGAGGAACTGGAAGGGTACAGGACTATTTGCTTTCAGGAATTAGTGCAACACCAAACTACATCCTAAGGATGAGATCCTACCGCTTCTGAAGGCAGGCTGCTGCAGCCCCGTTCTTCCCTCCTTTCACCAGTACCATCTCACAGTCAGGCCCCAAACCGGCTGAAAAAAACCTGGATGGGGTGGGACAGGACCCGGACAGGGATGAATGGGGAAGAGAGGGGAGAAGAGGGACGGTGGCAGGGTTGACAGGTCCTGGCACCAGGCCCTGCAGCAAAAGGCAAGCAATCAGCACAACACTACCTCTAGTTTACAAGGATAAGCTGTCAAGAAATAATACCACAACTTACAAAAAAAGGCGTCTTCTGAAGCTACTGCAAAAATCTAGATGTGTCCCTGGAATGCTGACACTGCTTAATCTACGTTATAGTGCAAGGACTGAACAACTGGAGTCTGATTAATTGCTCTAGAGCTAGGCAAAAAACACAGTTCAGTTAGCAACTGTCCCTTCTAAATTTTTATCCTTACAGGCTGACAATAGGGCACGTAATTCACTACCAGTCTGTCAAAATCAGGAGTTTTCTCTAGGACTATAGGGACTGTCTAAGGGAGCCTTGGTACTTTTCTTCTGCACAAAGGAAAACACAAATTCTGAAGCATTTTAGTAGTGTTAATAGCTAATATCCAGGATAACAGAATTGTCGTGGGTTAAGCATAGCAGAGTTAATTTTTTTTTTCCTTTTCCCTTCTCTTCATAAATAGCTAGCAAGAAGCTATGTTTTGGATTCCTGCTCAGGAGAGAATTGATAAGAGAAGAACATTTATAGTTATTACTAGGATGTTGCTATTTGTTCTCAAGGACATACATTCAGCCTTTTGGGGGGGAAGAGACAGTCTGGCTTCTAGCCTGGGATTTGCTTTTAGGTCAAGATTGAGAAGCAGACTGACCAATTATTCCA
>WKFP01015262.1:139688-174551 GCA_011057875.1 Pterocles orientalis | reverse complement strand
CCCTCACCGCGTCCCGCGCGAAACCATCCCTCCCCCACTCCCCTCACGGCCGGCTCCGCGGCGGCGCGGCCCGCCACCCACCTCTCCACCCACTCGCGGAGGAAGGCCAGCTCCTGCGTGTGCAGCAGCGCCGGGTTCTGCTTGCAGAGCCGGACGAAGGCCCGCAGCTCGCTCAGCTTGCGCGAGTCCATGGCGGAGCGGCGGGAAGGCGGCGGCCAAGGCGGGCTCGCTTCCCTGCCCAACCGCCGCGCGGCGCCGTGGAAGCTTCCAGTCCGCCCCGCCCCCGCCGAGGTCACGCCCCCACCCGCCGGGCCCCGCCCACCCTGAGGCCTGGCCCCGCCTCGCTACCGCGCCGCGGCGGGAACGTTCTAGAAGCGGGGGTGGCCGCCGAACGGTTAAGTCCCGGCGGGTGTGGCATCGCTGCCTTCTCGGTGTTGTCGGGTGCCTTCCCCCTGCTGCCGGAGTCCCGCTGCGGCTTGGGTCCTCCTCGCGCCTCTCCTCCGGGCGAGACAGGCGGCCTCCGAGGGCGCCTAAGCCCGTGCGGCGCCGACGATTGGCGGTGGGCAGGGGCGGGCGGTGCCGGCCGCTGGCGCTCGCTGATTATGTCAGCGCCTGGCGCCGTGGCGGGGAAAAGCCCTGCCGTGGGCGGGGCGGGCTGGAGCGGGGGGGTCTGGCTGGCGGCCGTGTCCCTTGGACATGTCGCGCCTTCCGGCCCAGAGGCTTGTTGCGGCGGTGAGGGGCTGGTGCGGCTTCTCAGGTCAGAGACTCCTCCTCCCCCCACACGCCATCCTTCACTGCGCCGGTGTAGCCCCGCTGGGTGTCGCTGGGCCTGGTCCCGCCACGCGCTGGTAGCTGCCTCCAGCCCCGAGGCTCCGGTAGTGGCCTGGCCGGGGCACGCGAGCCGTGACCGCCGCTTGGAGTCCGCTGTTCTCCCCCCGGTGCCTCGGCGGCCGTCAGGGCCGGTTGTCTGTGGGGCTACCGACGCGTGCGTTTCGGTGTGGGGGCGACGGGCACAGGGAGGCGGCTCTCTCCGGCGGCGGAGTCGTAGCCCCAGTCACGGTTGAATCCGAGGGAAGAAGGGCTTATTATTTGAAAAATAAAGCAAACGATATGAAAAGCTCCTTGCTGTCTTCAAAATACCGCTTTATTTAATGCCTCCTGTGTTGTCCTGTCTTGTTGCAAGCTCTCCGGCTTGTCTTTGCTCTAGTGGGAGGGAAACAGTGCAGACCTTCTCCTTCTAAAACTGCGTAAAAAGCTGTGACTTTCACTGCCTGGGTCTCCAGGCTGTTACTCTAGTCAGTCATCGCATAGTGAATGCTTTATGGTATGACTCCCCATTGTCATGCATAAGTCATCTTCAATTAGTGGCTAATCATACTGGCTTCCAGAGAAAATCCATGGTCTCTATGTTCTGCTATAAGTTTTTGAGCTTCATGTCCCTGAAGGGCAGGTGGATCTTTTGCTTGTTACACTTCTGCTAGTGAAGAGTTGATTATCATTTATTGTAAGAATTCAGTACCATGGTATGGCAGTGTGAATTGATTTTGTAGCAGGCCCATGGTAAGTGACATAAAAGAGAATCAGTTTCTAAGACATCAGGTGGTAGATGTTGGGAAACTGAATACCAGCTTCTTCCATGTCTGATGTTTTGTGTCTAGGCACAAGCAATTCTTCAGACGCAAAAGGCTGTGACTGAGAATTCCAAAGTTGGTAAAGTTTGTGACCATTATATTTCATTTTAGCTTTTGTCTTATTGTGCATACCCCCAGCTCCCAAATGCACCCTTGTAATTCTCTGTAAAACTTGTCTGCTTTGGCTGTGTGGATTTGGAAGAGGGAAATGTAACTGTATGCTTCTGAGGAACTGTTTTCAGTTTGGCTAATGATACTGTCAAGTAAGTAAAATACATGAACAGGGACTCTCGGGTATCTTTACTACAGAAAAAAAAAATCACATCACTGTACAGACCTGTGGTATTTGATGGCTTAATTGTGCCATTATTAGTAAAAAAAAAAAAACCAAAAAAAAAACCTGCAAAGGCCTTGAAAACTATAATTGTTCAATATGAGTGGTATTTTTTTAAGACATAGTCAAGAAAAGACAATATAGAGGTGTTGTTCTTCAAGCCCTGTGGTGTTTGAGGGAAGCAAGGGAGGGAGAACACCAAGTGTAGAAATCAGGCATGTGCAAACTGACAGCTTTTTAGGTTTTCCTGCTGGATTGTCAGGTTTAGCATATGTTAATTTAATTCCATCTGTTTTATGAATATTTGAGCATTACTTCAGTTGTGTGCACATTGTTTCATAAACTATTGCGGTACTCAATAAATTGAGATGTTAAGGAGGAATATTTATGGCATATAAGGTGAATGAATGCTACTAAGAGTCAGATGACCAGAGTATAATTCTGCAGTTTGCTAACTGAAAAGGTCTTTTACCTTGACATGGTGCATTTCTTTTCCTCTAGTTTGCAAGTCATGTGTTCTCCGAAGATTTTCCATCCAGCCTGCCCAGCAGAAGAAGATTCCAAACCGGTATTTGGGCCAGCCCAGCCCTTTCACCCACCCACACCTTCTCAAACCAGGTTAGGTTCAGGCCCTTTATGAGTTAGTCATTGGTGGTCTTTCTTCTCTCTGTTTTTCTGAGATGTCCAGGACAGAGGTTTGCTGCATCATATAGATGTCAGTGATTTCAGCTGTTTATGATGAATATCATTAGGCAGTAATTATGTTTAGTAGTTAATTTCTTTGTCTGAGATGATAGTGATTCCAAAAATTGGTTTCACGTGTTAGCTTTTTACCTTTTTCTCATGGGGTGCTCGTTGTCACTGACTTCAGTACTGCAGACCTTTCCCAGTGGCATCTTGGGAGCTCATTGTTCTGCAAATACAACACAGTTTATATTAAGGGAGAGTCTTTTGTGCAAGCTGAACTGCCAGAATATCTAATGTCACAAAATAAAGGTGTCTTTCAGAAAAGGAGATTGGGGAGAGACAATGGACACCATTTGTCTGAAGAATACACCCCCTTCAGAAGAGTGTTCAAGCTGTGAGGAAAAGAAGAAAAAGAGGCTTGTGTCTGTAAAGTTAGTTGGTCATGATGAGAGAGAAGCTGAGGTGGTGCAGTTTTATTAGATGAATGAAAATGAGCATGTATGTATGAAGTGACCATGATTAAATCTAAAAAAAAAATCAGAAGTAAAAATATATTGAAGAATACATCTAGAAAAACATTCTGGTTCTGTGTTCTTTTTCTATAGATAGGGTGAATATATAACTGTGCACTTACATATTTAACTGTAGAATAATTCAGGTCAGAAGGGACCTCAGGAAGTTCTTAGGTCCACTCTCTGCTCAGAGCTGGGCTAATTTCAATATTAGATTGTGTTGCTCAGGGCACTGATTAACAGCTCACAGTAAATGAGGCTGACACTTCTCACAGCTGAAACACCAGAGATTAATTCTAGATGTCTATAATATTTTTTCATTTAATAAAGGAGTAGTGTTTTCCTTAAAATAATACAACATGGTTTTATTGCAATTATTGTTTTAAAAATCAAATGCCTTTAAGGCAAAGAGAATTTCCAGGCGTTGCAGTCAGAAGACAAATGGGATTCCCGTGTTCCACCCTAATGCAGCTTCTAAACTTCAGTGGACTGTTTGTGGTAATTAGAAAACTGACTGGAATGCAGAAGAGCATAGGAAATTTGCAGTATAATATTGCAGAAATGCGGGGTTAGATTGCATTAAAACAGTTTATGTGTTTCCTTTCACTTCTAGATCTACAAAGTAAAACAAATCTGGTGGGTTTGGTTTTTTTCTTTAAAAAAATACAGACTTATACCAAATAGGTGTTGGGGTTGTATGGTATTGAAAAGATGTAAAGTTTAGTGCAAATACAACATACGTGATTTTCTTAAACTCTCTTTTGTCAAGGACAAACATTCTAGATAGAACTTCCCCCTCCCAGCCACCCATGCAATAATCCACTTAGAGTACAAGACAAATTTCAGTTTTGTTCCAGAATTTTAATGTAATACATTAAAAAGTAAGAAAATATTATGAAAGTAGAAAGTTAACAGTATGAAAATGCAAACTATGTTAAAATAGGATATTAGTCAAAGTACTGATTAAGGCTCATGTATTAATTTAAATCATAGTTAAAGAGTCTCGAATTTTTAAAAATGCATACTTAAGCTGTTGATGGTTGTTCTTTCAATTTCAGTTGGTTTTGGTGCATATCTTGATGGCTGCACTTCATATCCTTCATGACTGGAGCAGTTTAAAACATATTTTAATCTAAGAGATCATTTGTTAAGAGTCATTAAGAATATGGTACTTAACTTTGGAAAATTCCGATAAATATTGAGAAAAGCTACATCTGCCCTGGAGAGGATTCCTTCTTTTAGTTGGAGTCTGCTGCCAGCCTGCAGTTTGTGGTTTCTTTCTGTCTGAAATCTTGTGACTAGTTAGACTCTGCAACCTCTGTGTCTCTGCCAGAGTTTCCAGTATCTGTAACACTCAATCCACCCCTTATGGTTTAAAACTAGTTGCTTCATGAGTTGACTTAGTGTGTATTTGACATTCTAGCTTTATCTGAGGAAATAAATGTTCAACCTAAGGAGGTAAGCTTCTGTTCAATGTCCAAATGCTATAAAACTCATCAGTTTTCAGTAGTCAAAGTCCAGTTTGCTTTACCCCTTCCCCTTTTTTGTACATGTCTTTCTGAAAACACCCATGTGGTTTGAGTGTTTATCTAAATCTACCAGGTTTTGTGATTTCTGCTTTTGCACAGCAATACGTAACAGAAAATCTGATTTCATAGACTCCTAGAATGGCTTGGGTCAGAAGGAACCTTAAAGATCATCTAGTTCCAACCCCCCTGCCATGGGCAGGGACACCCTCCACTAGCCCAGGTTGCTCAAAGCCTCATCCAGCCTGGCCTTGAACACCTCCAGGGATGTGGCATCCACAGCTTCCCTGGGCAACCTGTTCCAGTGTATCACCGCCCTCACAGTGAAGAACTTCTTCCTAATGTCTAGTCTAAATCTACCCTCTTTCAGCTTAAAACTGTTACCCCTTGTCCTATCATTCCTCCCCCTGGTAAAGAGTGCCTCCCCATCCCTCCTGTAGGCTCCTTTTCAGGTACTGGAAGGCTGCTCTAAGGTGTCCCTGTAGCTTTCTCTTCTCCATGCTAAACAGCTTCAACTCTCTTAGCCTGTCCTCATACGGAGGTGCTCCAGTCCTCTGACCAGCTTCATGGCTCTCCCCTGGACTCGCTGTGACAGGTCCATGTCTTTCCTGTCCTGAAGACTCCAGAGCTGGATGCAGTACTCCAGGTGGGGTCTCACAAGAGCAGAGAGGGAGAATCATCTCCCTTGACCTGCTGCTAATGCTTCTTTTGATGCAGCCCAGGACACGGTTGGCTTTCTGGGCTGCAAGTGCACACTGCTGGGTCATGTTGAGCTTCGCATCAACCGACACCCCCCAAGTCCTTTTCCTCAGGGCTGCTCTCAATTCATTCTTCTCTGAGCCTGTCTTTGTGCTTGGGATTGCCCCGACCCACATGCTGGACCTTGCCCTTGGCCTTGTTGAGCTTCGTGAGGTTTGTGTGTGCCCACCTCTCAAGCCTGTCAAGGTCCCTCTGGATGGCATCCCTTCCCTCCAGGATGTTGACCATACCACGCAGCTTGGTGTTGTCAGAAAACTTGCTGAGGGTGCACTCCATCCCACTGTCCCTGGCTCCCACAAAGATGTTAAACAACACTGGTCCTGATACCAACCCCTGAGGAACACCACTCGTCACCGGTCTCCACTTGGACATTGAGCCATTGACCACAACTCTTTGACTGCCACCATTCAGCCAGTTCCTTATTCACTGAGTGGTCCTTCCATCGAATCCATGTCTCTCCCATTTAGAGACAAGGATGTAGCGTGGAACAGTGTCAAATGCTTTGCACAAATCCAGGTACATGTTGTCGGTTCCTCTTCCCTTATCCACCAACGCTGTGGCCCCATCACAGAAGGCCACCTAATTTGTTAGGCACGATTTTCCCTTAGTGGAATCATGTTGGCTGTCACCAATCACCTCCTTGTTATCCATGTGCCTTAGCATAGATTCCAGGAGGATTTGCTCCATGATCTTGCCAGGCACAGAGGTGAGACTGACCAGCCTGTAGTCCCCCTGGTCTTCCTTATTTCCCTTTTTAAAAACGAGGGTTATGTTTCACCTTTTCCAGCCAGTGGGAACTTCATCAGACTGCCATAACTTGTTAAAATACATTTGCTTTGCATGATGCAGGAGCAGATTGAGGATGTGCTGTAGGGATGGAAGCTGAAGAGATGTAGGAGAGAGCAACAGGAAGGCTAATTGAGGACCACAATGAAGCTATGCATATGAAAGGCATTAGGGAGTAGGCAGGAATCAGGCATGCAGCTAATAAAATATCACGGGTGCCTTGAATTTCTCAATTTGATTTGGTTTGTGTTTGTAGGAGAGGTAACCCCAGGATTGTCACAGGTGGAATATGCTCTTCGCCGACACAAGCTGATGGCGTTGATCGAGAAGGAAGCCCGTGGCTGGGATGGATTGGACCACACAGTGATTCTGCTGTCCAACCCCACGTACTACATGAGCAATGACATCCCCTATGTTTTCCACCAGGACACTAACTTCCTGTACCTCTGTGGGTTCCAAGAGCCTGACAGCATCCTGGTGCTGCAGAGCATTCCTGGCAAAGCACTGCCCTCCCACAAGGCCATACTTTTTGTGCCCCGGAGAGATCCAAGCCGAGAGCTGTGGGACGGGCCCAGATCAGGCACAGATGGGGCAATTGCTCTCACAGGAGTAGATGAAGCTTACACCATCGAGGAATTCAGGCACTTGGTGGCCAAGCTGAAAGGTAACAAAATGTGGGAGGGGAATGAGATGAGACGTGATTTGCAGGGTCTGAATGATATGGGTTTGGAAGGTGGTCTGTGACACCAATTCAAGACTGTCATGAACTTGGGGAGATGCAGGGGGTATGACAGTATGACAAAGACAGTTGGAAGTTCTTGTTAGCTTCTTGAGGGTCACCAGTGGAAACATAGTTTTAAAAATAATAGTTTTTTTCTTTCTGAATGTCTTTTGTGCCCATGTGGATGCCAGCGTACACATCTGTGAAATGTCAGGGATGCAGTAAACGAAAGAGCCTCACAAGCTGTATTACTGTTTTAGTTGTATCTTTTTGCTGACAGAGCCAGAATCAGATGAAGCATAGGAAACTTTAAGGTATTTCATTCATAATAGACTTGGAAAATGATCCACACAGGGAGGTTGTTAGTCCACTCACCTTTTTTAGCTGCATCTTAAGTTACTCTTGAAATATGAACATTGCTGCATTTTAGATGTGTTCTTTTGCATCTAACGTCACCATGTAGCCTCAATACTTGTAATCCAGGGTGAACTTTAATGCATTATAAAATGAAGCTGAAGGCTTATGACAATATAAAAAGGGCAAGTGCTTGGGGGATTACACAAATAATGTGGATGCTGGAGTCTTAAATACCACCTTGGATGCTAGTTTTTTTGCCTCAAAAAAGGATATATTGAAAATAGAAAAGTCACAGAAAGGGCAACAAGGATGCTCAAAGCTATGGAGTGTATGTGAGATATGTGTTGGAGAAACCTGCTCAGTTTGAAAAAGAGAAAACGGAAGGTAGTGTATAAAAGATGTGTATGGTTGTGGAAAGCACAGACAGGATGAGTAGGAATGATTAGTTGCTGTTTTTCATAATTTACAAACAAAGGGAACGCTGAATAAAATTGTCAGATGGCAGATTTTGACACCTTGTAAGTTTTAAGTTGTGGGTCACGCATTGAAGGTTTGGAATGTCAAAAGTATAAATGGATTCACGAGTTTGTAGTTCCATTGGGGAGAGGTCCATGAAAAGCAGTTAATCACTGTTTTGAAGATGCAGCCTTGAAATTAGGAAACCAGAAGTGGAGGGGATGTGCTAAGGAAAATACTCTTTCATAAATGCCCAGTTTCTTAGAGACTGTAAGCAGCTGCTAATGGCTGCTGTCCTCAAAGAAGGAGGTCCTAGGTGGACATTAACCATCACTCAGCACAGCTTTTCAACTCATTCCCATTTAAAATTCCTGTGGGAAGAATGCAGGTGCTAATTCTGATGTTTTAAATAAATTTCCACATGGGTAAATATGTTTGTTTTCAGTAAGTTCATCTTTTCTGAATGGCTGAAATAAGAAGTTGTTCCCCAAAGATACTCCGAAGCGTAGTTGATAATGACCCTGATTCCATGCGATGGGTAAAAGGTAAATTGCCTTACAGTGTCAGAGGGGACAAGAGAGAACAATTCAGAACATGCACCAGTGCAGTGCAATGGCTACTTAGCTTCCAGAAGTGCAACTTTGATACACAAACTCTGAATGGATCTATGCAAGACACATATATTCATTGATGATTGTAAAACCCAATATTTGCTTAGAAGTGGGAATTTGTCAAATCTACATGCTATGCATTGATAGTCTTCCAGATTTTGAAAAGGTTGATGGTATCCTGTGCAAGTGAAAGTGTCTATATGGTCTGTAAATGCTAATTCAGAGGAAATATAGTTCTAAAATATAGCAGCAGGTCTAGTTTAGGAGGAGTGAGTTTGTTCAGTGTGGGGAGGACATTTCTACATTTATTTTCATCTGTGTCAGCTTTTGTTTTATATTCCAGGCGAGTCAAACATTGTTTGGTATGACTTGAACAAACCAGTGCATGCAGAGTTGCACTCTGACTACATGCAGCCCCTGGCTGAGGTAAAAGCTCGGAACAAAAACCACATTCAGGGCATCCAACATCTGGTGCAAAACCTTCGGCTGATCAAATCTCCTGCAGAGATTGAAAGGATGAAGATAGCTGGACGGGTGACAGCAGAGGTATGAGGTGGTATGCTCTCCAAATGAACCAGTACATTCCTTTAAAGAAGAAAGGGGAGAGGGTTGTTGGTGGAGTGACATGGGTTGGAAGGATGGCTTTGATTAATCTGTTACTGATTTGCTGTGTCTCAACTGTTGGCTGGTCTCAGCTCCCTCCACGACAAGGAGAAACAGGAAGACAGCTTGGTCTACTAGCTTCTTTCAATTAGTGTAACTTCAGCGAAGACAAGCCAACAGCTGTTAGACTTTGTTTAAAAGCAATATCTATTCAGGAACAGGGGTAGCCTCTTCACTCTCTTCCTAACTTCCCCCCTCTTTCCCCATGCCATTTTCTTCCCCATTTATCATGTTGTTTTTGAGGAAACAGGATTTTTGTGAACACATTGCCTGTGCATGTCTGTATTAGCCCTTCTCCCTCAGATACCTTCTGAACTCATTGGCCAGTTTTAAACTAATCTGACAGATAACCTCAAATGCAGTTATGTTTTTGTAAAAATTATTAAAATAAATAGACAAGTAGAAAAGAGAGGCACAGCTTGTCCCTCTCTGGAGGAAAAGCTGCCTCTGATTCCTGTATTCTGGGCCAGCTGATTTTAGGCCTTCCTCAAAAGGCAGCAGGCAAAAAAAAGACCTTCTCTCAAGGTTAGGCTCCTTTACTAACTGAAAGGCCCTTCTTTTTCATAGGCTTTCATAGAGACAATGTTTGCCAGCAAATCCCCAGTGGATGAAGCTTTTCTGTATGCAAAGGTGAGTGCTTTGTGGTTGGAGGTGAGATAGAATGACTGGATGTTTGTTATCCTTCCGAGAAACTAGAAATGTCAGACCTCTCTATAATGTGCCTCCCACTTTAGCACATTTCTCCTTCACCCAGCTCTTGTGGTTCCTAGGATGTGCAGAAAAGCCAGTGTGAGGAATTCTTCATCTGTACGTCTATACCCTTATTGAAGTAATGTAGTGGTTGTCTATATGCTGTTGATGTCTTTTTCTACTGTATTTAAATACAAAACCTGCTAAACAATCAGAGATACAGTTATTATCTTATTCTATAGTACAGTTCTATTGTACAGAATTTAAGGAGTTGTAACACCTGTTTGTAAAGCCTGCTTCTCTTGACTTTAGCCTCTTACTACATCTGATTACTACACCTATCTTGAAGCAGCGTAGATGCCTGAGTTATAAAATAAGGACTAATTGGCCTGTGCATTTGGTAAGGAATTTTGTAAGGAATTGCAGCAAGATGGCTGTTTGAGAAACACCAGCAGGATTTGACCTCTGTTATGACCTAGATGGGCCTGTGCTGACATGGCACTGAGCCGCAGTACTGACCTGTAAATAAAACTTCCTTCTCCAAGTGACAGAGGAGCCAACCAGGAGAGGGGTTATGCTGGACCTTGTTCTCACCAACAAGGAAGGGCTGGTGGGGTATGTAGAACTTAAGGGCAGCCTGGGATGCAGTGACCATGAGATGGTGGAGTTCAAGATCCCCAGGGCAGTGAGGAGGGTGCACAGCAAACTCACTACCCTGAACTTTAGGAGAGCGGACTTTGGCCTCTTCAGGGACCTGCTTGTAAGAGTCCCATGGGATAAAGCCCTGAAGGGAAGAGGGGCCCAAGAAAGCTGGCTAATATTCAAGGATCACTTCCTCCAAGCTGAGGGGTGATGCATCCCAACAAAGAGGAAGGCAGGCAAAAATGCCAGGAGGCCTGTGTGGATGAACAAGGAACTCCTGAGCAAACTCAAACGAAAAAAGGAAGCATACAGAGGGAGGAAGCAAAGACAGGTAGCCTGGGGACAATACAGAGACACTGTCTGTGAAGCCAGAGATCAGGTTAGGAAAGCTAAAGCCCAAACAGAGTTAAATATGGCCAAGGACATTAAGGGTAACAGAAAGAACTTCTGTAGGTATGTCAGCGATAAAAGGAGGACTAGGGAAAATGTGGGCCCCCTCCAGAAGAAACCGGGAGACTTGGTGACCCAGGATGTAGAGAAGGCTGAGGTACTTAACGAGTTATTTACCTCAGTCTTCACTGGAAAGAGCTCAAGCCACACTGCCCAAGTTGCAGAAGGCAGTGACTGGGAGAAGGAAGAGCCACCAGCTGTAGGAGAAGATCAGGTTTGAGACCATCTAAAGAACCTGAAGGTGCACAAGTCCATGGGACCTGATGAGATACATCTGCGGGTCCTGACGGAACTAGCAGATGAAGTTGCCAAGCCACTATCCATCATATTTTGAGAAGTTGTGGCACTCTGGTGGAGTTCCTGCAGACTGGAAAAGGGGAAACATAACCCCCATTTTTAAAAAAGGAAATAAGGAAGACCCGGGAAACTACAGGCCGGTCAGTCTCACCTCTGTGCCTGGCAAGATCATGGAGCAAATCCTTCTGGAATCTATGCTAAGGCACCTGGAAGACAAGAAAAGTGGTTGGTGACAACCAGCACGGCTTTACCAAGGGAAAATTGTGCCTGATGAATTTGGTGGCCTTCTACGACGGAGCCACAGTGCTGGTGGATAGAAGGGCAACTGACATCATCTACCTGGACTTGTGCAAAGCCTTTGGCACAGTCCCACATGACATTCTTGTCTTTAAGTTGGAGGGACGTGGATTTGAAGGAAGGACCACTCGCTGGATAAGGAACTGGCTAGACGTCCTCACTCAAAAAGTTGTGGTCAATGGCTCAATGTCCAAGTGGAGACCGATGACAAGTGGTGTTCCACAGGGGTTGGTACTGGGACCAGTGTTGTTTAACATCTTTGTCTGAGCCATGGACAGTGGGATTGATTGCACCCTCAGCAAGTTTTCTGACAGCACCAAGCTGTGTGGTGTGGACACGCTGAAGGGAAGGGATGCCATCCAGAAGGACCTTGACTGGCTGGAGAGGTGGGTCAATGCAAACCTCATGAAATTTAACAAGGCCAAGTGCAAGCTCCTGCATGTGGGTTGAGGCAATCCCAAGCACAAATACAGGCTGGGTATAGAGCATGTCTGAAGAGAAGGACTTGGGGGTATTGGTGGATGAGAAGCTCAACATGAGCCGGCAGTGTGCGCTTGCAGCCAGAAAGCCAACCGTGTGCTGGGCTGCATCAAAAGAAGCATTAGCAGCAGGTCAGAGGAGGTGATTCTCCCCCTCTACTCTGCTCTCGTGAGACCCCACCTGGAGTACTGTGTTCAGATGTGGGGCCCCCAACATAAAAAAGGCATGGACCTGTTGGAGAGAGTCCAGAGGAGAGCCATGAAATTGGTCAGAGGGCTGGAGCACCTCCCCTATGAGGACAGGCTGAAAGAGTTGGG
The DNA here is from genome assembly GCA_011057875.1 of Pterocles orientalis. Classification (NCBI taxonomy): domain Eukaryota; kingdom Metazoa; phylum Chordata; class Aves; order Pterocliformes; family Pteroclidae; genus Pterocles; species Pterocles orientalis. Next base: position 162,335 of record WKFP01015262.1, on the reverse strand, counting down.
GTTGTTCAGCCTGGAGAAGAGAAGGCTCCGAGGAGACTTAATAGCAGCCTTCCAGTACCTGAAGGGGGCCTACAGGAGAGATGGGGAAAGACTCTTTTATCAGGGAGTGGAGTGCGAGGACAAGGCGTAATGGGTATAAGCTGAAAGAGGATAGATTTAAACTAGACGCTAGGAAGAAGTTCTTCACTGTGAGGGTCGTGAGACACTGGAACAGGTTGCCCAGAGAAGCTGTGGATGCCCCATCCCTGGAGGTGTTCAAGGCCAGGCTGGATGAGGCTTTGAGCAACCTGGTCTAGTGGAGGGTGTCCCTGCCCATGGCAGGGGGTATTGGAACTTGATGATCTTTAAGGTCCTTTCCAACCCAAACCATTCTATGATTCTATGATAATTAAAGGGTATTTTACAGTTCAATTTTTCCCTCCAGATCAGGATCATAAAACCTACTTTACTACATGTAGGCATCTTGGAGTGTTCTGTCCCATGTGGTAATTATAGAAAAAACATGTTGTTAATATATTGAGGATATAAGAGGGTCTTTTTAGATATAAGTTTATTCATTTCCATGCTTTCATCAGCTTCATCACTCAAGACAGGTAAAGATCTTGAGGCTTACAGTGCCTTTTCTTTTGTTTCCTCTCAGACATCAAGGTAGTACATGGTTTCAAACCTTCTTAGTTCAACAGAGTCATGAATATAGATACTGCTGTAAATATGCTACTTCGTAATTTTAAAAAAGCAACAGCAAAACACAGCTGTTGTCATGCTGACATTTACATCTTTGTAAATTCGCAAAGTTGTATGGCATTACTTTATATTAGAACAAAACCTCACCTGGATTTATGACAATATAATGAATGTTTGATACAGTGTTGAACAACTTGCACCAGAAGCTTCCATGAGACCAGATGCAGTCTTAAAACGCTCTCTTGAAAAGTGGTTAGTTCTGTATTTTTTCCTCTGGAAAAACTTCAAGACTGCTTTCATTTAGAGAACTTACTTTCCAGTTTTACTTTGTGTTGTGCAACTTAAGAAAACAGTTGTAGGACATTAATTAGAACAGCCCGAGGGCAGTTAACCACCTGAATCGACACTAATGGTCTTCTTCTCTCTGAATTGGTATTCCAGTTCGAATTTGAGTGCCGGGCTCGTGGTGCTGACATGTTGGCCTACCCCCCTGTTGTTGCTGGTGGCAATAGATCGAACACTTTGCACTATGTGAAGAACAATCAGCTCATCAAGGTAAACCATATGCTATACAGTAACTTAAAATGCATTGCTGTCACACACTGTCCTTGTATGTGTCCCCTAGCTGCTCTTTGAGTGAACAGATCAAAATACTTAAATATATATTTTCAAGTGATCAAGCGGGAGGAATCCTGCCCTTGTTAGTTTTACTCTCAGTGACAGATTAACTTCGTTCCATGTAGTCTCTTTCTCTCCTCTTTGCACTTGCTGCAGTATTTTCTGAACAGTGGAAGGACTTGCCATCAAGCTTGCAAATAATTTAGTGAGCACGTCTGCTCCCACACTGTGCAGCAGCATACAGTGCTGGGTGTATTGCTAACCTCACAAAAGAGAGGGACCACTGCAGCAGGTAGAGTGAAGGCACTGTGGGGTCTTCTGCCACTGGTGTTGCTTGACCTTGCTTTGCAACATAAGGTGCTCTAGCGAAGCTGAAAAGTATTTTGGACACTGTGGGAGCACCAAAGCAGGGAAGGGGAACAAGGAGGGAAAGGATCAGTGTTAAATGTTGAGAAATGGATTAGATGGCTGTAGGTAAATTAACATGTCTTGTCTTATTTTGAAGACTCACATTATTGTATTGAACCCTCTAGTTTTTCTGACAATACACCTTTAGATTCAGATAAGTATTTTCATGAGTAGTATTCCTCCACTGCTCTACTCACGATTCACTTTTCAGAGGAGCGTATTTTTCCTCTGTCTTAATGCAGGATGAAACTTTCCCACTAACATTGTCTTTTCTTGAAGCTGGCATGCTAGCGGACCTTGAAATAATCTGCAGAGACAGACATACAAAAGATATGACAGGCTGCTTTTGGCAGAAAGAAGCCTCCTTTGTTGTACTGTCATCCAAGGTCAGGCATGTTCATGTAACTCCAGTTGCTTCTGTTAAAATTGTTCAGTTAAATGACTATCACTTGTTTTTTTTTCAAAACTTAAGTACGAGGTCAAACCCATAAACTTGACTCTTTCTTTTCCTTTGTGTGCTACTTCCTACAGATCTTGTTGCTAAATAGTCTAACAAAGTCTCTGATTTGGAAGGTATTTGAAGGCTGCTTATGGCCTCATGTGGACTTCATTCAGTTCACCATTTAGTGGACTCAGCTTTAAAGAAAGAGGACGAGATGCCTGACATAAGTCACTTAGTGGACAATCAAACCACAGGCTTATTTATTGGCTTCCCTTAGCCAATAAATGGTTACTTAGCTTGTTTAATTGCTTGGAAGATGGCAGGTGCTATAATTTCACATTTTACTTAAATAATTGAACCACATATGCTGAAAAAGTTAAAAATACAATTTAAATGGATAGTTAATAGCCTGTCCAGTGGGATAGTGAGATCTGCTCACTGCTAGTTTGTCTACTGTGTAAGTGTTTGTGGCATTTAACAGCACACAATGATAGTAGCTAGCATGGGAAGTAGTGCTAGGAGTGAAATTCTGCTTCTCATTTTTTCTCTTAATGTGCTAGAATTATTCCTTATGATTCCATGTCTTGGCTCTGGCACAGTCATGGATCTGTGGAGTGAATTTCTATAAAAGGCCTTGGATTACATGTAGTGTAAATCCATAGAGAATTTAACCCAAACTTTTTACAGATCTCACTGCTCTATTCCCTCCTGCCTTTAAGAAGGGAAAGCACGGCAGTGATTTTATTCCTAGCCCTTTGTCTTTTTTGTGTGGCATCTTGGAAGATGTGCGGTTAGTAATTTGATTGACATGGAGCAGTTTTGCTGAAGTGAATTGGAGGTTCCCATCTCCACAAGTTTTTTCTTCATCACCAGATAGATTCAGAAGTACATCTTAGAGCAGTCAAGCAAGTCTCAGAAGAGAACAGGGAAGATGGTACAAGCTCTTCAATAGTGCATTTACAGTAGTGATACACTCAGAGGTGATTTTGGTGGGTCCTCCTGCCTTCTGATAAGGCTAAATTTTTAGCTGTTAGTGATTCTGTGGGTAGCTCAGAAGTCTATGTTTTTGGTGCAAAACCCTTCTATCTCAGTCACTAGTAGCGAACTACTTGTAGAGGACTCACTGGTGTAATTTGCTGTAGCAGGCAATCCAGCTGTGAATGGGACTGATGTCTTGGAGTGCAGAATAATTCAAAGAAAATGTCTTTTTTACTCCAACATGTTTGAAAATCAGCATGTTAAAGAGTCCAACCATAACAGTCAGAGACTACTTTGCAGAGAAACCATCCAACTGGAATAGCCTATTTATAAACAGTAGCACCTGGCATGTTGTTCTGCAAAAGGAATTCACATCTCTGCAGCTGCTTTGCAAGGAAAAAAAAAATTATCTCTTTTCCTACTTTCAGACAGAGAAATCAATTCAGTTAATAGCCAAACAGACCCACAGGGCATTTTTTCCTGTTATATGCTCCAGGATGGTGAACTGGTCTTGCTAGATGGTGGATGTGAGTCTTCCTGCTACGTTAGTGACATCACACGTACCTGGCCTGTCAATGGAAGGTATGCTGCGATAAGGCTGTTTGAAGAATTTTGAGAAGCTCTTAAATAATTGATGGATTGAGTGTATGTGTGTTTAATCTCTGTGTGAGTAGTTTTAACGTGTCCCATTCTGTGGTTCTTCAGAGTAATCAAATTATATAAACTAATCTTTCAGCATGAGAAGCTGTATTCCCCATTGCCTCATTAATTACTGCATAAATATGTGTGATTACTGCTATTTTCAACTATTACAGCATGCTTAAGTTGCAGAGAAGGCTTTTGTGCATTCAGCTGTGGCTGACTCTGGTTGTGTGTAAGAGAACAGGAATTTAGTTGACCTGTACATGGCTCTGTCAGTTGTGAATTTGTTGGTGTGGTGTCCCTGTGGTTGTATGTTTGATTCCTATACATTTTGGCTCAAGTGAATTGTTTTTCCTGCAGTAGCTTTGCCTTGCTTTGGGGTTAGGCTCTCACCTGAGAAACCCTGCCTCTTACCCAGTGTGTTGAAGGCCATATTGGAGTGATGCTTTGTCTGGCATTTCATATAAGGAGACAGTTGCTTTCCTTTCTGACTTTCCCTGCTCCAACACTGAATTGAATCTGTCCCCAAAACAGATTCTGGGTAGAGGTTTAATTGTGAGAAATGTCCCTTGTTCCTTTTCTCAATGGTTTTCAGGTTCACCAAACCCCAAGCAGAACTATACCAGGCTGTCCTGGATATCCAGAAGTCCTGCCTGAGCCTCTGTTCCCCAGGTGTGAGTCTAGAAAATATCTACAGCCTCATGCTGAGCCTTATTGGACAGAAACTGAAAGAGCTGGGAATCCTAAAGAGCAGCATCACTGAGAGCCCCTTCTTCAAGGTACTTGCAGTTTTTTTTTACTCCAGCTTCCTCCCACTAGGCCTGACTCTCTTCTCCCTGGGTTATGTTAGTGGCTTTAGTTTGATTCAGGGATGTGCTTTTGAGATGTATTGTATAATTGTTGCCAGGCACTGCGCCTTAATTAATGTTGTGGGCTGGTCTCAGCACAGGACTGGATTTCTCTCAGGGCTAAACTTGAAGATGTGTTTCTAGCATTCAGTGCACAGTTTGTTCTGAAGTAACCCTCTGGTCTTAACATGTACACAGTGGGAATATTTGTTCCTCAGTGCTTGCTGTTTCACTCTGCAGATCCATTCCCATTGGTCTGCGCTACTTGTCAGTGTAGATGCAGCTTTAGAGCACAGGCAGTCTGACGGGACCTATAGAAACACTGGCACTAACACAAAATTCTGGGTCCAGGGCTGGCTGCCAGCAATTAGTCATAGTTTTGTGATCTGTTTGACATAGCATGAATCTGCAGTGCCACCAAAAGATGCGGCTTGTTCTTCTCAGTTGTTCCACCTGTTGCCTCTTCTGCACCATTTTGTGTCAGCATTGGGATTCACAGAGCTACTTGGTGAACTTCCTGGGGAACTGGTCTGCCTTGGAGCTGAACCTGCTGATAAAATAGTATTGGTCTGCAGTTTTGAGAAGTTTATCTGGTCCCACTCACTGCAAACCTGTATGATTGCTGATAACACTACAAGAAAGATGATAGAACCAGGTGACAGATCTACCCCTTTGGCAGCAGTACAGATTTCTGACAGATTTAATTGCCCTACAGTGCCAGTGCAATAACAGCACATGTGAACAGGCGCTATCATGCCGGTTTCTCTCGGCAGGCGGCAGCATAGCCAGATGAGACCAGCGTCTGCAGCTCTGTCTCCAGTGAATGTGAGGAGTATGAGACACAGGAGGAATTAGCTCTTTGATTCCTGCTGTCAAGGAGCTCCTCTCTGGATGGAGGGGGATTAGGATGGTGTGGGGGGAGGCGGTGTCAGTGCCCTGTAGAGGTGGATTAAAACCCTTCTGAAGCTGCTGTGTGAAATTGGCACAGCATCCACTCCATCATGCATCAGAGACCTCTTTGCTGCATCATGTAGCAGCTGTATCAGCTGCTGACGGTTGTCAGGGTCTGCTGATGGGAGCAACACAGGGCTTGGGTGTGTAAGGGATGGAAAGGGTTGGGGCAGCAAAACTCAGTGAGCCGAAAACTGAAGCCTTGCCTGATATGCTGAGGTGGTGATGGGCTTGGGCTGTTCTTTTCAATGAGGCGGAAAGGCAGTCTGCAATATGCTCATGATAGGCACCTGGTACTGGTGGGTTTTGAGGGCCGTCCAGTTCTGGTAAATGGAGGACAGCCCGTGGTGACCTAGTCATGGCAATAAGATTGCTACTTAAGCACATAATTATTCTGTCTCTTGTTTTGTATTGGAACAAGAGGTTGGGCTGTGTTTAACTGCTTCAAGTGATAGTTGTTTTGTCTTCTGCTAGGCTGTTCGAAAGTACTGCCCACATCATGTGGGCCATTACTTGGGCATGGATGTTCATGATACCCCAGATATATCCCGATCGCTCCCACTCCAGCCAGGCATGGTGATAACCGTTGAACCAGGTAAAAAGTTATGCAGTTGGTGGACAAAAACATGAAACACTGAGGGTAACAGTATTGCTTTGGGAAGTTAGTTGGTCCCTCAGACCAAAGCATTCAGGTCCTTTCTGGTGAAATTCAAAATTATTACAGTATTACAAAACCTTAAGTTATTCCCTCACAAAGTCATTAAAGTATTAGAAAACCTTATTTCCCTCCCAAACACAGACCCTCCCAAACACAGACAAGGTAACAAATTGTGGGAGTAAACTCCCAGAAAGCGTCTGTGCAGCCAGGAGGCAGGGTAGTGTTCGACCCACAGCAGCACAGGTCAACCACCGTGCAGAGAAGCAGGCTAAATTCACTTGTGCTGTTGTCTGTGTTACTGTGACCAAACTACTACCAGTCACTGGTAGTGTAAGAGTGTAAGTCTCAAGCATTGCAGTTTGCAGCTACAGGCATTCACAACTTAGCTTTGCAAATTAGGCATTTCACCATGAATCTTTCTTTTTGCTTGTCACTGAATTTGGAGCTGTCAGCTGGAAACTGATAATGCTTGGCTCTTCTCTCTCTTTGTTCAGAACATCGTTAAAATCATTGCTGTGAACATAGCATTGAGAGCAAGAAGTGCAGAAAGGCCAGCTGTAATTGTGGAAGTTTTTATTAACATGCTAGTGTCTGTAGGCACTGAGGAACACTTTCCTTTCTTTGCCCACCAACTATCACGAGTGAGGGGAAAGACAGTAGCTTTCCTTATTAAAATTTTTCAGTATCAAACTCACGTTATGTTGCTGAAAATCCAACACTGCTTTCATGGTGGTCCAGTAAGGGAAATGTGTTGTTATGGAGGGTGTTGTGTGTTTTAATTCCCTTCCTTCTTTCAGGCATTTATATCCCTGAGGATGACTTGAGTGCACCGGAGAGGTTCCGTGGCATTGGTGTGCGCATTGAGGATGATGTTGTGATAACAGAGGATGCGCCTGTCATCTTGTCTGCTGACTGTCCCAAGGAGATCTACCACATTGAGCAGATCTGTGGCCGCAGCTCATGATGCCCCTTCTTTGCCTCTTTCATCCTGCAGCCTGGAGGGCTGCATCTCCCTGTAGCTGGCTGTAGTTGTCAAGTGGTGGACGGTGTGGACAGCTAATGGCTGTTTCCAAGACTGGGTCTGGGAAGAGGACTGCAAAAGGCTTGGGTACTGAGGGATGAAAAAGCAAAGCAATCAATTCTATGTCTATTTTCCTTCTGATTTGATGATTGATGATGTTGAACTGCTGTAGGACATAAGGGTGGATTCATCCCTCTGCTTTGTGAATCCATCTGTTCTGGTGCCCTTGAAGGGGTGAGTTTTGTCGGTGCCACTAGCAGGACTTCTGCCTGGTCCCTTTCGAAGTACCTAGGTGCAATTGCTGAGATCAGGGCCCAGTTTTTTTCCCCTTTATCAGTAGTTTCACAACAGTCAGATTTCAAAAATGAAGCTTTGATAAATGCTGTTTTGGGGGAATAAAGAGCATCAGACAACTTTGATTTTTTTAGAGCCCTGGAAGGGAGGGGGCTTGGTAGTCAGGAAGACGGGCTTGGTTGGGAGGTATTTTTTTCTGCAGCCTGTGGAGAATGCTTTTGGTATTTGAAAGATAAAGATGTGCTTGGGCCTTGTTCAGGCATATGCAAAATAGGCCAACATCAGGGAAAAAAACATCTCATCTGGTCTTTTAGCTTATTGGAGTGTTTGATAATTTCAGAAAGGACAGATAGGGCTCAGAAGGTTGGACATGCCCATTCTTGCTGTCTTCCACATTCCCTTCTTTTTGTCCCAAATGTCCATTCCAGTCTCCTATTCTGAACTCACTATTCTTCCCATGGCCCTGGGAAGTAGGCCCATGTTGGCTGTGCTGGACTCCACTGGTGAGCTGCTGCTTGTCACCTAGATGTGAAGTGTCAGATTCTGGGACAGTCACAGCACCTTTCTGGTTTATGCTGTAAGTGCCAGCAACTTCAGCAGGGTATTTTTTAAGAGTCTGCCCTGTGGTGAGTCTCAAGTCTTTATATGGCTTTTGTATGGAATTTAAAGTAAATCTTTCCAAAACTCTGAGGGCATGATCACAGCTGCCTCTTGTGTTTTGCCAAGTGCAGTCAGTAACTAATATTCTGCGATAATATTTTTGAGGTAGCTGCAAATGTGATTAGGGGCTAGGATGGATGAGGAGTAAAAAGGAGAGTTGTTTTCCCTCAACATCAGCCTACCATCCAGGACATTGTATGCACTAGTAAATACACCTACGAGAGGAAAATGTGGTGTCTCTGTATTTACTGAAAATATTTTGACAATCAGCTATTTAACATGTCTGAAAAATGCCTCTCATCAGTGCATCTCTTGTTATTTATGCTTGCTGTTGCATAACATCATCTTACTGCCTTTCTGGTGGTAACTTTCAGTATTTTTTGCCTGTAATTCTCAATTTTATTTCTTTTTTCTTTTATCTTCCTATATTGTCTATTTTTGACTCACTATAATGTCACTGCTTCCTAATCCATTTTGCTTTCTAATCAACGTCACTGCCTCTTCCCCAGTTTGCCCTCATTCCCCACAGTGAATGTAGAAAGCGTGTGGGGAAGGTAGTCGGGGTTCCTGAGTGAAGATTCAGTTGCTGTGTAACCTCTAGCGAAATCTTCTTTTTTCTCTTTTTTTTTTTTTTCTTCCTATGTTTCATTTCACTTAGTGAAGGACAAATGGACAATGTCTTGCATTTGCCATTGCTTTTAATGGGAGCTGGGTGCATGCTCTGGGGGTTGAATTTGGCACTGGAAAGGCAGCCAAAGACATGCCATAACTTTATTTTTTTAAACATGATAAAAAGTAAATGCTTTTACAGAGTTTAATGTAACAGTTTTCACCTATTTAAGAGAATCTGCTGATCCTTGATGGAAACATTTGTTAGATGCTCATGCGCTACAGTGGTATGAACAGTGTCAATTGTTAGAAGGAAGGATTGTTGAGCGTTGACAGACAACTGATGAATAGTTTAATGTTGTTCTGATCTGTAAATCATTTGTTGTTCCTATTACACCTGTTACAGCCATGTCAACTGGGACAGATCTTGGATTTTGGAACTATGTAAGCAGCTTAAAATAACATTAACCTGAGAGCTAGATGTGTGTGCTGATCTGCACATCTGCCCATGTATCTAACAGAGTTAAGAACTGTACTTACTGTAAATAAGCCTTTGAAATACATGTAAAAGAGTTATTTTAAAAATAAAACAATTTGTAGAAAGTAATTTCTCAGGCCATTGAGTTGCATGGATGTTGAATAGATACAAGCACCTCCGGAAAGAGCATCACTTTTCAGGGACATTTATAAATTAGCTGTAACCTGTCTTGGACTTGAAATAACATTGTCAAATGTAGGCATAAACTAATTCTTACTCCTCTCAGGAAAATCCTGCACCTTGCAAACACCAATAAATCTTGGGAATGTTGTGGATGAGTAAAGGAGTAAAGGAGTGTTTGTGCCGAGTGGGGAGTGGTGGATCTGCTAGGGCTGCTGTGCTCTACCTGCCAAGCGTGTATTTAGGCCGTACATTGCTCTGCTTTCTGTAATTCTTCCACAGTGTCCAGCCATTTCTTCAGCATAAACTGCTGCTATTGTTTTGAATCTGTTGTTCCTTGTAAAGAAGAGTGCATTTTGCAGAATGTATTAAGTTTGAGTCTTAGTAACCTAAATTTTTGAAGGCTTTTTCTCACTTGTTGAAGAGGTGGATAATCAGTATCATCTGGGACCTACACACATGGTGTAGTGTTCCTTGAATGCAACCAGATCTGTGAACATTTTACAATGACCTTTGTCAAGAAACTCTAAAGTGTCCCTTCTCTGGCTGCATGTACCCGTGGCGTACCTCCCTAATGGCCTGTCCCGTACTGCCAGATTTACTGTCTGCCTCTGCCACAGAAGAAATTCCTCACTCCAACCACTTTGGTGCAGGAGCAGCTCTTGGTGGCAGCAGAAGTTGCCAGCTGCTTGATGAGGGCGTTGGTGGGATCACTGGGAGTGAAAGAGAAAATGAGTCATATGCAAGTTCAGTTGGGGAGAGATTTTATTGCAGCTATGGGCACAGATCTTAAGGGCATCAGAGTGTGAGAGAAAATGAGAGCCAGCCAGCCCTATGGAGAAGCTGCTTTGCTTTCAGAGGAAGCCCAGGAGGCTTTTCTTGGCTTTCCCATTTCACCTTCTACCAGGGACCTGCTTTGCCTTGCAGACAACTAGGTAGTAGTAAAGTCTTGTTGGTAAAGTACAGTCTGAGCAGAGGTGCTAATTTGCAGATACACTTCTGTCATCAGAGTGGAAAGAAATTTGGCATTTAACACAACTTGGCATTCTATCTCTGTTATCTGTGAAAAATACAATATGTCTTTCCTAAAATTGCATTCATTATTTTGCAAAGGAACCTGATGGTGTAGGAAGAAGCAAACTGAGGGAGCATGTGAAAGAGAATGGAGATGGAGGTTTTTGGGAATGTACAATGGAGTAGAAAATATTTGGGAGACGAGAAGGGTGCGATTTGGAGCTGTGGGGATGTGTGCAGGTGGATGTGAGAGGAGGGACAGAACAACAGGTTATAAAATAGCTGTTCAGTATCTTGTCAGAGTGGTGCAATAGCTCCAGGAAACTGGTTATGCTAACCAGGAGACCCTGATTGATTTGTCCTACTTAGGAGGGGGGAACAAAGGAGTCAGATTATGTTGATGAACTTGATCTTAACCGTTAGTTTAATTGTTTCTTTTAAAAATCAATAGAATTACATGAGAAATTTCTGCTTTAATGATGATGAGATGCTTAATACTTTGTGTAATTGGATAATAAAACTCTGCACTGCAATAAATCGACATTTTAAAATTTCTTTTAAGCTGAGTTGTCCAGAAGCCTATAAAGGCATCTCTTCATTAGTATGCAGATCTAAACTGCATTGAGGTTTATGATTTTCTGAGATCATTACAGCATCTCTGTTAAATGTGCTCCCTACATGCATGCTCAACCTCCACTTGATTAAAAATAATTGTTTAGACACTGCCACAATGCTGGCTCTAGGAGCGGGTCTGACTTGTAAAATTCATTGTATTTCAGAGTCATAACGATAAGTTACATTTTAAAGCAGAATTTATTATCGAAATGGATAGTGAGGCATGGTGGGCTCAGTGACACTCAGTTTCTCCCCTCAGCTCCTTTTGCCTTCTTGGAGTTTATCATGCTATCTTAACTGGCTGCCAGCTCCGAGCCTTCCTCACTAGCAACAGAGCAGAACAATGAACTCCTGACTTCTGGGACAAGTTATGCCTCAGCCCACAGGTTGTTTCTCTGAAGCACAACCAAACCCTGAGTCTTCAGAACATGGGCAGAAAAGAATAAGGAAGAATTTCCAGGTCCTCCATATGTGTTACCTTCTCTTGCTGACTCATGCCACCTATGCCTTTTTAACTGCCTTGACAGAGTTGTCCATTAACAATAGCAAAGAAAGAAATAATTCCTGTCTGATGGCCAGATGGCCAGATCTTTGAGGAGACAAAAAATTAACAAGAAAGCTGGTTGTAGACCCAGGAGTGAGAAATGGCTACTGTGGGGTTTGATAACGGTACAGGACAGGTGGGGGTTCAATCTTTCTCAGTGCAGGTCTCCTACCAGGCTACAAAACCAGGCAACTGATACTGCCTGCGAACACCCTTTCTTACCTCCTTTTTGGCAGACTCATCCTTCCTGTTTAGTGGCCTCTGTGAAGTTTGTCATTTGTGTTGGCATTTCTGTGCTGTTGTCCTAACGCGCCATCAGGATCACATTTTGATCTAGTAACCGCTTAACATTTTTAACATTGCTTCTTGGACAGACAAGGTTTGATATGGCATCAGGGATCAGGAGAGTTCCCATCACGGGACTGAAACTGGTGCAGAGCTGGGTCTGGCTGACTTCTCGCTCACCGTGCACATTCTCCTTCAGCCCAGTTGCTCTTGTCTTCCCATTCTCAGAGAGGCAGAGAGACATGGCCCTGCTGACAGCTCAGGAATCTCCAGTCCTCACATCCCATGCAGCTGCCGCTGTCACAGAGGCCTTAAATCTCCGACTGTACTTCTAACTGTTCCACCTCCGGATGTGTAGAGGTACCAATCTGCAGCTGAAAGAGCCGTAGCCTCCCATATGCTCTTTGCATTGACCTGTTATTTGTCACATTCCATAAGATACTGCTGAGCTTCCTGCGATGCGTTGCAGATATCTGGTATGTATATTGCTTTCTAATTTATGCTTTACCCTGTTTTTTTAATATTTTTTTTTTACATAGGATGAGCTTTTTAACAGCTACATGGGTGTTACTGTGGTGACTGTAACCAAGCAGAAACATCCAGTTTGTATTGAGACAGTTCTGCATTTGTGGACTTGGATATGATTAAGAGATTTTTAAAGGCTCTATTTTTTGCCCTTCCCTACAAAACAGAGAGAGGTTTCTAATGAACTATCAGCTATGCAGTATAAAGTGGAAATGTATAATTAATCTTCAAAAACGTGTATTAGTATATATATACTGCCGCTGATAGGGACTCAGACGCAGACCAATATGATCATGCTGTAGCTGTTTATTATGCCTTAATTGCACACTTTTATACAGAATTCACACAGATTTGGCAATCACTGATTGGATACAATGATTTAAAAATCTTAAAGACAGAGTTACTATTGGCTAACTAGGGTCCTGGGAACGGGAACCTTAACATTACCTAATCCTGTTGATTGTTTACCTTCAATTTCTCCATATCTCACCCACATCCTGAACAACTGTCTTCTTTCTCATCCCCTGCAGGTATTATCTTCTCCTGCAGTAGACATCAACTACATGATGTCCCTTTTCTAAAAAGGTTCTAATAAACATAAGTATTTTTCTTCTAAGAAAGTTCTCGCAGACATAAATATTTTTCTCCTAAGAAAGATTTCCCACAGTATACAAACACACACATACTACACAAATGGATGTTGTGATGTCTAGCTAGTTAGAGATTTAGAAGGGATTTTCTCCAAATGTAGTTAAGATTGTTTAGATATTTGACTCTTAATTTCCTTATGCTTTGTTTGGAATTCTTGTTAAATTTAATTTTACTTTAGAATTTACAGGGTTTATAATTCTTGGGGTTTGAATAATTGCATTGTTGCTGTAATATATTGTATTGTATTGTAAATCACTGCCATGTAGCCTTGGCACTGCCTCCATCTTCACAGTTTTTTTCCAGTTTTACAATGTACTTTCCTTGCAGTATGAGGCTGTTGAGGAGACAGCATTCTGTGATTCTCACCTGAGGAGTGCCTTTCCAAAACAGGTGAGAATGTGCTATCTGAAAGATGTGATTATTACTCCTGAAATTCAAAACTGTAAACTAGGTGAGTTTTGAGCCCAAATGTATCATTCTAAGATGTTCTGTTTTATTTCTCTAAGAACTTAAGTGTATCAATTAATGAAAAGGAGGATTGTGGTACCAACCTAAATTCCTAAAATAGTGGTAACTGCAAATTAATCTCAGCCATTAGATATGAGAGCTATTTTCCTCCAGTGTGCAACTCTCTCTGAAATTTTAGTGAATGTTAATAATAAATTAGAAGATTAGAAATAAATTAGAAGACTGATAAGCTGTTTCTCTAAACTCATTTAAAACAAGAAATGCGCCAAATGCTACATTTTTAAGGACTCCATTTTTAATGAGTCACAAGCTAATAGAGGACTGAGTTGAAAATCCTCTAGAATATTGCCTATCTTTGGTTCATAGAGTCACTGAATGAAAGAGCAGGAGACACCCTTTGATCAAGTAGGTTGAGCGCCTTCCTATTACAGCCGTTGCATTTTACCTCCTCAGTTTAGCACTGAGCCTGGTAGCTCGTGTGTGACAGCAACAGATCCCTCAGTAAGGCATCAAGCCTTGATCTGACAGCTGGGGGAGGGAGGATGAAATGGAGAATTGTTTCTTCCAGTCCCTTGCTCCAGCTGTTAGCCACCCCACCATTAAAAATCTATGCACCTTTTTTTTTGCCTGCACCCTACCCCCCAGCAGACATTACAGGGAGGATAAGGAGCAACTTTGTGTGTTTAATGAAGAGCTTGGAAACCTGCTCTGGGTTCAGTTTAGCCTTGACAGTGGAATTGTGGATGTACTTCTGTAAAAATGCCTACAACTCTGAAATTCATGTCCTCCTTCAGTTGCATTTCCCATAGTCCACAGAGCTGTGTAACAGGGCCTTTCACAGTTTAGCAAGGAAAGCAAACCTAAAAGGACAAACAAACAGAGAGGAAAGGAATTAAATAAGCAATGAAGAGACATACGTGTTGCACGGCTCTCCTCTTGTAGAAAATACCTTGGACACATACACACACAAGCAAAAGAAGATAAAGTCTTCCAGTAAATAGTGCCATCTCCTTTTTATTTTTTTTCCCTAATACTTAACATAATCTTTGTGTGTTTAAAAAATTAAATGTAAAGTTGCAGAATGAGCTGCAAAGTGGCACCTCTGGACCTGGATCCATGCTACATTGGTGCTGCCTCTCTTTGCCATCGTGTTTGTTCCAACAAAATGAGCAATTACGCAGGACATGAGCACAGTACAGGTGTTATCTGTGTCTCCCATTTATTCCTTGAATCACCCGGCTTTGCAGATCTCAGACTACTCATACCAACACAAAGTGAAAGAAAAAATCCAAATCCTGAAGAGTGTGTGTGAAGGAGAGAACTGGGTAAGCCTGTGAATCAATGTTGCCTGTTAGGGTATATTCTGGACTCAGGATTGGGTGTTTCAGAAAAGGTCTGTCCTTGAAACTGTCCGTGTTCTGTTACATTTGATCACTTTAACTTATTCTACAGCAAAGGTCTTCCCTTGAAATCCTCAGTGTCTGTTGTTCTTGCTTCACATTTCAAATCTAGCAGGCATGATACAAATTTCATGTACTCCAACTTTTTTCCATCCCACCTGGTAAGCTTGTATTGATCCAGCTATAATATATCTCACAGGTAACAAACATACTGTGGCAGATGTTTCCATCCTGTCACTTGATGTTTTCAGAACAACGTTTCCTTTGGAAAGCTAGCTCCAGATTGCATGCTGGAAGATATGAATGGCACTGAGTGTAGTTAAAAGGAGGGTGACCTTTTACAAGGTCCATAACCTGGATTTGCCCTGAAAAAAGTCTGGAGAAGGTCTGGAGGAGACTGACCCAGGCAGCCATTCCCAACCCCAAGTACTGACCAGGAGGATGTCCCCATGAGAGCTTTGTTCCACGCCTGGAGAAGGGGCGTGAGCCAGTGTACACTGAGCTGTACACAGCACTGTGTGCTTTTCTGCATCCTTCCTTTTCAATTCAAATAGGGGAAAGTAGATAGGCACCTACTTTCCTCTTTTCAGGAATTAATCCAAGAGAAGTGACCATACAGCACAGCAGTTGCTAACTGAGCAGGCAGTTAAGGGCAGTCTCTATTGCTTAGTTTGAGTTAATTATTTCCCCTCTCTTCTCAGGTCAGTCATTGTTATTTTGCTCTCAGTGTGCCTTGCTCCATTTTGAATTTTGCTCTGCTCAGGCTCTTCCATTCAGTCTCTTGTAACCTGCTTGTGCCACAAAGCATTATTTCACTTTATCTGGAGGTGGCTGGACTGATGATAATATTTAATCTGTTTCAGGAAGTTTTTAGAGGTCACCAGTGTCAAGGAAAAATGGTTTGCATTATCTCCTTTATTATGTGTACTACTTCTTCAAAACAATATTATTTAATTGTCACATGGCAAATAGAAGCATTCTTGACATTTATGCTTGTTACAGATGTCACAGCCTCTTCCCCCAGCTTTGAAATCTGTGGTGGGTTGACCCTGGCTGCATGCCAGGTGCCCACCAAAGCCGCTCTGTCACTTCTGTGGTGGACAGGGGAGAGAAAATACAACTAAAATCTCGTGGGTTGAAATAAGGATGAGGAGATCACTCTGCAATTACCGTCATGGGCAAAACAGACTCGTCTTGGGGGAAAATTAATTTATTGATGATCAAATCAAAGAAGAGTGGCAAGAAACAAACCAAAATATTAGAACACCTTGCCTTCTTCCCGGGTTCAGCTTTGCTCCAGATTTCTCTACCTCCTCCCTGTCAGTGGCATAGGGGAACAGGGAATGGGGGGTTGCTGTCAGTTCATCACACATTGTCTCTGCCACCCCTTCCTCCTCACACTCTTCCCCTGCTCCAGCCTGGGGTCCCTCCCATGAGAGACAGCTCGCCACAAACTTCTCCAACATGAGTCCTTACCATGGGCTGCAGTTCTTCATGAACTGCTCCAGGGTGGGTCCCTTCCACAGGGTGCAGTCTGTCAGTCACAGGCTGCTCCAGCGTGGGTCCCCCATGGGGTCACAAGTCCTGCCAGCAAACCTGCTCCAGCCTGGGCTTCTTTCTCCATGGGACCATGGATCCTGCCAGGAGCCTGCTGCAGCACAGTCTTCCCATGGGGTCACAGTCTCCTTCGGGTGCATCCACCTGCTCCAGCAAGGGGTCCTCCACAGGCTGCAGGTACAGATCTGCTCCACCATGGACCTCCATGGGCTGCAGGGGCACAACTGCCTCACCATGGGCTGCACCGTGGGCTGCAGGGGAACCTCTGCTCCGGCACCTGGATCACCTCTTCCCCTCCTTCTTCACTGACCTTGGGGTCTGCAGGGCTGTTTCTCTCTCACATTCTCAGTCCTCTCTTATGCTGCAGCTGCACAAGTTTTTCTTTCTCCTTCTTAAATACATTATCCCAGAGGTGTCACTGTCGCTGTTGGGTTCAGCCTTGGCCAGCAGCAGGTCCGTCTTGGAGCTGGCTGGCATTGGCTCTGTGGGACCAGGGGGGAAGCTTCTGGCATCTTCACACAGAAGCCACCCTTGCAGCCCACCAGCTACCAAAACCTTACCCCACAAACCCAATACAAAGTTGTTACATAAATTAGAAGATTAAAAACAATTCTTGATTATAAAGATCTGGGCAAAATGGAAGTTGATTTAGTATTTTCAGATTTTTTATTCAATAAGCATATTTATGAAAATAATAAAATTCAAGTAGGAGATTAACTGATTTAGAAAAGTTAACAATATGAGTTGTAATTAATTTTATAACTGTTTAATATACAGAAGTTTTAAAGTAGCCTTTTCACTGCTCCCACGTATTAAATCTCCTAATTAATTAGTTGAGATTAGAGTGATCTTGAAGTTAACTGGCATGTTCCAGCCTCTGACTGGAAGCATGATTTCTGTACAATCTGCTATTGCATATCATACACTTAGCTGATCTTCATAAAAAGGGCCAGCTGAAGTATTGCTGAGCCTACGGAAACAGAACAAGTGTTCCCAGTGTTATCCCAGCAACTTTTGCTTCTATGAATTCCACTCTTGATGGAAATGACTGGTGCTTTCTGTCATAGTCTAATGAGTATTTGAAATGTTAAGTATTAACGATGCATTCAAATTATGGAAAAAATTTCTCCCAACTGATCTGGCCACTCCTTTACTCCAAGGACCGTTCTCTGTGTGACTGCTGCTGTATTAGTTGGATATAGTGAAACTACAACCTCTATACGAGCTTTTGCATATGGAGCCAGAGGGAAACTTCTGTTCTGTGAGAAAGTAAGTTCTTTTTTGCGAATCTGTATGAATGCGCTAGCACTAATGGCAGAAGCCACAATTCCCCTCTTAATTAAAACAGTTATAATAAAAAGATGCTTTCTTCACTTTTCTGCAATTTTAGAGTAAAAATAAACTAGCGCAATGGTTTTAGCCTAATGTATGCAGTGTTCATGGACAAATGTTTCATCCACTCATTCCTTGGGCAGTTTGTATCTTCTTGGTAAAAAAGACTTGAAAAATTTGACCCTTGACTGCTTTCCAGCAGTTTTCTGTGCATCATAGTTGCCTCTTTTTCACACTTTCTGACCATTCAGCGATCTACAGTCAAAGCCAACACACAACATAGGCATGCTGCCTTGTGCACCTAGTCTTTTCCATGTAATTTGAATCAAGCACAAATATTCAAAATATTGTTACAAGAATCTGTGCAAAAATAATATAAATACTTGGTCACAGCCAGTCTAAAGGAGTTCTTCAGACTATCATGAGCAGTCCACTGCGTAGCCATAATGTTTAGAGAGTGGAAAAGCAATTGTGCTCCTTTGTGTTCAGGTTTCCTGAAGTTAAACTCAGAGGCAGTTTATAGCGTGTGGGACAGAGGACTCACTTTCATCTCAGAGAAACATATCCTGGAAAATTATATGTATACTTTGGTGACATACACCTGTGAATCAGGAACAGAGAACAAATTTTAACCTTGCAAAGTTGTATACATCTGTTATTCCTTGTCCTGGAAATAGTTGTGGGGGGTTTTTTAATATAGTTTTGGATTTGCTGAGGGATGGTTTCTACAGAGTTCCCTGGTGTTAGTTACATCAGCATTTTATAGGCTGCTCATGTAAACTCTTGAGCTTTCATGGCTCTCAGTATTAGCTTTTTAATATAACACAGTTCACATTGGCTTTTATTGCTGTTTAATTTAAGTTGGGTTTTTTATGTGGTTCCTCAGCTGCAATGAATGTGGTCTACACTTGTTTGAAATCCTTCTTGTCTGTGTAAACCTGCTATTGATGTCCTTTTCTCTTGCATATTGTAACACTCTCCAAGAGCTAAACTTGCTTGCAGATCAGTTACTCTACATAGCAAACCCAGATCTCATATTATAGGTGGGAACCCAGAACTTTTAGAAGGTAGCTGGAATTCTACTCCTACCCTCGTACCATATTTTGGTTGTTCCAGAGATATAGAAATCCATAGCTGAATTGTGTAAACAAATCATTCTTAGCAAATAATGCCTCTTATTCAAAGGACACATGCAAATAATTCCCAGCCAAATGTTAGTTATTGGCTTATAAATTCATGTGCTTTTTAAAGTGATCCCATGATCACTCTCCTCTTTTGGGCATCTGAAATTGTTTAAAGCAACACGTGGTTTCTCACCCTTTCGTAAGAAAAAGGCAATTTCTAAATAGGGCGAATAAAAATGTATTTTAAGAAAAAGTGTATTTTATTTGGGATATTCATGTTTATAACAGCAGCTTTCCTCAACAGAGACTTTTCTACCTAAAAAGATCTTTCTTAATAGTTATTCTAGATAAATTTGTATGGACAATTCAGATAGTTTTAAAAAATTCTGTATAAGATACTGAGAGGAGCAAAGCTTATGTTTTCACAAGTCTTATGAAGAAAGGATGTTCTTTCTTGTGCATTAATGTGTTTCACCAGAATTCCTGGGAAGCTGTCCAACTATGCATAGTAAACATTTCACATACCAATAAAGTGATTCCTCAGCAATTCAACCTCTCAGCACAAATGAGATTTAATTTACAGTGAATATCTGTACCTGTTAAACAGTGAAATAGGCTCCTGACATAAGTGATCCATTCATGCTGTTGTTTATCTGAATTTTCAAAAAGGTCCTATCTTGGCAGGTTATAATCTTTTAAAGATAGTAATTTCAAAAAGATTCCCAGGCCTGAATTTTGAATTTTCATATTGAAGAGGGAATATATGGGATTTGAGCCAATATGTATATATATATGTAGGGCTAAGATCAACACCATCAAGGGAAGGCATAAAATGTGCCTATTACTGGATTAGGCATTTGTTTTGTATATCTAATGATAAAATCAATGCACGGCTCCATCAGAGGAGAGACCCATCAGCCTCTGTCTTGCTAGGATTCAATCAAGAGATTGGATTTGAAAGCTTTGAGGGGGAGAAATGTTTCTTTTGACAATCCATATTACACTAATTCGGACGGCTTTTACACAGAGCTGCACCAGTTTGCTCAAGCGTTGCTTTCAATATAATTTTGTTAAACCAATGCAAAAGGTTGTCTTGACCTTTTAAATATATATTTAAATCTGATTGGAAGAGCTTAAATTGATTAGGAACTGATTTTAAGCCAACTCAAGGCAAATAAGTGTGTCCACACGGGGTTCCTCAGCTGTTCAACAACTTGATGTGAAATCCAATTTAAATTAATCTGCTGCAAACAAACCACTGTTGTGTTGTACACGAGTCCCAGATGTGCCCTCCAAGTTCTTTGAGAACTTTCTTTTTAACTTGAACAGACAGCCCGAGGGAGATACAGTTAATGGAGTGAGATCTGCTCATCCCCATCAGGATTACCGTAGTAAGAAGCTTCCAAACAAAAATCCAAGGTTCATCTGAAAGTTGCTTTTGTAAACCTGCTCACTGTCAAATGATGGCTGTTTTTTACTCTTCTCTCTTGGTAGCTGTAACGGCAGTGAACAAGGTGGGTGGCACCAGGAATGCCACCGCTCACCAAATTCTGGCAGGAGGAGGCCTCCTCCATATTCCTAAAAAGATCCAAAGTGAGTTTAAAGGAAAACCCCTCTAGTTTATGCTTGCTAGGGATTGGGACACCTAAGGCTTCCAACCTGTAGCTTGCCTTCACAGCAGCTCTGGTGTTCTCACAGAGCAGATTATTCCTGTGTCCTAAAACATCACTGAAGACCTTTGCAGGAGTGCAGAGAAGCCCCTTTATCTTCACAACCCGTAAGTCTGCAGGGGAATTTCAGAGGTTTTGCTCTCATAGCAAAGACATAGGAGATACAAAATGAACCGCACTCCATATTGATTTGTAATGAAAATAAGGTGGAATGAAATAGTGTTTGTAGAAGGGAAAGATTACCTGATGATTTCTACAGACCGTCAAGCCTGCGACCTGGGTTTTAATGATTAAGTTTAAAAATACAGTGACATACAAGCATACAATCATGGAATCATACAATAAAATACACTGTGAGAAAAAGCAAGGGTGAAAGGCGTAAACAGAAGGAAACAGTAAGGAAAATTGAGAGAAAACTGGCTTAGCATAAGCAACTACCTTAATTAATGATCAGATAATATGGGAATACAAGTTGCACTCACGTGAGCTTCTGGGGGCTATTGGTCCCTCAACCTCTCCCACCCCACTCTTACCCAGATAGATTGTCATCGGCTCCATTTTCTCCTGTCCTAGAACTGAAGAAAGAGAAATTGAAGAGTTTTCCTTATACTCTCCAAAATGTTTTAATCAATTGCCAGTTTTCCTGTATGAAAGAAGAGTTCTAAGGGCTCTTCCTCTGCTTCAGGCCCCTTTCTAACCAAAGGCTGCTCTTTGATGGGCATTTGCAGAAGCTGTCTTTGCCAGCCCAACCCCCAGCAGGAGGTAGGTAAATGCAGAGGTAGGTACTTTGTCACTCATTGTATGATCAAAGGAAGGTAAGAGAATGGGGCATTGTTTTTTCTCCTCCAGGAAATGCAAAGGGTCTGGTAACTGCTGATGGTTTGTTTGTGTGTGGTATTGTCCGATCTCTGGCCTCTTTTTTTAGCTTTCCTGGATCCTCAAATTTACTTATAATATTCCCATTCAGACCTGTGCAACTAGTTGTCTTGAATGATTGCAGACTCACAAAGGAGAGTTATGGGATATGAGTGAACATGAACATAAGGATCTTTCGTGATTGTCGTGAACTAACCCCAGCCAGCAACTGCCCACCACCCAGCGGCTCACTCACCCCCCTTCAGTGGGATGGGGGAGGGAATTGGAAGAGTAACAGTGAGAAAACTTGTGAGTTGAGATAAAGACAGTTTAATAGGTAAAGCAAAAGCTGTGCACACAAGCAAAGCAAAACAAGGAATTCATTCGCCATTCCCATCAGCAGGCAGGTGTTCAGCCATCTCCAGGAAAGCAGGACTCCATCACACTTAACGGTTACTTGGGAAGACAAAACACCAACACTCCAAACGTTCCCTCCTTCTTTCTTCTCCAGCTTTATATGCTGAGCATGATGCCATATGGTATGGAATACCCCTTTGGTCAGTTGGGGTCAGCTGTCCCGCCTCCCAACTTCTTGTGCACCCCCAGCCTACCCGCTGGTTGGGGTGCTGTGAGAAGCAAGAAAGACCTTGATGCTGTGTAAGCACTGCTCAGCAGTAGTGAAAACACCCCTGAATTATCAACACGGTTTCCAGGACAAATCCAAAACATAGCCCCTACTACCTACCATGAAGAAAATTAACACTATCCCAGCCAAAACCAGCACAATTATAAACTCATTAGCAATTCTATGTATTGAGGTAAAGGCACTAACTCCTTGGAAGTTGTAGTAAACTCTTATCCAATGTAGAACTTCCTATGTGTCTTGCTAAAACTTCCCTGAAGCTCTTGCATCTTGTTCTGGTTTTTTTTTGTTGTTGTTTTTTTTTTTTGTTTTTTTTTAAGTCTACAGATGGATGGGGTGGGAGAGTATTCCTGGTGCTGGATACGTCTCTTTCCCCTTCCTCCTAGCATAAATAGGAATCAATGAATCCTTAAGCTGGGGTGAAAAATATGATTCATTAATGCGGTGAGCAGAAGGAAAAAAGAGAAAAAGAGAGAGGGAAAAAAAAAAAAAA
>WKFP01015262.1:106809-130600 GCA_011057875.1 Pterocles orientalis | reverse complement strand
GGCAGGGGGAAAGGGACTGTGTCATTTTGCAGTGGCAAATTACCAAAAGCAAAAATTACCAAGGCTCTAAGCCCTGCACCTTACACTTGTTTCTCTGATGTCTACTATTTTCTGCATTTCCTGAAGCTGTCAAGATTGGGGAGCTTGTGCTTTTGGATCAGTGAAAGCTCACTGCTTCAAATGGCCCTTCGTTTCCATCAGGGTTCTGGAGACCCAGTTGCACCAAGCTTTGAAATTAAAGAAAAGGATGTCTGACATAGCAAGATACGTTCAAGGTATATGAACCTGCAAGGAAGTATGCCAGTTTATTAATTTACTTTATTGTTCTGTATAAAACTGGCAGGCAGATCATCTCATGTGGGATTTACTGACCTAGATGCCATAACGAACTTTACAGTGAAGTCCAAAGTAAGGGTAAACTCAGTATATTGTCTTTATCTCGGCGTTCACAAGAGAGAACTGTTAAATCCCAAGAAACACTTGAAAACCTGCTTTTTGAGAACTATCTGAGCTAGGTACAATTTTTTCTTCCTGCTCATGCTGCTATGGGAGGCAAGGGACTGCTGGATCCATTGCTCTTGGCTTCTCTTGGAATATCCATATAGTTTTTGCACCTAATTGTTGTGTCTGTGGGCCACCTAATTTGTTCTTCCCATTCCTCTCTGTGTCTTGCCAAGATGAAGTGGTATAACATTGGTTCTTTTTTTGGCCCAAAATCACATTTGAACTCCACCTCCTCTCCCCTCCCTCCAAAAATATCCCAAAAAACGCCCAAACCTTGGACTGGGTTTTTACAATTTTCAGCTGCCAAATGGTACCTTTGCTATGACTCTGGTGGGCAGGGGCTTCAACAAAATGCTTTTACTGACAGCAGCATCTCTCCTATTATGCCAAGAAGGATGGTAAAAGCTAATGCATTTTGTCTTGTTGAGCAGGGCCTGCAGTTCGGTACTTGATTCAGTTAGAGGTCTTTAAGGAATTTTGGGATATTTTTTTTTTTAAAAAAAAGGACAAAGAATTAATGAGGGAAGTCAAATGCAAAGCTGTAGCTCGGTGGTTCTCACCTCCTTTGAAACAGCATAAAAACCTTTGACTCAGTGGAGGTGGATTCCAGACTTCCCTTTGTTGATAATGTTTTTTTCTGATTTTAGTGCTTGTTCCCTGTGACTCCCCACATACAAGACTGTCAGGGAGAAGTTGTAGATAAGAATAGCTGTAAACAGTGTTCTAGTGTCTCCCACACAGCAGTCTGGAACTGCCTCTCCTCGTGTCACTGGAGGTTCATGGATTTCCCAAATCAGTAGAAGTTCATTGACTTATATGCAGGCAAGCTGATGTTACTACTTTGGTTACTCTCATGGTTTTCCCTGGCTACCGTTAATTAGCCTGGCAACTCTTCCAATGTTGCTTACATGCAGTAGTAGCTGAATATAACTACTTGTATTGAGCTGTCATAACATTCTTTTTTTGTGCATCCTCCTTAAAACATTAAAAGGCCCTTTGAAAACTCTTGTCTAAGCAACAAAGAAGATCCAGGCTGTCACCTGGTACTCCAAGGATGTCTCTAGTGTGGTTAGTGGTGCTGTCTCCTGCACTTGCATTATCCCATAGCCTCTTGTCACCTCATGCAGTTCTCCCGGGATGTTGAGGTTAAAAATAATCATTCCCCTGCTACTGCTTTCCTGTTACCCTCTTGAAAGACTTGCCCTCTCTCTACATTACAGTCTCAGCCTCTGTATCTGACATCTCTTCAGGATCCCAGCTCAGGTTAAAGCAGGACTCCTTCTCTCTCAAGCCCTCACTCTTTCCCGTGTCTGCATTTTTTATCTCGGTTGCCATAGGCAGTCTCAACCTCCCACCTCTTCAGCCTGGTGAATAAAAGAGGCGGCTAGGTTGCCGCTGACCTAGAGGTATGGAGACTCTTGGGCCCACATCTTGTCTTCCCAGGCTACGGGCAGCACGGAGAGCCCTTGGCTCCCCCGGGGAGCCTCTGTGCAGGCTGCGAGCCTGGCAGCAGAACATGTCCTCTGCTCTGAGCACAAGCTGGGATGCTGGTTTCTCTCGGGAGGTGGCAGCACAGCCAGATGCAATCAGCGTCTGCAGCATGGCTGCCGGAGCTGCAAAAGGGTGGCACGGAGGAGGTGGGGTTGGTGCTAGATTCCTTCTGAGATGGAGCTCCTTACTTGGGGGCAGGGATTAGGATGGGGAGCATGGGGGTGTTGATGCATAGGAGGGATAGCTTCTTTCCTGGTTTCAGCTGGGACAGCGTTATCTTTCTTCAGAGTAGCTGGTGTGAGGCTGTGTTTTGGATTTGTGCTGGGAAGAAGGCTGATAACATACTGGTGTTTATAGTGATTGCCAGGACAGTCAAAGACTCTTCAGCTTCTCTCTTGTGCCAGTGTCTGCAGGTGCAGGAGAAGCTGGGAGGGAGCATAGCCTCAATTACTAACCTAGGATTCAACCTTAGGTTTAGGATTGAAACCTAAATTGGCCAATGGTCTATTTCATATCATGCATGTCACACCCAGTAAATAGATGAGGCTCTGTCCAGAAGTTCTCTCTCTTGCTCCAGGTTGTTTCCCTCCAGGTCACCCCTCTTTCAGGGTCATCTCCATCTCTTGGACACTTAGGCTCTTATCTCTGTTGCAGTATTGCAGTTTCAGGACTCTCCCTGTTCCGGGATTGTTAACTGGGAATAGGCTGAGCCTTGGTCATCGGGTGGTGAGCAGTATCACTGCGTATCACTCATTGGCATATTTGTATATATTACGATTATTATAATCATTATTACTTCTAATATTTAGTTATTATAACCATTATTACTTCCAATATTTAGTATTTTAGTTATTAAATTGTTCTTATCTCAACCTGCAAGTCTCTTTTCCCTTTACCCCTTTAATTTTCTCCCCCATCCCTGGGAATGGGGAGGGGGAAGGCTGAGCGAGTGGTGTTGTGTAAAACTACAACACTTCAAACACTTTCTTGAAGCAGAGTGCAATCAGCCCAACATCCTCACCATAATGCACTGGGGTGTCTCTATCCTGATCACATTTCTCTGTATCAGCTGATTGTCAGGCATGGTGTGGGGCTGAGATGCCCACTGTGGGGACAGTGTCATTTGTTAAGCCTAGAGCCACACCCCCAGCTGCTTTTTTTCATGTGTGGAGAAAGGTTCCCTGCAGGAAATTGGGCACAGTGATTAAGTTTTTGCAAGCACCTATTTACCTGCAGGCTACCACAATGGTTACATGTTATTTTATCTGCAAGTTATCAAGCAGTTTTAGGTAAAATGCCATAAGAAAGGAAGAGCAACAATTAGTCACCATCCCATTAAATACTACAACCTGCTCCTCCCTCAGAATCTCATCTGCTCTTTTCAGCTAGATTATTGGGGGCTGGAGGCTCCATTTCCCTCCTGAGGTTTTAGTAATGGATTGCAAAGCCAGGGGTACTATATGGGGTATACTGTGATCATCATCTGGAAAACATGCACAGAGGCAGGGAGTGTGGGTTTCAGCAGAAACCAAGTCTGGTCCAAAAATCTATGGGATATATTGCTTAATCTACCCCTCTGGCTCTGTTGTTTGAATTCAGCTTTCCTATGCCAAGCACACTGAATCAGCTGGGGATGCTACAGAGCCTTGGTGGAAGGTTGTTTGCTTAGTTTGTGAACTTCAAGAAGTTTTGTGGCAACACAGAAAGACAGGAGACTCAGTTTCTCTCCGATAGTCATTTGTGAATGCTGTCTGTGGGTTTGGGCATCCACACAAGCACAGGGTGCTAGAAATCCCAACTTATTAAATTCAAATAGTTTTAGTAGCATCAGCAACTGGAGGGCAGCCAGCCAGCTCTACAGTTCTTTAAAAAGTAATAAAATTCACTTGATTTTTACTCCTTGGTTTGCATGATGCTGCTTAGGGCACCACTGAAACCACACCTTAGGCAGGAAGCACTGAGAGGGTGAAGCACAGAAAGGCAACAGAAAAACTTGACATTTGTAAGCACTTAGAAAAGTCTCATATCCCTGTCTTCCTCCACTCTTTGCTCCTGGTGGTCTTGGAAGGCCCATCCCTACTTAGGACTGCATAGCAAAGGAACACTGTTGCTCTGAAGAGTGTTTGAAAGTGCTGCAATTCTCTCCTCTCTCAGAACAGTTTCACTCCTGAGAGTGACCTGACTACCCCAGAGAAGTCCTGTGGTGTTGGGGTGTGCGCTGGGGACGGGCCGTGGTAACAGAGGACGCACCACTCATCTTGTCTGCAGGGCTGGGAAGCGGAATGCAAAAGGCTCAAGCAGTGAGGACTGGAAAGCAAAGCAACCTTTCCCATGTGCATTTTCCTTCTGACACAGATAGTTCTGGTGGATCCTCCCACTGCTGTGTGGATCCCTCTGTTCTGGTGCCTTGGAGGGACAAGTTTTGTTCAGTACGACCGCTGCCAGGCCTTCTGCCCAGTTCCGATGCAGTTGTGGAGAGCCAGGGCTTGCAAGCAGCTGCCCCTCCGTCAGCAGTTCCACTGCAGCCCAGCTGGGCACACATGTTCAAAGGGTGTGTGCAGGGTGGGGGATCATTTGGGAGGTAAATCCCAAGCAGGAAAATGTTGGTAGCTGCAGAAAAAACCAAACCACAGAAGCAATGTAAAGTAGAAAGACAATAACCAAAGTGAAAGACACTGGTTTTGGAAGGTAATTGCACTGGAGTCACCAGGTTGCTGGTACCTTGATTTTGGAACAGTTTTGACAACTAGGAAAGGGAGTTTGTCTCATTTTAATTAGGGCTAACCATATTCAGAGCAGTTGATATGTGTCACCGAGGCTGTCTGTCTCCCCTTTTTCCCCTGCATGTCCTGGTGTTTTGAAAAATGATCCATTCTTCAAAGTATCCCTGGTAATTTGGACCACAGTGTCGTATTAAAATCTTTTGAGTCTGATGCTTTTCAAAGCTGCTGCCTTTCTTTCTGCAGCAGCTGACACCTCTCCATAACATATAGCCCTAGGAGGCGGAAAACAGGTCTGAGGGGCTGCACTTTTTCTAGGATGAAAGAAATTATAGATGGCACTAAAATCTACACAGAAGAGATTACTTAATGTACAGTAAAGATAAAGAGGGTAGCTCAGACCTTCTTATGAAGTGCAGGACTATTAGGGGACACTACCACTAACTGCATTTGTAAGCACACTGGAGATCTCTTAATGCACTTCCCATTGTTGGTATTATGCATCCGCAAACACGTATCAGTAAACATTAATTAAATAAGCATGCAAATGTGTGTTCTGTTCTGCACCATGTTTATCTTCTCTCTGAAAACACCATCGCCTTTTTAGCAAGATATAGCTCAAGATCTGCATTGCTATATTCTTTTTGCTGCCAGATACAGAAAGATAAATCCAGACCACATGATCGCTGTCTGCATGGCTTTTACCCATTGGCAACCATCTCCCCGTGGTACACATCAGCTGAGCTGGGAAGACTATAATTTTATATTGCACTAGTCATTTAAAGTGAATATGAATGTCAATATTTCTCTCGTATGCACGTGCCCTGGTGTACATATTTGTTGAATGTCCTGGATTCCTGCTGGATAACATCCTACTGGAGACATTACCATACAGATTTAGTGTTGAAATTAATGTTCCTATTAAAATCCTGCAAATTCTGCTTTGAAAAGAGCTATTTTCTTGAAGATGAAAAATCCATTTTCTCAAGCACCCACCTCCCATTTTCAAAATACTCCTTTGCAATGGCCTTTACACTACAGTTCTGAATAAGGAGCAACAGTACGAACATCTGAACCTGTGCAGCTTCATTTTATTGTTAGCAATAAGAGACACACCATAACTGAGCAGCATGTGGAGAAAGGGACAGTCAAGTGCAACTGAAGTTTTCCATGTAGATAACTAGACGTGTTAAAGGGTATATAAATGAGAGCGGGCATTTTTCTTCTTCAAACTTACCTTTACTGTGTGTGTGCGTGCAATTTTCAGGCTCAGCCTGACCCCGCTAACATCTAGGTATGGGCTTAACTCAGGGCACAAGCATTACATGTCTTTCAAATCAGCAAGTTTGCTGATGACACCAAGCTGTGTGGTGCGGTGGACACGCTGGAGGGTAGGGATGCCATCCAGAGGGACCTTGACAGGCTTGAAAGGTGGGCCACTGCAAACCTCATGAAATTTAACAAGGCCAAGTGCAAGGTCCTGCATGTGGGTCGAGGCAATCCCAAGCACAAATACAGGCTGGGCGGAGAATGGATAGAGAGCAGCTCTGAGGAGAAGGACTTGGGGGTATTGGTGGATGAGAAGCTCAACATGAGCCGGCAGTGTGCGCTTGCTGCGCAGAAAGCCAACCGTGTGCTGGGCCGCATCAAGAGAAGCATCAGCAGCAGGTCAAGGGAGGTAATTCTCCCCCTCTGCTCTGCTCTCGTGAGACCCCACCTTGAGTACTGTGTTCAGATGTGGGGCCCCCAACATAAAAAAGACCTGGACCTGTTGGAGAGAGTCCAGAGGAGAGCCACAAAATTAATCAGAGAGCTGGAGCACCTCCCCTATGAGGACAGGCTGAAAGAGTTGGGGTTGTTCAGCCTGGAGAAGAGAAGGCTCCGAGGAGACTTAATAACAGCCAGGAGAGATGGGGAGGCACTCTTTGTCAGGGAGTGCAGTGGGAGAACAAGGGGTAACAGGTATAAGCTAAAAGAGGGTAAATTTAGACTAGATATTAGGAAGAAATTTTTCACTATGAGGGTGGTGAGACACTGGAACAGGTTGCCCAGAGAGGTTGTGGATGCCCCATCCCTGGAGGTGTTCAAGGCCAGGCTGGATGAGGCTTTGAGCAACCTGGGCTAGTCGAGGGTGTCCCTGCCCATGGCAGGGGGGTTGAAACTTGATGATCTTTAAGGTCCCTTCCAACCCAAACCATTCTATGATTCTATGAAATATGAATCCCACTGAAAATTACTGCAACACATCCAATGGGAACATCATCTTGTATTTACTGCAGGCCTCTATTTTAGGTTAAGGTTTCTTTGGAGTCTGTCAAACATCCCATCCCAGCAGGCACTGTATCAAGGGTAAAAGCTGTATGCATATGGCAAGACAGGTATGATGCAGCCAGACCACAACCCTGCTGTTTGCCCCAAATGCTCGACAGATACAGTATAGATATTGCTTGCCTTTACATATGCAAGATCATGCCCTTTCTGTGCTTCTACTATCTCCTCCTTCTTGCATCTGTGCAGCAACATTGGTATACAAACTGATTTAAAAGGGTTGACTCTGCAGAGAGAGAGCACATCGACAAGGACCTGCAAAGCTGAGTGACATTTCAAGAACTGCCGTTGTCCTGCTGGAGAGCATCTTACCCCCAGTTTCCATGTCTTCTCAGAAAAGTACTTTCAACTGTGCTGATGAAGTTTCCAGACCTCGCTCCTGTGGCTGTTGTCTCCATCTTTGCAACAGACCAGGCAGGGCTCGGGCAGCTCTAGCAGCACAAATAAAACCCATGCCGCTTGTAACTCTCGTTAGCCTAATTTGCGTGCTGAGAGTAATCTGGACAATATGAACTCTGTCTCTAGCAATTCAATGTTCTCTTTTAAAAAAACCCTGTGGACTGCTAATGAACAAAAGGGCTACAGCAGTAACACCACCGACCCTCCCTCAGTGTGCACTTGCTGGAGATCAATGGCGACGGAAGAAAACAAGCAAAAAGTTTAATAAGAAGGCTGAAGCCTTCCTAGTAGGCAGAGAGACAAATCCCAAGCGATTTTAGTTTTAAGTGCTACTCAAGACTCAAGAGCCCGCGTATGCAAAACAGTTTGGGGGGTCTGGGGTTGTGCTTAAAACCCATCCTCCAGCCACGGAGCCCGGCCCGCCGTCAGGCGCCACACCGAGCCGAGCCAACCGTGCCGGCGAAGCAGCGGCCCAAGGGAAACCCCACCGCCGGTCACCTGGCCCCCGCCCGCCCCACTGCCACCGGGACCCCGCGCCTCTCCCCTTCTTTCTACGCTGTTGCGGAGGCCCCGGAAGGTCCCCCGGCCGCCTGCCAGCCCTCCCGGGGGTTGCGGCCCGGCCCGAGGCACCTGCTCCCTGCCCGCGGGGAGGCGCCAGCGGCACTGGCGGGCTGGCTGGGGAAGGAAGCCTGAGGCCGGGGCTGGTCTCCTTTCCCCTATGCCCCAGCTTCGCCTGGGGGGCGACAGGACCCCACCCGCTCCAGCGCTCCGGGTGCGTATCCCTTTAAATGTCCCTCCCCTACCAGCTCCTCCCGCGCCCCCTCCCTCGGGTTGTGCAACCCCGCGGGGGGGGGGGAGGAAGGATGAGGTAACGGCGCGAGGCCCCGCCCTGACCGGCGCCTTTAAGAGCCCGTCCCACGTGACCACACTCCAGGCCTTCCCCCGGCGACGCGCTCCCTGTCCTCCCTGCACCTGTTGGCGACGGGGCGGGACCTGAACTTAGCCCCGCCCACCGCTTCCGCTCGCCGTCCCCGAGACCCGCCCCGCTGCGCATGCGCGCGGAGCAGGACTGGCGATTCACGCATCCAAAATGGCGGCCGCGATGGATGTGGACACCCCCAGCGGCACCAACAGCGGCGCCGGCAAGAAGCGCTTCGAAGTGAAGAAAGTGAGGCCCGCCAGCGCGCTCCTCCAGCTGGCCCTAGAGGGAGGGGGAAGCAGGGGACGGCCTGGTAGCGGCGAGCGGGGCGGGGGAGAGGGCGACTTCCCGCTCCCCTCATGAAGCCGGGCACCCAGTTCCCCACCGGCGCGGCAGGAGAGGCAGGAAGGTGCCTGCGGGCAGTCTTGGCATACGTCCGGACCAATGGCTGAGGCGGGCCGCCGCACGTGGAGCGGACGTTGACCAATCAGCGGGCGCGGCTGGCGTGGGGCGCGTGGGCGGGAGGACGGGGGCCTGAGGGGGCTCCCCATGTCAGGGGGCTCCGTCGCCCGCTCCTTTCGGGCGCTGCCGCGTGCCCGGGTCTTGGCTGCTCCGTGCCCTCTCTGGCCGGGCCGGGCGGCGCTGCGCGGAGCTTCTGGGTAGCTCAGGGCGGGGAGCAGGGTTGGAGCGCTGCCTTCTAAGCCCCGGCCTCTCTGGGCCAGTCGTCCTAGCCACTGTAGCCACCGGATGCACTGCATAAGGTGCTTTGCACACATTTGTGTGGCCACTTTTAAGTTCTTCTTTAAATCAAGCCATAACAGCGTGTGTGTAGTCAGCAAATGCTCTCCTGTCACCCCGGCTTTGTCTGCTTCTCCAAAGCAGCTGTAATATGCCTCTTCTGTCCAGTGCCACCAGTTTGTCTGTCAGCTGGATCTTGGTAATAGTCCAAACCTGTTGCAGGAAGGTGTAGAGGAAGTAGGGAGGCTGTGTGGCCTTGTGCTGAGGCAGAATTTGAGGAAAAATGACCCCTGGACTGGACACCAGCGAACATTTCCAGTGATTCCTACTCATAGATACAGTTTGTTTGAAATGCAGCTGCCGTCAGTGGTGATGGAAACCCTAGCTCTGTACAGGGCTGCAGGTTTATGCAGGAGATACTTGGATGATGTGACTGCTTGTTCTTTGAAAATAGGGAGAGATATAATAGCACATGAGAGGTGCAGGAACCAGCATGTTTTGTGTGTCAGTGGCATTCCTCATCCCAAGCAAAGTACTCAGGCATATTTGTAGCATTTGTGGTTCAGTACGGGTCTCTGGGTCGCAAAGTGTGAAATGTTGGGACAAGAGATTGTGTGAGAGTGTGAGAGAGAAGGGTGCTAGGAACTTTTATCCTAGCTGCCTTTGAAGTGTAGATGGAGTCCTTGAAAGATGAGTACCTGAGCCAGAAGGCTGCTAGACTTGAAATTGGAAGATAGGGAGAAAAAATGAGATCACTACTGACCCATTTTCTAAAAGATCTAGTAGTATTGTGGTGATGTTTCATGTGAGTACGAATGAAAAATTGACGTGCTTATCAGGATTGATATTGCTTGTCAATACTTGTCAGTCTGCATTCCTCCTTCAGAATCCCGAACTGAGGGGAAGCAATGAAAACGTTGAGACATAAATGGAATGCAGCAGAGAAGATTTACTGTAGTGTAGTCAATATAATCATATACTGAAAAAATGGAAATAAAATATCTGGACTACATAAATAATAAATGGAGATTATCCAATATGATTTCTGATTGCTTTGAATATTGAAGGCAAGCCCATCTATTTAATGAAGTTACAAAAGACCTGATTATGTTTTTTACAGGGAGGAATAAAAAGGTATTACGCTTTTCTGCATAGCATCAGTTTTCTGAAATTGCCGTAGAAATTTGTAGCCAACCCTTCCCCTGAAGTAGCATGGGACAGAGGGTTGGTTTTTTTTTTCAAATAAAGTCTTTGAAAGGTTAATTTAGTTGTACTTTCATATTTTCATATTCAGCCTTGCTGATAGGTCATCGCCTAGTAACCTTTTTGCAGAGGAGATTGTTCAGGAGACAGCAAAGGGTAGCATTAGAGCTGATTTTAGTTCTTGACCCCAGCTGCTCTGGGGGGCAATTACTAGAAGAAATGCTGCGAATAATGGAAATTCCTTTTAACAAAACGTCATGTGGATTAGCGTTTCTCCAAGGCACTGTCCTTTCTATTAGAATTGAGGATGTGCCATGAGCTGTATCCTTGCCTTGGATCTTGGATAGAAATGCAGATATTTGCATTTTTTTCACAAAAAAAAGGGGACTATTGGAGTTGTCTTGTTTATGAAGTTGGAAGGAGACATTGGGTCTGGGAGGTATGTGAGAGGAATGTACCACTGCTTTCTAGTAACCAGTACGGATGCTAAAGAATTGGTCTGGACTTCTAAGATATATATATTTTTTAAAATATCCCACCTTTTCCATTTAAACATTCATGGAATCTTGAGGAATAACAAGTATCTCTGTGTGCAGTAAAATCAGTCAAAACTGGTTTTCTTTTTGTTTTTTCCCCTTTTCTCTAGTGGAACGCAGTAGCTCTGTGGGCGTGGGACATTGTGGTTGATAACTGTGCCATTTGCAGAAACCATATTATGGATCTATGTAAGTAAATGGTGGGGAAGATGGTTGACAGTTCTGACATGAACATGATGCACAGCTGAAATTTCCCCTGTTCAGGGTAAAATTCAGCAAATGCACCTTTCAGCTAGGAAGCAGGTCTTCACAGTGCAAATACTAAGCTCTATTTTATGTAACACTGAAGTTAATAATCTGTTTTTGTAACCTTTGTCACTATTTTGCTTTTCCCTCACCCTTTTTCTTGTGAAGAGTAGAATTATGTGTTACCACATCTACAGACAAGGTGATGTTGCCGAGTGTATTTTGGATGCAACAAAGAGGAAAAGGAGTAATAATAAAGAGCCAAGAGGAAATGAAATTATTCAGGGTCAACGAGTATTGCTCACAAAGAGTGGTATTACAGGGTTTGGGATGTTGCTATAGGTATCAACTTCGTGATGACTCTCATCAGGATTAAATCTGTAATGCTTTCTGTGTCTGGCCAGGAAAGGCTTGGACCAGTGACTTCATTTGATTCTTCACTCTACAAAACCTACCTTCCATAAGTTATTTAATGTTATAGTATGGGGAATTTTGTAGCCACCAAGAGAATGAATTGTTCCTTTACAAAGGAAAGTGATCAAATGCCTAAATCAAAACCTATGTATTCCTAGTATTGGTTTGATTTTTTTTTCTCTATAATCTTGATGGTTCAATTAGCAAATATGCTTGCTGTGTAGGAAAATAAAGTGACAGTGGAATTAAGTATACAAATTTATATAATGAAAAAGGCGTGCATCCATTAAGTCACTGGTTTCAGTCCTTAAAGGATTGGTAATGAGTACAAAACCATTTTTTCCCCCAGAACTGTGAAGATACTGTTGGTACCATAACTGTCCGTCTTATTTCAGTCATGAGGGTCAGAAGATGTTTTAATGTACCTCAGACAGAAATTTGCCTTACTTACATATATTACTAAAATGTGAGGATTGTGGAACCCCCCAAAACAAGAGCAGGTAGAGCTACATTATCCCATTGTGATAGTTCTGTTGCGCTTTGTTTTTATGCAGTCACCCTTGGGACTACTGGTAATGTTAACTTACTGTCAATAAGCCTTTGTGAAAATAAAACATTTCATAAAAACGAGACCTCACCTTTACAGTAACAACTAGTGGGAATCGCACCTGATTTTACATCATATTTAAATAATAATTACAAAACTACTTTCAAAAGTTTGTTTTTTTAATAAAGAGAAAACAGACTGTAATACACAGGGCTGAAAATAGGTTAAACAAGTTCACTCCTTTTCTTTGGGACAGATGTGTTTGTATTTTGAGCCAGCTACTGCCTATCCATGCCTCACTTTATTCTTGGTTATTAGGGAATGATACACTAAAGAGAAGCAAGTGAGAATAAGGGTTATGAAATATGCTGAGGTCCTTTGATGTAAAGGTTTTCTTTTTAAGTACCTCTAACCTGGACCATCTTGAAAAGTAGTTGAGGTGGATACTGGACTGCTACTTAGTCTCCCTTAGAGAGTAAAACATGTTGTTGGCAGGCACATGGAATTTTAAAGATTTGTTAGAACATACTTACACTTGGAGAATTTACATATGTAAAGAATAAATAGATAAAATCCTGTAATTCTATATAATTATTCATGATAACTGGGATATGTTGAAAGACACTGGATGCTGGTGTGTTTCATTCTATTAATCTGCCTCAAAATTAATAGTGCCTCCCATGAGAGACCCAGTACTGTCTCATGTATTTGCTATTTTTTATAAACAGCAAATAGAACATATGAGGATGAGGGAGAGATGTGGAGAAGCTGTAAGAAGTGTGGACAGATGTTATTTTCTGGTAGTGAATTTTGTGTGTCAGTTCTTAAAAAAAAAACCCAAAAAACAAAAACCTACCAAAATAGGGGGTGGGGGTTTAAGAGTGTATAGGTAGATAGACAGGCATAGACGTCTTCTTTTTTTTTTTTTCCCCTTTTTTGAGTTGCTGAAGCATAAGACATTAGTCTGTGTATGAGCAATGTTATGAAAAGCCTGGACTGCAAAATTGACAGTATACAGAGTAGAAGAGGTATCTAAATTGGTGTTCCGAGATCAGTGTTGGCTCTGGATTTACTTACTTCCTTGTTACAGGTCATTAATGTTGTTAAACAACACTTTAATTAGATTTTTCAAACATAAGATGTGAAGTGATGGGAAACTGAGGGAAAATTAATAGAATGTGCAGGGAAGAACAACACAAGATTCAATTTGATAAAATGTAGAATACAAATGTCTCCCTCTCCTAGTGATGAAGAGAGGCCTTGAAAGGGAAAATATGAAAAGAGTGATAAGTAACACTAGCCATGCTAATAGAAGATTGTTGACATTATAAAGTCATCCAAAAGCTATGGATATGACAATGTTAAGGTGTTCTCTTCATTCATGTGCCTTATGACTCAGTAATAATGTGGTCAAAGGATTCCCCCCACCTTCAGTCTGGTTTGTATTCAGTCTACAGAAGGAACAAGCAGATTTTCGGTGCTTTGTTTTCATTCTTCTCTGGGAAGACCCAGGTCCTATTTAGATTTTACTTGAGCAGTGGTCTTGATTTCTTCAAAAGCTTGCTTTCTGGTGCTGTCATTGTAACATGGTAAGTTGGGGAGTGTTAAATAAACACTACGTTTAGTATAGTGGATTACCTTCTGGTCTAAAACATGGTATGTAATATTGTAGTCTGGTAACCAGTATAGTTTTGAATTGTGTTAAATGTCCAATCAAAATACTGCTCCCTTTCTTTGATGCAAAGTACGAATTTGATATTCCAGCTTCACAAGGATAAATTGGATAAAATCCAGAGAAGAATCTCAGGATGCTTAAGAGGTTGAACAATTTTGCATTTATGAGCAGAATAAAAGAACAGAACTAAGAAGAGAGAACTAAAAGAACAGAACTATATATAGCTTGCTAAGTCATAAGTAGGAGTGGAAGATGATAGCTGTAGACAAATATTTTGAGAGTGTGATATTAACAGGAAACATTGAATGTCATACAAGGGGGTTATAAGTAGAAGGAATCATATGACAATATGATGGGGAGGAACTTAAGCTAAGTATTTAGTAAGATCTGCAGATAATTCCTAAGAAACTTGAGAGGATTGCATGGGGAGAATTCTGAAATCCTTCTGAAGTTTGAAAACAAAATTGGAGATGTTGTTCTACATTTTAGGCGTAACAAATGTTTCAACTTGAAGTTTATTAGGTTATTTGTTTTTTCTGTCTCTTTTCTGAGTGAGTACATGATGCATTGTGTTAGTCAAGCTATGTGTATTGAATTCTCTTCTTCCCAAGAAGATGATCCCTTCATGACATAATTTTAGAAGGAAATGTGTAAAGAGAAAGGGGAACCCATACAGTGGAAGCTACTTTGAAGGGCTCTTATCAGCAAATTTGCCAGTGCAGACGGCTGGTACTATAATTGCAAACAAAAGACATGTACTTCACTTGTGTTACCTGCCGTTATGGCTGCTTAAATCTTGGGCTACTTTCCTTGTTAGGTAAACATACAGAAGATTTCTGCAATAGAAAATGTATAGGAAGAGGGATTGTTCTTAATAGATACCAAGAGTCAGAAGTTACCATTATATAATACGCATCCCTGTAACTCCCAGAGTTGAAATGCTTCCCTTGCATCTTTCACAATTATTTACAGGTATTTTAGGCTTTAGCTGTTCTTTTTTGCCCTCACCTGCAGTTACTCTGTCAAAAGTAAGGCAAAAGAGGAGTAGTTCAGTATTCCTCCAATACCTGTTACTGTCTGATTCTTCCCACTTCTTTTGGGTCAGCAGACAGTAAATACCTTCTCCTTCTCTCAAGAGCCAGAATCGTCAGCTTTCATCCTCTGGCAGAGAGTGTTCATTTATTTTATTTATTTGTTGAGATATTGTCCTTTTCTGAAATGGGGAAAATAGGAGATCAAAAAGTGCTTCAGCTTTTGGGAGGCCTTTTTTTGGCAGCCAAAAGTAGTAGTGCCAGCAGTAGTCTCCAGCCTGTTTGATGGAGGAGTTAAATCTGGGGGTCTTGTTGGAAGACCTCACCAGCAGAGAACTCTTCCTCAGCTATTTCTGCAAAAGTTCATCTGTCCTCTTAAGCTTTTGGGACTGTCATGTTTTAGACTGTATTTGCTTGTTAGTGAATGTTTGAGTAACACTAAAATGAATTTCAGTGCTGCTTTTCTTCATTACCTAAACCACTTTTTTTTCCCTCAGTCCCAGTCAAAATAGAGTCCTGTAAAGCCTTAAAAAAAAATAAAGGATTGTGTTAGGTTCCGAAGTATACAGCTCCCAGGTTAGGGCCACCACTGAGACAAGGAAAAAAGAGAAAAAATATTAAAAAAAGACAAAATGACATTAAAATAGTAAAAATGGGCTAGATGGCCTTCAGATCTAATATGCACAACATCCTGCTTCAAGCAGGAAAAGAGGAGAAGAAACAAGGTAAGTATATTTTGTGCTGGAATATTTTCTTTGCTTTCAGCAGACTTCCCGAGTTAAAATTTGTTTACCAGTTTACTTTTCTTCCTTCAAATGGATTTCCTCTCCTTTTCCTACTACTTACCTTCTCACCATTTTCTGTTACTGTACAGACTCATGCCAAATATTTAAAATTTATGCCCCATGACACTCAGTAAGACTGTGAGTCTATACTGCAGTAACAGTAAAATTATTGCAGCAGTCTTGGATATCAAATTTTAAACAAACGTCCAAAGTAATTGAAGCTCTTCAAGGTTCTTGAGCATTTATTTTCTTAATCAGATTTAGTTTTATTGCTGTATGTATTGAAAGCTTAAGGAATTAAGACATCAGACATTCCAGGTGCACTGGATTTTGTTCTCTTCTACAGGCAGGGCAGGGATTGAGCTTTGGACTTTTTGCTATGGTATATTGTATCTTGATGTAAACCAAATCTTGCAGAACAGTTGTCGCTACTGTAAACCTCAGTCTTGTTTTGAGTAGTTCCTCATGACCAAGGTTAACTGATCTCTCTCACATCCCAGGAAAAATGGGCCTTTCTCTTAATTTGTTCATCTCCACACCTGAAAGAGTGAAAAATGGAGAAAGGGAACAATAGGACAGAGCAAATAAAGGTTCACATTTTTCAGCCAAACCTGTGGGGTTTGAAAGTTTTTAAATCTTTAATTGGTGAATCAAATTCCTTTTCCTCTGAGCATATTTGGGCACACGAACAGTGAACAGAGAATTGGAACACATTCAGACATTTTCTTTGCCAGGAAAAAAAGATCTGCAAAACAAGCAAGCAACAAGCCTGTGTATTGAGTTCTAAGCTGATCATCTATCAGCATGTCTTTTTAAATCATTTGGGCTTGACTTTTAAAGAAAGCATCCTTTTGCAGGCAGTAAACGTTGGTGTCGTAGGTTTGTGCTGCTGACTGTGGAGGAGTTGGAAATACCTTTTGTTTTCTTCCTGGAGTTTCTTTTTGACCTGGAGCAGAAGTGAATTGCTCAGGCTCTGCAATGGAGAACCAGGTTGCTGGATTTATTTTCTCAGTGCTGTTCTTCTTTCTTTACTCTCTTTACTCTTCATCTGTGCCACCTGACGCAAAACCCCAAACATAACCCAAACCCATAAATAGCCTTTATCCTTTTTGGGATCATCCTGAGTACTCAGCTAAAAGGTATAAAAAGTTCAAATCATACATTTTTAAACTGTATTTCCTATTGTGTATTTTGGGGGTGTACTTACCTGTCACAAG
Organism: Pterocles orientalis; assembly: GCA_011057875.1. Taxonomy (NCBI): domain Eukaryota; kingdom Metazoa; phylum Chordata; class Aves; order Pterocliformes; family Pteroclidae; genus Pterocles; species Pterocles orientalis. The sequence continues at coordinate 113,847 of WKFP01015262.1, read as the reverse complement.
ACTATAGAAAAAAGACAGGCAAACTCCAGCATTATATGAGCAAATTAATTTATAAATATAGCTGATAGTACATAATGTCTGACAAGACAGTGAATTTATTTTTACAGAAAGCTGGATAAGAAGTTTAAACATACCTTCAACTGATCGTCAAAAGACATCTTTTTAAAACACAAGTGAAAAATTAAAAATATTTATCCTTAAAATTTGGAAAGCAGATACATGTTAACAGTAGATGAGCTATGTACTCTTGCCCTTTGGGACTGGAATACTAAAAAAAGTAGAGGAAGGAGGAAAGCAGGCTGAAGTGTATTTTGATCTGATACTTTTGGGAAAACAGTGCACATTAAACCACAGCTCTCGACACTTTCTGATGTAATAAACAACAAAAAAAGAGCTCTTTTTTTTCTCCCCCCACTTGCTATTATTAAAAAACTACCAGTTGGTGTTGCGTGTACATCTTCTACTCCTGCATATATGTGTAATCTTTGTTTTCACAGGCATAGAATGTCAAGCAAACCAAGCATCAGCTACCTCTGAAGAGTGCACAGTTGCGTGGGGCGTCTGCAATGTAAGGAAAACTGTTTAACTGTTGGTGACTCGTGTGGTGATGCTGTCCCCTTTTTCCATGACTCTGGACAAAACATGTTCTATAAAATGTTTCAGATAATTCCCCAGAAAAAAAGAACTTTTAAAACTGGATGTTTAGTAGAGTGTAGAAAGGATAGAGAGAAGAAAAAAAAGAGAGTGACAGTTGGAGAGGTGTAATCTGGAAGACACAGAAGAGACAGGAGGAAGATAGGCCTTTTCTCCCTTTTCTATTTTTTTTAAATGAACAATAGATCTTTCATTCTGAGCATGATTTTCCTGATCAAGGTTCTGCCTAGGAGCTATGCCTTTTTTTCCTGGTAATAGGATTACTTGGATGACAGCATGCCTGATTTGTCTTTGTGCAGGCTGATTCAAGGAGTCAGTATGGGGTAACTGAGTGATTTGCCTCCCGTTTTGGAGGAAGATCAAATCGGTTCTAGTGTGTAATCTCCAGCTCTTCAATTTGTTGCCATATGCAATCCTTTGTACATGGTCCCACTAGTGTGTGAATCCAAACTTGCATACCTGGACCAAACTTAGCTAGCCTGGACCTGAGTTGGAAGGTAAAATTTTCCATAATGGAATAACTAACTACCTGTTCCTGAGTCCTGTCCTCACTATGCAGTGGGATAAAGTTACAGTGTGATAATGTTGGAACAGGATTGTAAATGTTGCAATTCTGTTTGTAGAAGACAAGAGCGACTTTTTTAACTATGTCAGAATATTTAGTGTCAAAATTATGGTTTTGTGTGCAAGAGTTACCACATGTGAAACCCTTTGTTTTAAGTAGCTGTATGGGGTATGGAAAAGGGTGTCCTCATTAAACACATAATAGAGATATTTTTTTTCTTTTTAATTTTGCAAGTTCCTTTTTATTCAGGCTTTGGTTTGTCCGGAAGACTGGCAGAAAGCTTCAGCATGTATACATCCCTGCTACTCACTCTGAAATAGTCTTTCTTGTCTTTCTGATTATGCTTTTTATCAGCATCTGCTCTGCCAGTTTTAGCAGCTGCTAAACTCTGTGTTCTCTCCTTCATCAGAAGTCAGTTTGTCTGCCTTTGCATGCACTGTGGAACATTCTCCCTTCTGCCATTTCGCTAATGTTTTCTTCCTCTCTGAAAATATGTATGAATTCCTTGGTGTTTACCAGTGAGCTGGCTGATTAGTCTTGCCCACCTTTTTCTGCAAACACTTTACTCTCTTCTTACCGTGGTGCTTTCGATGGTGGTTTTCACATTGAGATGCATTAATGTATTCTGAAATGATGTGGTCTGAACTTTCTCTTTCAGCATGCTTTCCACTTCCACTGCATCTCTCGCTGGCTCAAAACTCGCCAAGTATGTCCGCTGGACAACAGGGAATGGGAGTTCCAAAAGTAGGTATCCTGCACGGATTTCAAGATGAAAAATCCGATTGTCCTTCTGTTAATAGAAATGATCAGTGTCAGATATGCGGGTAATCTCTCTCATTTGTAGGTCTGATTACATAGCTTCTGTTGGGAAGGGTTTTTGTTCCACCTTGCTTTATATGGACTTTTCCTTAGTCACCTGACGCTAAATGGGCTCTGCAGGAAGCCCAAACAGCTGTGGGATAAGTGGGAGTTGTTAAAAAGTAGTGATTTCTATTGACATTCTCTCTAAAGAATGGAGAGCAGAAGAGAAATGGAATTCAGTTAAAGAATGGAGGCAGAAGAGAAAAGGAATTCAGTGAAAGTGGAGCCTCAAGTGAATACTATACTGCCTCATGAGCAATCTGGGTTTAGAAGATGACCTGAATTTAGCTGTTTGTGTTCCAAAGCATTTCTGCTGAGGTGCCAGAAGTCTCACTGGGTCCCTCTGTATTTTGGTGATTTATTTTATAACTTGTAATAGGCTCAGAGATTGACACAGATGATTTCTTAGCATCTGGAAATCTTGTGTCCATGTAGCCATTGCTCAAGCATTGGCTTATTTATTCATGATTTCTGTATACTTTGTTTTGTTTTGTGTTTTTCAAAGGTCTGTAGTTAGAATAATAATAGAAGAGATCCGTGGATGGGTTTTTGAGGGGTAGTTGTATTTTGAGAGGTAGTTGTACATCGAGTTAGGAAGTTTGCCTGTCACTTGCTTCATTCTGCACCATTTATCCATAAATGTTTTCTTAACTATGGATTTTCCCTCTCCTTAACACCTTTTTTAAACAAAAATCCCAAACACAGTAATTTTAACCAGAGTCCAGATTAAAACAAAACATATTATAACTGTTCAGGACTGTCTTTGGGATCTGGTTCACAATCGGTTGTGCAAATCATCATTGACATGGCAACTTGAGTACCACAGTTTTGGTATTAAGATGCTTTAATGAACACTTAATGAAAACTGAGCTCATGTTGCCTGGCTAGTGACTTAATATTGTGTGAGCACCACAGTGAGAAATGGAGACATGAACAAGTATCTTCTTATGGGTACTCGGTAATATGTCTGGGGCTATGACAAGCTTTGGCCTTGTTTTCATGCAGGATATATTCAAAGTGGGATTCAGGGCAAAAGATGATGATACTGAGGGTCTCTTGCATATGCTGTTGTGGGTTGCTCAGGCTCTCTTCTAACTAGTATCTGGATAGACTTTTGGGGGAAGTGAAGTGTGGAGAACTTCCAAAGGTTTCCATAGCATAGCATTTCACCTTCATCTGGTTTACATGTTAATAATCAGCACTAGTACGAAACATAAGTTTCTAAAATGCATTAACATATTATGTATTTGCAGGTACGGACACTAGAGAGATGGTCACCACGCTTCTTGTTACGTTGTCAGCCTGAGTTCTTGTCACTATGAGTTTGTTTTAGCAACTTGAAAAATCAGTAATGTATACAATTCTTTAACCTTAATTCCTCCCTGTTGTATACCATTGAATAAAATCTTGCTCAAGCTTCCTGTCAAAGTTTTTTGTGTTGTGTTCAGGAGTGGGCAGTCAGTGAATGAGGGATCAGAATTATCTGGAGATTGAGAATTTGAGCTAGTCAGCTCTTAAGCTGGGCAGCTCTTCTTGTCACTATGCCAAATTTTTGACTGTGGGTTTGGTCATACTCCCACGCAATTGAGAACCACACCTCTGGCTCACTGAGGTCAGCATTAAGCTCTGATGTATAGTGCAGTGGATGCAGGACTTATCCTGGCTAAGTGTGATTTATACAATCAGCATTTCACATGGACATGTTTTCTTGCAGCTGAGTTTAAATTATGATCTATATAATAGGGGTTGTGTCATTATTAGAAAATACTCTCTTGCTTCTGCTCCTGAGTTTGACTAGACCAGCTCCCCTGCAGAGGAAAATTTCACTAACTGTTCCCCAGTTCCATCTGTTTAGCTTGGGGGACATTAACTGGATGTTAGTTTTTATCAGTGCTCATAAACCACTTTCATGGGTTAGGTGAAAGTAAACTCAGGAAATTGACATGCTAGATTGGCTGGAAAGCTAAAAGAAAGCAGGATACAAACAAACTAATTCTTGGTTGGCTTTTTGCTGGTATTTTCCCAGTTCAAGCCAAGCTGTAGTTCTTACTGGTCAAAAATTGGTACTCTGAAAACTACATAATGTTTTGTTTGGTGTCTTCTGTGCCAAATAGCTTGGTATCCTCCTCGCTGCATCAGGTTCTCGCTTCTACGTCAACAGCCTCAGCATCTGGGAACTCAAACAAGGTCAAAGAAATTATTTCTGCTACAAGAGCTGTGTCCCTCCATGTCAGCAGCAGTAGGTATGGTAAATTTCATTGGCTGTTCATGATGCCACCTTTAGATCAACACCTTTTTGCTAGTTTTTGAGGATGGGAAATTTGATAGCTGGTGTTAAACATTAGTGTACTACAGTGACAGGCAGTAAAGATGGTCATTGACAGAACTAAAACTTGCAGGTTTTTCAGTAATTGCTCGGGCTTTCTTTAATCTGCAGCAAGCAAATGTCAGGATTATTTTATCAGCTGGTGTCAGTGCTCTGAATTGATACGCTTCGCTATTTTCCACCCTGAAGAAGGAAAAAAAGGTAGAATCCAGAGAGTTTATAGTTGGACAGTTTATTTATCGGGTTTAGTTGGTAGAAGGAAAGTTCATCCTGATTTTGCAAGGTGGTTTTGGTGATGGAAAAGAAGAGGAGAGGGAAGATAATCTCAGCAGTGGTCAAAGCACTCATCTAGGCAGCGGGATATCCAGGTTAAATGCCATTCCCTGAAATTTGAACTCGCATTTGAATGTCCTGTCCAGCTGAGTAAAATGTCAGATGTCCCTGTTTGTGATAGTCCATTTTGTGTACAGTGTTTGATTTTTCAGGACCTGGAACCCAGATGTTCACTGATGGGGGAATTTGTTTCCTTGAGAACTTTGTTTTGGGTCCAGCTACATCGTTCTGGTTGTCTCCCTTCAGACTGTGCGTATTGCCCTGAGTGTTTGTTTTTTGGCTGGGGACAGACACATCAGTGCAGGCATTTCCCTCTCCTTTGTGGTTTCATGTGCATTTGCTTGAGGCCATGCCTCCAAGAAAACAGTTTATTTATGGTTTTTTTTAATTGCTTTTTTTTTAATGGATTCCTCCAAATGGCAGGCTACATGCACTCTCTCCTCACACCCTTTGAACCTCAGTTCTGCTGCAGCATGTGAAGCAGTTAAATGTAAAATTTGATTTCAGATTGCTATCGTAGTGTTTGTCCCAAACCTGGTTTTCCCAAATGGAAAAATACAGACTGTAGAGCAGCAATTGCTTACAGACCCAGGAAATAAAAATCCTTTTTCAGCTGCTGCCCATTGAAAGGGCCCTGCTGCTGTTCCCCTACTGCAAAGGGCCCAGGCTGCATGGTGACCCACAGCAGCGCCAGCACAGGGCTGCCAGCAGCCTATTTTCCGTAGCACATAAGGGTTATGTTTGAGGGGAGGAGCAAAAGCTTCAGCAAGCGACCTAAGGGAAACTCTGCAGCAGGAGGAGACCCGAGTGAAGGTAAGAGGGATCTGTTTTGTCTGAAGGCAAAGAGCCCCATTTCCCCAGGGCATGGTTGCTCACTCAGGCTGGTGTTGCTCTGTCCTGACTTTTACGGTTTGGCCTCTGTCTCTGCTGGACCTGGTGGTGGGAGGGGAAAGGTCCTTTGTTCCCACTGCCTTGTTTCCTGAAGCAACAGCAGTTTTCAACTACAGCTTTCCCTTCCTGCAAAAAAAAGAGAGCTTTTTGGGGTGCAAGGAGGAACTGGACACATTTCTAAGCATCTTGGTGGGAAGGTAGGTGTGCAGGGGAGAAATGTTGACTATGTCAGTGCCGTTTGTGCGTCCTATAAATGCAGGTTGTGGCTGAACTGTGGACCCAAAAATAATATCAGAAGAAGATGACGGTTAAAACTGCAGAGGGTATTGTATCCTGCAGCTGCCTGGCTTAGAGAAAAACAAATCACTGATAGATCTGCTGCAGAGCAGAAGGCAATTTTAACATTTCTGATGCTTTCTACAAGTTTGTCAGCTGAGGCGAGCTGCATCACTGAGCAGGCCCTGGCGGAGAGCACTCCAGGCAGGCCAAAATGACCAGACAGCAGCTTCCTTCTCTTCCTTTTGGAAAGGAGGCAATGAACTCCAGGTGTTGTGCAGCATTGTCTGTTCCTCATGTGCCAAATCCCTTGCTGCTCTTGCATGAAAATGCCAGAATTGGGATGATGTGGTGCCGAGACAGCATGTTGGGCTGTGCACAAGTAAGGGGAGATGGACAGCAACCAAACTGAGCAGTAGTTTGTCCAGAAAACACAGGGTGTCAAGTTTCCCCCTCAAAATCGCTTCACAGGCCATACATTAAAAGAATGGCTGGCCACCAGGAGTCTGCTGGTTGACAGGTGTCTGTTATCTGAGAAGAATGGCTGAAGCCTCAACCACTTTGCCAGGCTTGTAGCAATGTACCATGGAGTGAATTTCACAGTTGTGTCTTTGTGCCTTAGTTGGATGGGGAAGAAGTATCTGTGGAGATGCAGATGTTTGGATTGGGATGAGAAAGCTCTGCAAGTGCTTTGGGCAGCCCCGTGCCCATACCCCTCATGGGGGAGGCCTGGGAGCTGCTCCCACCACTGTGCAGTGCAGCACGATGGTGAAACCCAACTCACACATGTGAAAATACACCTTTGATAGGGGAGGCAGGAGTAGCCATCTGCATCTGTGTGTGTGTGGCGGGTTGGCCCTTGGCTGGAGACCAAACCACACACACCCGCTCACACAGTCCCTGCCCCCACCCAATGATAGGGGAGAGAATTAAAGAGGTAAATGGCAAAGAGGACTCGTGGGTTGAGATAAGGACAATTTAATTACTAAACTACAATAATATTGGAAATAACACTATATACAAAGATGCAATGTGATACACAGTGATACTGCCCCTCCCCACCTGATGACCAAAGGCCCAGCCCACTCCCAGCCAATGGCCCCGAAGGAGGGAGAGAATAGGTGATACACAA
>WKFP01015262.1:64555-106711 GCA_011057875.1 Pterocles orientalis | reverse complement strand
TATCACTGTGTATCACATTGCATCTTTGTATATAGTGTTATTTCTAATATTATTGTAGTTTAGTTATTAAATTGTCCTTATCTCAACCCACGAGTCCTCTTTGCCATTTACCTCTTTAATTCTCTCCCCTATCATTGGGTGGGGGCAGGGACTGTGTGAGCGGGTGTGTGTGGTTTGGCCCCCAGCCAAGGGCCAACCCATCACACCCCTGGAGAGGGAGGATGCCAAAACTAATGGAACGGAGATAAACGAGTGTCCCGGGCCGAGAGCTAACGGCGACCGTGGGGGGAGAGAGGGAAAGGCCTTGGGAGAGCGAACGCAGGGCCCCAAAGCGAGATGAATCCGAAGCCAAAAGGAAGTGAAAAAGCAGCACTCCCGGAAGAGTCCTCTCCTATATACTGGGTATGACGTGCATGGGATGGAATAATTGGTCAGTCTGCTTCTCAATCTTGACCTAAAAGCAAATCCCAAGCTAGAAGCCGAGCTCTGTCTATGGAGAGGAGAAAGGCTGAATGTATCTCATCCTTGAGGACAAATAGCAACATCCTAGCAATAACTATAAACGTTCTTCTCTTATCAATTCTCTCCTGAGCAGGAATCCAAAACATAGCTTCTCGCTAGCTATTTATGAAGAGAAGGGAAAAGAAAAAAAAAATTAACTCTCCTCTGCTTAACCCATGACACCCTGTCAGACACAGAAGGAGATGCTGCCCAAAGCTCAGCCCCGTGACAGCGCAGCTCACCGGGCCTTCACATCATGCCATCGCCAGCAGCTGTCCCGGCTCCAAAAAAGGGAAAGAAAAAAAATAATAATAATTTGAGGTTGCAATTTAAAAATCTATTGAAAATTAACACCAGCTGATTCTGGAAAGGCAGCTCTGGGCGTGGGGACACACCACTGATTGCCACTTTGCTAAATTTACCTGCTCCATTGCAGCAGACTTGAGTTTGCCTGTTTGCTGCCTTTTCTTTCCATATGACTGTGAACATGGCTCAGTCACCTGATTTCTTGGTCTTTGCATGAAAGGTGAGTCCTGGCCTCACTGCTCCAGTGCATAGGCCAATAGGAGGGTGCTGCTGTTGCCTCTGGAAAGCTACCAGAGGTACCGGCGTGGTAGGTATCAAAAACCAAACTGGGACTGTAAAGCAGCATGACCCTGGCGCATCAGGATTTTCTGTCCACGGGGCATCCAGGGAGGTATTTTCAGTTGATCTCCTATCATGGGCAGATGTTCCTAGTTGGCAACATGCTGGTGGTGGTGCCTTTGAGAACATGTCCTCTTCTTCTGGTTATGCTCTTCTTCCTCGGCCACTCTCATCCCTTTGTCTTCCTGTGCTGGGTCTCAAGTGGATGCTGATGTGCTGGGGAAGAGGATTAAAGGAGGTTTTCTTCTCTGGAGATGCTCTCTGCTCAGTATCCTTTTAATCCTCCTTCCTCTTCTGTGTCCTAGAAGACATCAGCTCCAACGCATATGAAAGAGGTGGTATGCTGTTGGAGCAATCTCTTCATCCCGGTTGTGTTGGATGCATTTAAATGATTGATTTTGACATTTTAGACATGAAACGTTATGATTTTTTAATGAAAAACATGGGCTTGGATGTTTTGTGTACTTCCCACCGCCCCCTGGAATGTCAGTATTGTGAATTTTTTGAAGGGCCTGTGTTTGCCAAAATTCATCCCAGAGCTGCAGAGTTTCAGCATTTAAGCCATTATGCTTGTCACAAAGCCCTTTCACTCATTCATTTTTGGGGGTGGGAGGTGGCTGCAGGTGCCAAAGCTCTTGCATCCCATTGCACCACGTAGAGCAAGTGGCTATCCATCTCCCTGCTCAGATAAGCAGAGACCAAACATTTAAAATACTCATAAATCACTGATCTCTGAACCGCTCCAAGATGAAAGTCTACAAAGAAAGATGGCAGCTCTGTGAGGATCATCCCCAAGCACTTTAAACAATTTAAAGCACTCCCTAAAGAAATTGATGTGAGAAGCAACCCCGACTTGTCCTCCCAGGCAGATGTTTTGGATATCCCTCAGTGCCACTGCGTAGCCTTCCTGCAGGACGATAGCAAAGAGGCATCGCTCCCAAGCTGTAGGCAGAATAAGATAGCCCATCCTTTTTCAGGTATTTTAAGACAGATTTCATTTTATCCATGTGGAATCTTCTTGAGAATGTTAAGTTAAATGTGAATCCTAATGAGTCCACTAGACAGCACTTCCAGGTGGCTAAAATTCAGAAAGGCCGGTGGTGGATTTGCTTCAGAAGATTTCTACCTGTTTCCCAGACCTTGTCCCCGTTCCCCCTGGTGTCACCCACAAGCATCAGCCTCTTTTCAGACCATCACCAGCTGTTGATAAACCCAAACAACAGCCTCCTTTTTTTGGTCCAGATGTTACCTGCCTTTAAAACTTGAGACTGGCACCCAGAGGTGCTCCTTCTGCTGATGGAGAAACTGGGCCCATCCTTAGTCCGTTCCCATATTACATAAAGCACCTCTAAAAAATTGCTTTTGTTGTTTCTGCAACCATTGTGCTCATGTGACATTTCTGTCCCAGGTTGCAACCACCTCCACCACCTCACATACATGGCTTGTCCTGCTTATAGATGGAGACTTCCGAGGGGGAGGATGGCATGGGGAGAAGGATAAAGCCAGTCCTCAAAAACACAAACAGCAGCAGCATTTATGCTGAAAATCCAGGTTAGAGCCCTGGCCTTTGCTCATTTTGTGGCTGTTTCCTCAGCCCAATGCTGTAGGTTGCAGTGGCAAAATGGAACTATGGGTGACAATGGTCTGTTGTAGCTGGGCCTGTGGCCGCTGTTGATGAACCATCTCCTGAATCACCAAAAGCAGCTCCTGGAATATGAGGCAGCCTCATTTCCTTTCTCCATTCCCACTTGTCTCTTCTGGGGGCAGTGTACCATTTTTGGCTCACTCCCTCTTTGTCGAGTTCTTTAAGTTGTCTGTACATGTAACATCTTCATTAGCATTTAGTCGGCATGATGTAGGGTCATCTCCAAGCAGCAGCTCACAAAGATGCTGTGCTGTGGATGATCAGACAGGAGGCACTTGTGGCTGGTCATATCTGCTGGGGCGGCACATGCTCGTCAGAGCTTTGCACAGAGAGCGGATGTTCCTGGGGCGAAGACGATGACCTCAACCCCGCTCCTTTCTGCTGCCCATAAATCACATTAGAGAATATCAAAGCCTGGAACTGTCAGCACTACCTACATGTAAATACTGTAATTATCCTAAGTAAAATTAACAGTTTATCCAACTTCCTGTGTTGATTCTTTTTATTACAGGCTTTTTTTTTTTCATCACAGATTTGATTTGCCATAGACTTTATGTGATCCTGGATTATAAATCTCTGGCTTTCAAACACTACCTGACATCATGAGCTGTTGCAGCAGCTAATTGGCAACTGTTCAGAGACTTATTTTGCTGAGAAGGCAGCTTTTTTCCTGGCTGTCCTGAAATTTGCCGGTCCCTTTCAAAAAGGTTTGCACATGTAACAAGTGATGCCAGATCCGTACCGAGGTCCTACAGCATCTAGGTATGGATGCAACCCTGCCAGCTAAAGAAACTAGATGATCTCTAAGGTCCTTTCCAACCCTAACCATTCTAAATGAGTCCATGTTGAGGAGCGTGTGGGGTGGTGGGTGTGGGGAGAGGAAAGGGTTTGAGCCATCTTCATCCTCAGCAAAGCAGAAGGTAGCAGTTTCATGTAGTGAATGCAAAGATAATTTCATCAGCCCACCATTCCCACCAGTGACTGCAATCACGGATGCTTCCACATTAGGTGAGGCTGCTGACAGTGGCTGCCAAGGCAGGAGCTTCAGAGAGGAGCTTGCACAAACCTGTGCTAGCATCAGAAGTTATTTATAACACAGTCAAAACTTTCTAATTACCATACGAGGCTGCAGAGTTCACGTCATGTGAAATAATCTAACAGCCTGTTTTTTCAACCTTTTTTTCTCTCCTACCAGAACAGATGCCACTGAGCAAAATTACTCCAGTAATGGGGAAGCACCCGGCAAAGCCCAGCACTACAATTTCCACTGCCCACCTCCCTGCAGCAAAAGCCAGCAGACAGTCTGCAGAGGCATTTCACCATGAGTTGCAAGTGGCAGATTAAAACACCAAAAAGGCTGTACTTCAAACACACACAAAAAAGACGCCTTTTCTTACACACATTTGCATGGCATTAGGAGACAAGCAGCGTTACTGCTTTTGTCTCAGCAAAGCCTGGAGAGGCAGGTTCCGTCTCAAATGTTTTTCCTGCCTTTGACTATCAGTCTCTTCTGTGCCTCTCCACCAGCTCTGTGCCTCCTGAAGATGATTCAGAAAATGAAACGTGACAAAACAAAACTCATTTTAATAGCTTGTCTTGGCCAAGGCCAGCTAGGAATATAGCTGTGTTATTACCATGAGCTGGAAGGCAAAGCTATTTACTTCATCAGCAGGAATGACAACAAAATAGCGGCCCATGGTGTTGGCACGGGTAGAGGCAGAACTAAGATATTGCGTACAAAATAGAAAAAGACCTGGAATAACCTCCTTATTATGGATCTAAAATAATTTTTCTTGAGCAAAATAGGATCAGAGAGCTCCAATGGCTTGTGAGGGGCTCGTTGAAAAAGCAGGTTTTTATCCAACATCTGACTATGCAAATCTCTGACATCCTGAGGAGATGCCTCCAGACGAGAGCCGGGGGCTGAACACTGGCAGTTCACTGAATGCTTAAAAGATGGAGACTGAAAAAGGACAGAATTAAAACTATTAACCAAAGAGGTTTTCCATTTTGGAGTGACTACAGTAGTGGAACCAGGACTGGTATCGAATTTGTGTTTCCATTCCCAGCCATTGAAGCAGCAGAGCTGAGGAGCTGCAGGGGGAGTAAAGTAAGAGCAGGCTGAATTCCTTATCATGAGACTAACATAAACAAGTTGTTTTGGGGCTTTTTTTGGTTTTGTTTTGGCTTTTTTTTAAAATTATTGTTATGAAAAGACTTTCCATACAATTTTGAGATGTCTTTTCACTGATTATGGATAACTTCTTTGAAGGAGGAGATTTCCTAGGCCTGGAGCAGCTCCCCCCGTGACATGGATATGGAGGGGTTGCCTTCTCTTGAGAGAGCAGTTCACCACAAGTACAAAACATGAGGATAAAAATAAGAAAGATCTGCAGTAAAATCTGCTTATCTTCAAAAGAGGAACAGAGTGTTTATCTGGTTGTAACAACATAATGTCCTTCACTTTTGTTCCAAATTTTCAGTCTATCTTGGTCTATCTTTCACATCTTAAGTAGATCAAACTGTCCCTAAATCCCCCACGAACATACCTGAGAGCAACACATGCTGTACCTCAAGGATCTAAAATGTCTTCTTCTTCCTCCTCAGTCCACTGGAGAAATATTTTAAAACAGCCTTCCAAGCAAGGAACCCATCCATTCATGGGATTTTGATTTTTTCTGCATGTGCTGGACACTCGGTCCATCTGCCCTGCTCTGCACCACCCCATTTCCCCAGCTGTGCCTCCGCTCACTTCCCACGCACTTGCAGGCGCTGTCAGAGGAGTCCCTGTGCCTGCCTGCCTCCGCACACTGGGAGGTGGCAATGGCAGGTGAGCACCAAAGATCTCCAACAGCTTCAGGGACTGGCATGGAGCGCATCCCAGTGGGCACCGCGGTGTGCCAGGCTGCGCCACCGACCCTCCAACACAGCGTGCCTGGGAAAATTGCTCGCTCTTGGGGTGACAGGTCCTTCTACCCCTGTTCAAAACTGCTGTGAGCAAGGAACATGGCTGCATGTACTTCCTCCAAGCCATGTATGTTCATTACACCTTCAGGAGGAGATGTAAAAGCTGGCAGAGCTGCTCTGGCTTCTTTCTTTCCTTGCATTATTTCCATCACCATTTTTCCCCACACCACTGCTTCGGGTTCAGCTGCAGCAAAAGCCGTACTGAGGCTTGAAGACAAGGTAATGTACATCTTCTGGAAAGGATGAGCTTCAAGATATTTAGCCCAGGTGCGTGTTTGTGTGCAGAATGGTGTTCAAAGGAACAGCAGGAAGAGAAATACAGGCAACAAGTCCCGGCTCTGCATTTTGAACAGGCTGTGTGCGGCAGGGATTGCTGAAAAGCTCAGCAACATCGGCGCTCTCTCGCTCTGACTCTGTGGCCTTTCCAGCATGCTCGGCTCACCCTCCACCGCAGCTTTCTCATCAGCAGGCCTGGGAAAGCAATGCAAACATGGGTAGCACAGGGATAGAATGATTACTGAGAGCTTTTTCTTCTTTTCTTCTCTCCGGCACTGGATTGACAGAGAGGCACTATCCATCTGTGCCAAGAAGGTCCCAGCTCCTGAAGAGAGGTGACAAAATAGAAACCTCAGCTCCAGGAGCTGAGATTATATTTTATAATAAATTGGACTTCCAGTCTTTCATCATACTGAGAAGAAATTTGAAAACATCACCTAGAAGATGCCAGCTGGGGTCTGTGAAGGTGCTGGAGCTGCAGCTCAAACAAGAGACATGCTGCACCACACATCTCAGCCAGGACTTAACCACAAGGCTTATTTCTACAAGGGCTCCCTGGTTCATGGTTGGAGAAGAGCGTGGCAGGTCCAGCCTTCCGCCAGCCCATAAATCTGTCTGCTGGGGTGGGAGTTTTGGCAGAGGTCTCTCACTGTCAGAAGTGTGGGAGCCTCACAGCCCGACAGGGTGTGACATCGTATCAAGGATGGTGGACTCCCCACCGCTGAATGGCCAGCAAGGGGTATGTGGGATCACCTTCGGAGATTTGGAGGCTACAGCAAATTGCAGAGTGTGGCTGGCTGCCAGCACGGGGAAGCAAGCCCCTCAAACATGCCATGCCATGCTCAGGGGGCTCATGCTTCAGCCTCTTTCAGGGGCTGGTTACAGTATAGGAAGTCCTGTATAGGAAGACCTGGAAATCTTCAAGAGCACCTGCTTTGTGCCTCCCATCAGGAGTGCTACGATCACTGCAACCTCAGTTTCTTTCTGGGGGTGAATTTTTCAGGGTCGGTGACTGAGGTGGTGCTGCAGGGAGCAAAACGCCCTGATAAAGCTCTCCAGCTGCCCGTGGTCAAAACGCCTGGCTTGGAAAACGAATTCACCAACACTTACGGCAACCAAGCATCTTAAAACACAGGATGCTGAATGTTCTCAGCAGAAGATGTTCTCTATAGAGTTATCTTCCTCTTAGAGCATGTCAGAACTTGGACTTGTCAGTCCTCCAGGCCCCGTGGAGGCTTGCTGGGGAAAGCCAGCCCCAGGACAGTCATCTTCTCAGTTCTGAGTGAGGAGCCCTGGCAGATAAAACCACAGCAAGCAGTTAGCAAAGTCCAGATTACTTGTTTTGCCATCACTATGTGCCTTCTTGCACAAAAAGATTTTCCTGCCATCACTCGAGCACTTGCAACCCCCATACCACACCAGTAGATGATTCAGGCTTTTCTATAACAAAGGAACTCACTTTGGATCCTGCTGCTTTAAATTATCCACTTCTCTTACCATCTTTTTTACCCCCCCCCCCTTTTTTTTTTTTTTTTTTACTTAAGCAAGAGAAAGCAATTTGCCTGTTCTTGCAAGATCTGTTTTGCCGACTCCTTCCCTGGGATTGACACACTGCTGCTGGGACCAGGAGCTGAGTAAAGGCTTTACTCCAGCACAAACACCAAGCAGAGCACTTTGCAAAGTTGCATGTCATATAGCGGGAAATGCTAAATATGACGAAACAGTTTCAGGGCTCGGCGTTTCAGCAACCAACATCAATTACTCCTTGTCTGGGATGAATCACCCTGGAGCTGCTGCAACCTCAGGCAGCTGCAGCAGAGAGGGGAGCAGGCTGCTCTGCCACTGCCAGAGCCCTCCCATCACCTTTGTGATGGCCTTTCCTGGCTTATGGTGATGTTTTTTCCAGCAGCAGTGGTGTGGGTGCCACAGAGCCACAAGCGCTCAACTCTCCCTGTGGCTCCAGCACGATGCCCAGAGCCTGTCTGGCATGGTGGGACATCATCATGGACTTACCAGATGGTAACAGCTCAATAGGAGAGATAATGTCTATCTGGGAGGTCTTACAGGGGGTCTCTAGACTAGCTCTGGGTTGCCCTGAGACCATGCAGTTTTCTGACAGCAGCATCTGCCGCTGTTAGAAACTGCTGTTCTTTAGGGATGCAGAGGGATTCAACGACCCTAAAAAGCAATAAAATCCCAACTGTAAAAAGGGCTATTGGGTCAGCCTCACTCAGAAAAGCACCAGCATAGGGATCACAGGTTAGGGGTGAGCTTGAGTGGCGGCTCAAAATCTTAGCGAGTTCTGCAACCTGTTCATGTGCCACCCACATCGCTGGCTGCTGGCCAGTGATAGGGTTTAAAATGTCTATGGGGCGTTTTGGAGGAGCTGAGCCTAGATGTTTGCTCAGGGACCAGACTGCAGTATTCCAACTCATCCCTGCTTTGTCCTGATCTCGTAAATGACCCCAAAACAACATACATCTCCAGGCAGTAATGGCCCAAACACGCTTGTCAGTGAGATCCCCCACCAGCAGCATTCTGAAAATGATTTCTCCACCTGGCACGTGTGCTGCTAAACCGTGTGGATGAGAGATGTGTCCTCCCCTGCTCTGCACAAAATTCCCCCGGGTTCCCCGGGACTGTTTCATGCCCTGCTGTGCTATGAAAACTGGGACTAGTAACAGCCACGGAGCCTGCCCTGTGCAGAGCCGTCGCCATCCGCTCCTGGACATCCTGCTTGTAGCTCCAGAAAACAAACATCTGAGCAGCTGCTGCAGGGCAAGCTTGTGTGTCAGCCCGATTAAATGGTGGTTTGGGGTTGGGCCGGTAATATTTTGAAATTGTGTCCTTCAGCAAAGATGGGTGACCAGAAGATGGTTACTTTTCTAGTTGGAGACAGGCTATTTATAAGAAAAAAGAAAAAAAACCTCAATGATGTGACAAGTTATTGTTTTGCCCTGAATTCAACTGCTGCTCTTTCAACTCCCTAAGATGAAAATGCAGTAAAATAGGGATTTTTCAAAGTGACTCCTTTTCTTTATAGTAGAGAATAAGAGCAATGCTGAGCCAATGTACTGAGCTCTGCCACGAGATCATCGGGGCGGGGGAAGATTAATTTCAATATGGGACCCTGGACTGCAATGAGTTCAACACTTTTCATACTTACAGTCCTTCAGATACCCTAAATGTCTGGGACATCACAAAATGCCACATCCATTTTGTTATAAGAGTGTGTATCTATATCTCTATATGGAAACAATGCTCCAGGCTCAACTGATGGGGAGCAGGGGCTGGCTTTGGGTTGAGGTGACATCTAAACCTGTACACAGGCATTTTTCATGTGAAATGCTGCATTTAAGCTCATGCTTTTTCCCTGTTATTTGTCCATAAACAGCCTTCGGGCCTGTTGCTTTGGAGCAGGACTGTACTGAGCGGAAGACAGCCATGCAGCAACAGCCTGAGAGGGGTTTTTATTTTTCTCTCTTTTTTTTTTTTTCCCTTTCCTGGATGCTGAATGAAGCAGCTCTTTTGTGACCAGCAGTTGTTTACATTCTCCCTAACAAAAGTTGGGATTTCCTCTGATGCTAATAATCTTGTCACTAAAGTGTACAGCCAGCCAGAGCGCTTGGAATAGCTTTTTAATAATGTCTGGGCCAGCTTGAGCATGCTTGTCTCTGGTAGGAACAGCCTCCCAAAAGTTGACACAGTGCCATCAGAACAGGGAGGCAACTTTTCCTCACTGCCTTCTTCAGTGAGGGCAAATACCACGCATTGCTCCCTGCAAACCTTGGGCCAAGGGCTGGATCGCGTTTACAGGTTTTCAAAGCACCCACAATTACCCTTCAACTTGCTGACACATGTTGGGGCCCCTGATGTGCGAGGGGTGACCAGCCAAAGCACCTAGGACCAGTCTTATTTATCCCAGGCATCCAGCCAGGTTTTCCACATTTGGATTTCTGCTGTCTACTAACTTAAGGTGATGTTTTCTCTTCGCTTGAGCATTTCTGTGCCATCTCAGTATTTAGTTTTTTTTCTCTCTGAGGGGCAGTACTTGGCCTTGGTCTCAAGTAAGAAGATGACATTTTTCCACATTCCCATTTGCAGGTGGGGGTTATCCTGAAGAGGTACCCAGCCATCAGGGCTGGCGTCTGCGGGGTATTTGCTGGTGTGAATAGGGAAGAGAGTTCCTTCAAGGTGCCAGTTTTGGCAGCCACTGCCCCACAGCTGAGCATTGCCCTACGGTATCAAAACTGGTGCTTGGGGGATAAGGTGGACTTGGGGCACACTGCAAATGCCAGCAAGCTCAGCAGCATGGAGTGAAGCTGCCTGAAAAGGGTTGGCTGTGACTGAAAATGGTGAATGACACAGACCCCTTTTTTGTCCCCAGCATATCCTTCAGAAAAAGCTACTTGGTGGTGTGAGCTGCTGTGACCCTCTACTCCCATTATGGCTCTGCCCTGTGTGGGGAGAGGAAATGAGCGTCCCGGCGAGCATCCTGGCTCCTGGGGCACTGAATGCAAACCTGTCCCTTCGTCCCTTGTCCCAGACCTCTTCCCAGCATCACAGAAAGGTCTAAATGAAAAAGAAAGGTCCCTTCCACAGAGACTCCTACAAAAAGCCTCCCAATGTTTTGGTTCTGTCCATAAAACTGAAAGGTTTATCAAAAGCTGCTGTTGAAGTACCTAAGAAGCCCTTTGCCATCTAAGCATTTTTATTTAAGAATGCTGCTGTTTCAAAAGATCAAATCCAAGAGCACCATGCCGTGTTCTATAAGTAAAAATGTTATGAAATCTAAAAAGAAAGTAGTTTATTTTGACTGTCCAGAACAAGTGAAGGCTAGTAACCAAACTAAATGAAAACACAACTGAAAACATAAGTGCTTATTCTCTTCGTTTGAAAGTGTTCTGAGCAGAGTTCAGTTTTTCTCCTCAATTATCTCTTGATTTCACATCAGTACAATTTTGTTATTAGTCATCTGGTAGCTCTTATTAAACTACATGTTGAGAAATAAGATTTCCTCATTGATAATCTCAAACCTGCAGAGCAAACCACCAGTTTCCAACCAAACAGCTCTTCCCATGTTTGCACCTGGATGGAAAAATTTGAAATGCAACAAAGGTAGAGAGAGATACTTAATTGCCTTTGAAAGCAAGTGTCTCCCTAAAATATTACTATTAAATGCAGAAATACTACCATTTGTCAAAGTTGAACAGCTCGTCACCTCCTAAAACGTGCTGTAAAGAAGGAGACATTTGGGGGGTGCCAGGGGACTGCTGTGGCCGGGGTGTCGGAGCAGCTGGAGGAACATGCAGAAGGCAAGGAACAAAAACTGTCTCTGCCAAACAGAGGCAGAAACCCTGCTGGAGGACAGACCAAGAAGGACGCAGATGCAAGTTGGGATCCTTAGTTAAAATAGCCATCAGAGCAGAAGTGATACAATCTGGCAGGTAAAAGCATGAACTCCTCAGCTGGGAGGAATGACTGTGGGGATCTGAAATGTCCCCCCATGATGAACAAACATCTGCAGGTGAGCAAAGGTGGGTGAAGTTGCCACGTGCACACTCTGAGGCTTCAACTTCATTGCTTCTCCTTGCCATCTGTCCCCTAGTTGAGCTGGGAGCATCAAGAGAGGGATCCTCCGGGGCCACCCATAGGTCTGCTCTAGGTCAGATTTGCCTTTAGGCTGCAGAGGCTGAAGCGCTCCCAGCCCATCCTGCCTGGCTCCTGACAGTCCCCTGGGAATTGGGGCAGGGGGGCGCCCGGGCAGCCCTGCTGCTCCTCTTGCTGCCACAGGCCACCCTGGTTGGGTCACAATGAGCAGCCTGGTGGGTTTTGCACCCAAACCAAGAGCAGAGAGAAATATTTTTTCTCCTACTCTCTGATGTCCTCAGAACACTGTGTCAATGACACTAAATGGATACAAAATTGACAAAAAGTCTTTTTCAGTCATTAAACAAATGAATGCAACAGTGGACCACAAATGTTTCTGAAAGTTTTTCTTCGCAGTGTGTTGCTTCCCTTTTGAATTCAAAACCACTAGAGGTTTGAATTAAAATCCCTGAAAATATAAAAGTTCCAGAAGCATTTCTGATTGAAACAGGTGGACAACAAACAGACCGTAAAGCTGCACAGTCACCATAGCGACAGGACTTCCGAAAGGATGCAGGAGAGACTCAGCCTCCGAGAGCATCACCAGTGTCCACAGCACCAGGAGAAGCACGAGCATCCTGACAGGGGTATGGGGTGGTCCTTCACAGCAGCTGTTCTCCACAGCAGCTGTTTTGGGGACAGGCAGGAGGTTGTGCAGACAGGGTCCTCGATGCTGGCCACCTTGCCAAGGGAATCATCAGGCAGATGTGGGGATTTGGGATCTTGGAAGGGACCCTCAGAAAAGTGGACAGCCACCGGATAGCCACTGACAGCCACTGAGTTGTCCAGGCTTAACACAAGCGCTGGGCAGGAGAGGTGGCCTTCGCCAGCCCAAATTTCTATTTGAGAATGAGCCCAGAATAATTTTTAAAAAATATACAAAAAACCTGAGAGAGGCCAAATGAACCAGCTTGGCTTCACACAATCTTCCCTGTCATTCACCGATAAAAAAAAGAGCATCGGACACCCCTGCCTCCAGTATGGGACACAGTTCACAGAGAACTTAATCTCACATCATAATACAAAGATGAGTAAGGAAAAGTGTTGCTCTGCTACTCAATAAATAGCAAATACTATTGATAAATAATGTCAATAAAGTCAAAGTGCTTAATAATTTTTTTATTATCAGTCTTCAGGGAATATATTGCTGCCAAGCAGGCAGCCAAGAAAGGGAATGAGATGTAAGCCTGGAAGAAAGAAGTGGTTAGAGAGCACCTGGATGAGGTAAATGTTTTCAATCCTTATTGTGCAGGAGGAATTTGGCCCAGCACTGACTGACATTACCTCAGAATGGTAGGGGGTTAATTTGGGGATTCTGTGGCAGACACATCAGGGCACCCCAAAATTAAAAAAAGGGCAAAGGAGTTCCTATCAATGGAAAAGGGGAGATGAGAGGAGCCAAGCGAATTACAGACCGGTCAGCTTAACTTGAACTCTGTGGAGCAAATAATCAATTTATTTGCAAACATCCAGGAGACGGCAATAAGATGAGAAGCAGACAACTTGGATTTGTCCAGAGCAAGCCATACCAAACCCACCCACTTTCCTCCTAAAGCAGACTAGCAGCAGGCTCTAAGGAGAAGTTCCAGATGTGCCGCAGCTCAGCTCCAGCCAGGCTTTGGCATGGTCTCATGTGATGCTCTCTTGAACTAGGCAGTGAAACTTGCTGGATGAAAGCAGTAGAGGATGGAAGGCCAACCCCTGTGCTATTCTGGTCTTGAGCAGCGATTCATTTTCAGAATGAAAGGCTCTATTGAGTGAGGGTGAGCCAGAATCTGGCCCAGGCACAGGCCCGTACATATAAGTTCCATATAAGTTATCTGCCTGAAAGAAGAAAGATTAGGTTTGTTAAACCCACAGATGACCCAAAGCTGTGTCGGGCTGCAGCTAACACAGATAACTCCCCCTAAAAATAACATAAAAGAGGGTCTATAAAATAAAATAAGACATTCAAATTTCAGGTATGCTTACTAATAGCATCCTGGAAAGACTGAATATACATGCAAATGAGATCAGTCAAAAATCCTTAGCTACATATCACCCAAATCAGGAAATTGTTTTCTACCAGAGCACTGTGCAGAGCTCACCTCCTGATTTGTGCAGTCTCTGCAAAAGGGGAACTAGAGCATCTTTTATTTTACATTTTCATTTTTTATTTTTAAGGCCCCCATTTTGCCTCAGGTGCACTATAATTCACATCGGTGACAAAGAAATGTGAAAAGCCTTCACCACGTTACCAGCAAGCCTGGAGCCTCCATGAACTGGGAATTCAAATGCATTTTGACCCTTGCTTGGACTGGAGGCTGTGGGAAGAAAACAGGCCCAAATTAGAGTTGATCCTGAGAAAACTGTAATGGTCAAATACTGGTTAATATAACAGCGTTTTGTAGTTTTGTAGTTAGGTCAGAAGCCATGAGAGCAAGTAAAAAAATTACTCCAGTTAGTTCCCTAATTCTTTTCCATTAAAAAGTTCACAGTATTTTAGGAACTGCTGAAAACACTGGAGGAGGAACTGGCACAAGGAAGACATACTCAGGAGAAAGCGTATTGAGCAGGATATTTTTCTGAAAGGTGATTTTTGCTGACAGCATGTTATATTTCCTTTACCTCCTCTGAAAGATGGGCATCTGCCTTACTGACAAGGCTTCCTCCCATACGTGTTATATTACTGATGAAGGTACGATGAGGTAAAATTAAAGGTCACCTGCTGATGGGACTTGTGAGGGACCTGGGTGACAGGTATCATCCAAAACACCACAGTTCAGAACTGGCCCATGTCATAGATTTGATGCTGGCTGAGAGTCAAACACTGCACGGCTGCTCGCTCACCCTCTCCCCTCCCCCTTCTAGGGGATGGGGGAGAGAATTAAAGGGGTGAAGGGAAAAGAGACTCATGGGTTGAGATAAGAACAATTCAATAACTAAACTACAATAATATTGAAAATAATAATGATTATAAAGACAGTAATATATATCAATATACAAGTATACAAATGAGTGATACACTGCTCACCACCCAATGACCGAGGCTCAGCCCATTCCCAGATAGTGATCCCAGAGCAGGGAGAGTCCAGGAACTGCAATCCCGGAACAGAGGTAAGAGCCCAAGTGTCCAAGAGACCGAGATAACCCTGAGAGAGGGGTGACCCAGGGGAAACAATCCAGCACAAGAGAGAGAACTTCTGGACAGAGCCTCACCTATATACTGGGCATGACACACATGATACAGAATAGACGAGTGGCCAATTTGGGTCTTGAACCTAAATCTAAGGTTGAATCTTTGGCTAGTGATTTGAGCTGTGCTCCCTCCCAGCTTCTCCTGCGCCTGCAGACACTGGCACAGCAGAGAAGCTGAGGAGTCCTTGATTGTCCTGGCAGCAACTATAAACACCAGTATGTTATCAGCCTCCTCCTCAGCACAAATCCAAAACACAGCCTCACACCAGCTACTGCAAAGAAAGTTACCTCTGTCGCAGATGAAACCAGGACACCCACCAGCCATACAGACTGAAGGCTGATCTAAACAGAAGTTACACCCATATAAATGATAATTATGCAGGAAACATGGCTCTTGTGTGTCAGTCTGTTCTCCAAAATCAAAACATCAACACCACATCTTTGCCTTGCACAAGATAACCCCTGCAGAGGAACATGAACTGAACTCGAGCAAAGGCTCTCACCGGGCTGCGCAGGCAGCAGCCTGCTCCAGGACCATGTCAGGCTCCAAGCTGTGTGCCCAAAGGAAGAAGTGTTGAGCACTGTGCTCGGCACAACAACGAAACTCAGACAAGAATTAAAAACCCCAAGGAATGATGCAGATGAAATTACACTGTTTATTTTTACCTTTGTTTTAATTGATTCCCTCACTTCTTGTTTTTCTGATTTTATGCTGGTATAAATGGGTGAATGGATATGTTGGTGGGAGTCCTTGGAGGACTACTAAAATTAAGTTGTAAACAAATTGGGGTGGCAACCTTCAGAGTTGAAAACAAGGTTATTCAGTAGCTGGGTTTGCCCTGACCACTCCCTCTGCTTTAGCAGTGGACAAAAACTGGGCCATTTGTGAAATGGGGAATATACAGACAATAAATATTAATACCTTTAAAAATAAGATTAAGGTTTAAGGAAGATGTGTTAAAAGAAAGTTATTGTGGAGATGCCTAGCACATTACTTCCCCAAACAGAGCTAAGACAAGTTTACTGCATGACCTGGGTCATGCAGCTTGGCAAAAAATCCAAAGACAACTGGATATCCTCCTTCAAAGTGGGGGGGAGATATATCCTTCAAAGGGGGAACATATATCCTTATACCCTTCAAAAACCTAAATTTCTCACCAGGGGGAGTCACTGCATCTGCCAGGAAGCTAGCTGGGGTCTTAGCCTGAAAAGACTCTGCTTCCTCCTTGAAATCACCCTAGACAAGATTAAATCGAAGTATTTCCTTCAGTGGCAGCTTCACAAATCACTTTGAATCATTTGAATCTATTGATTTATTGATTTGATCTTAATCGTGATCTCAGTGTGATCACTTCATTTGTCTGCCTTTAATTAGCTTAGTAAAAATAATGAGTTAGTTTAGCGATATTCTTGCTCAGGTGTGCCTTCATCTGCACATCCTTTTAATCACCTCTGCAGGGAATATCCAAGGTAGGTTTACCCTACTGAACAGCAACTGAGGTCACAAACCTCAGGGCAGTGGTAAATTTGGGTAAGGCATATGCAGGCAGCTCAGCTCTGCAGCTCTCCAGCCAACACCTCACACGTGCTGTGAATAAAGTCATCTCCATGCATGTTCCGTCTCCAACACCTCCCAAAGACACCCTGTTGCCCTGCTGAATGAGGGGCACAGAGGGCACAGAAGCAGACAAACTTTTTGAGGACATCTTTCTCCACACCACACCGTCAAGGAGGAGAAGACAGGGTATCCTGCATGACTTATCCTCCCTTAGCCTTCACTCATGAGCACGCAGAGCTCTGACTCTTTTAAAGTCCTCAGGGAAAGAGCTGCAACCAAAGTAAACTGAAAGAGAAGGTGAGATTTTGAACTGTAAGATTCTGAATAACACATTACTGGGATCATAAGCATCCCATTCTGTTTTTCATTTTTTGCATTACCTTATTTCTTGGATACCAGGAGAAATCACGAGCCCTGTGATGTCTCAATGGATTTTTATGTGAGATGGGTGGGTGGCAGAAGGAAAGCAGCAGCTGAAATCCCACAAAAAGGCTCTCCATTGGGTGTTTACACTCAGCAGATTAGAAATTTTGAGCAGAAGGGCTGAGATTTCACACTTGGTGCAGACGGGAGCGAACGAAGAGAGAAGCAACTGGGCTGGTGCCCCTGGAGTCACCCATCACCAGAGCACACACTCCCACTACTCCCAAGGTGACTCTTCTTTTGGGGTGGATGCTTTCAAAATCCAGGTCAACTGCAGAAACAAAACTGTATCACCAGCAAAATACCCACCTACTACGGAGGCCATCATAACATGAGTGAGTATGGGATGCAGCTCTCCTGACCACTTAGTTAATGTTGTTCTTTACAGATGTTCTCTGTTAGCTTTGTGAGGAGGCCAGAAGACATTGCCTGAATAGGCTTAAAAAATTTATAAACAAGCTCTTTTATTTTTTTTTACTGGAGAAGCTGTTAGAGGCCTGGTTGGAAGCCAATTTAAGTCAATAGTAGGATTTAACCAGGCTTTGTTTCCAGGCTTGGTCGTAGCCTCTTTCAAAATCATTCCTCTACTTATAATAACGACATGTCCCTGTCAGACTTTAATCCCTTCTTCCTAGGTTAGATACCAGGACGGATGGATGACGGTCACTGCTGCAGTTGCATGCTGCTCGGGTGTTCTTGGCGTTTGAAGCCAGGCTGCTTCACTGTTTCCACTGCAGACTGTTTGCAAACGCAGGAGAGAAGCTGGGAACAAACGGAATGATGCAGAGTCAGGGAGGGAGGGGTTTGGTGGCTGGGCTGGAGTTAGTCACCGCCGACTTCCATTTCCAGATCGTGAGGAAGGACTCAAGCCATTTTAGGCATTCTCTTGGACTTCCTCCCCAGCTTTTAATTGAAATACCCAGGAGGAACGGAGGAATCCACAGGCCCGTTTTGCACAGACACACAATACTCATGCACAAGGAGACGCGCCTGCCCTTCGTATCGCAGTGTCAGGCCATCATTGTTAGCCCTTGGCTTGGCTCCTTCACACGGGAACAGGGAAACTTCCGCATGTGTCTCACTTTATGGAAGCTGATACACTCCTCTGCAAATAGAGACACACTCACCTCAGTGCAAATAATTTTAAAAGATTTTTCTTGCAGGGGCTAAATATGCTGGGATGGCTTGAATATTCTAAACAAAACATATTTGATTTCTATACCCCTGAGGTATAGAAATATACACATATATATCTACGGCAGTGCCACAGACAGAAAGACACATGAACCAGCAAACTGCAAAATCACAAGAGGCCTCAAGCACTTCTGTTTCTTTTCAGTAGGAATTCAGATGCCTGCATCTAGCAGAGCAAATGAGAGAAAAACCATGCGTAGCTGCCAAGACAATTGGCACATCCAGCCATCAGACTTTTCACTATGCTACTTACTCCAGTGTTTTTAAGTTTTGCATCTCCATGTGCCCACCAGCACTGTCCTTTTTGCTGGAGCAGCTCCTTGAGACATCAGCACCAGATGTCCCCAGGGAGGCCGGCAGCATGGCCAGCATGGCCAGGCACAGTCCCCTCTGTTTGTTCCCAAACACAAGGCCAACACTCACTGCAAAGGGCAGTAGCAGCAGAAGCTGGGGTTGTTGGTATTGCAAATACAACCCTTTTTTCTCCTGCTGAGACAACTAAGAGAGACCAGGAGAGCTCAGTGTCCTGGTCACCCCGGGAAGCTTCTCCTGGGGCTTGGTGCTTGGCCCTGCAGCACCACACAGAATGGCCGCGGTCAAGCCCCTTCGTATAGGACCCAAATGCCTACACAAGACTGAACCAAACTTACTGTCATTTTGTGATGCGGATCATGCATCTCACACCTCAAATTTTGTTTTGTTGAAGCCAGTTCTTAAATAGCAATAACTCTGCAGTCATATAAATATTGTCAAAAGAGGAGTAACATCAATTTTGAAATTGCTGCTTTTCTAATCACTAGAAAAGCCCTCTATGCTCCCCCAAAAGTTACCTAAATATTTCTTCAGCTCTAACGAAAGACAAACAAAGCGTTTTATCTTTGAACGTTGAAAGACACATAAAAAAGTTAGCTGAGATTTGCTGCCTGACAGGATTCAGCACCGTTTTTCTTCTCTCAAAAGCACTAAAAATTCCTATCTGCAATCCTTGCCATACCTCCTTGTGCCAACAGCTCTGTGAGACCTTTGTATTTAATGTATTTTGTCCCAAGAGGGCAGGATGGAGACCTCCCTCTGTGACCTGACAGGCAGCACTATCCTCTGAGCCACAGACATCAGCTTTATTCTCAGACAGTAAAATGATATTGTGTCCTTGCTGTCAAACTATTGTGCCAGCCCATGACTTTCACCTCTCATTGGGGCCTGCAGGTGGATGCAAGCTTTCTTTTACGGCTGGTCCAGCACTCTCAAAAGTTTTCAGCTTTACTCCCAGGTGGCTGCATCCTTATTGCGGTGCCTGCACTGGACCAGGCAACCAGCCCTCCCCTGACATCCCACTGACGGGCTGTTTGTGTCCACCTCTGTGTATTTAATCCACTTCATGCTGTGGCATCCCTCTCCCATGCCCATTCTGAGATCAAAGGGAAGGCATCTGAGATGGCAAAAGAGGTTGGAGCGAATACTGCAAATCAGCTAATTTGCCAGCCCTGCTCTGCAGAACTGACCTTTCCAGGGCTTCAGGCAACATAACAGCACCAGGAGGAAAAGCATGCTGCTGGGGACTGCTACAGCTTACACCTTCTTCCTGCTCTCTTGGTGGCTTTTAATAGCACAGCACCATCAGGAGCTGATGCTCCATTCTCCAAGGCTTGCAGGTCTCACGTACAGTGTGGTCAGAGGATGCAGACAGAAAGTCCAGGGCTGCCTGATGTCAGCATCTCTTGCTTGAGAGCAAGAGAAAAAAACCTCACTGATGTTGAAACGTGAGGGTTCACAAGGGAACTTCTGGGAAGAGAAGTGATAAGCCTACATGAATTAGGAATGTAAGGAATTGAGGATTAACTCTATTGTTTTACACAGAGTTGTTGTGTTAGAATCAATTGACTTTTGGTGTTTGTTGTTAATGATTGACTTTTATCTGCGTGTAGAAGAAAAGCATTCATGAAGGCATTGCCTTTTCTAGCATGCCAAAAAGCCAAGAAAGTATGAGTCCTTTTTAGAGAAAAGCAGAAAAAGAAAAAAAAAAAAACAAAACAACAACAAAAAAAACCCAACCAGACCTATATTTCCTGTGGAAAATTTTTCTTCCATGGCAACTGTAAAAACAGTTCAGATTGTGTTGATTAACTAAGTGTATTATCCCATGAACAACAGGGTCCCATTAGCTCTGTCTGAAGGCCAGTACCCTCTGTACTGAAAACATCTCAATTCAGTACATTTCTCTGCCGCAGAGTAAATTCCTGCCTGATCCCATTGAGGGAATCACTTTATATCTTGAAATATGAAAACTAATAAATCAGAAAAAAATGTTACTTTTTCCCTCTTTGCATTTTGATTGCAGATATCAAACAACACATTGCAGTTCAGCATAAAGAAGAATGTTGCAGCACATTAAAAAAATTGAATTAAGAAACACTGTGAAAAAAAAAACAGCTAAGGAAGGGGAGGTATAAGAGAAATAATTGTATTTTGTTCTTTATAAGCACATGTGGACAGTGGATTTGTATCTGTGGGACAACTCAGGAAACAAATGAAAAGATAAGTTCTGGGTTTAAGCTCAGCAGATTTCAAAGCACATTGTTTATACCTTCTGCAGTGCAATAAAGCTTATCAAGAACTTTCCCATTGGGTATCAGAGTCAAAAGAAGTAAGAGGAATGTGAACAGTGTGCTTCCTGCAGGTCGTTACAATAACTGTAATTCTTTCAGCACAGACTTCCCATGTTAGCTTGAGCTCCACTGCACAATGATCATTTTTAGCAAATTATTGTAAATATAGTGTCAAGCTGAAATTTGCCATCCTTTCACCTTCCACAAACTCAAACCACACAGCAAGTTCAAAGGCTCTTAATTTAAAATATTATACTTTCACTCTAGAACCTCTTGCTTGCATCCCCATAATATTCTGGAATAAATCAGCTACTGATGTAAATGCATTAATTTCAGTACAATTAATTTAGAAGATACAAGAGTACTACATTTTCATTTAATGATTCAAATGTGCTTTCTGTAAAGTAGCATCACCTCCCCTGTTACAGGGCTGAGCCTGGGAAGCAAAAGGCAGGGATTTGGCCAGCCTTGGTAAAGCTGGGGGAGCATGCAAGCCTCTCGCTGCCATTCCACATCTATGCTTTCAGTGTGAACCAGAATATGAAAACAATGTATAAAGATATATACATTTCAGAGCACGAGATTCATCTCTAGATCACCAGACCTCAACGCTGCAGGATTTCCTAGGCAGAGCGTATTTCTGCCTTGCTGTTAAATTGAGAGGTCAATTTTTGTCTTTCTATTTCACTCTTGCGAGGGGAGACTGCATGGCATGTTTGTTAGGACTATAATGTTGCATTTGCTAATGAAATAAAGTGGGGTTTTTTGGAGAACTTCTTTTAAGCAAAAACATGTGTTCCAGGGAGGAAACATTCTTCTGGTAAACAGCTGAGTCCTTAACATTTAGCAACATAACTCTGTGTTTGCAGCTATTGAAAACTGTGTGACTGAGGAAGCCTGCGTTTCTGAGGATTGAAAGCATTTTGCTTTCTGTCAGAAAGCCAGCCCTTTCTTTTATGTATATGCTAGATGCAAGAACCAGCTATTGGATGGTTACTTCTTATGGTTTTAATAAAATTTGTCTCATATCAAAAAGCTGCTGGGTTTTAATGTTGACACCGTGCTGAGCAATGTTCTCTGCTCCGGCACAGCTGGCTCTTACTTTCCAGAAATATAGCTGCACCCTGGCATTACTTGCAGAAATTGCAGCCCTAAATCACTTCCTCACCCCTCTGACCTGTGCCAGGAAGGACCCTCCACAAGCAGATCTCCCTGCTGGTATGGAGAAGGGGGTCATTCCTCCTTCGCTCCCTGGGAGCGGTGCTATGCAAGCAGACAGCGGCGGCGGCAGGAGGTAGCTGGGGAACAGGAGAAATTACCTGCCATACACATTCAGCGGCCCTGGAAAGCTCAAGAAAAAAAGAGACAATACAGCTGGAAACTGCAGGCAGAAACAGGGCTGAGAAGCTGGGGGCACCCCATCCCTGGCTCTTGACCCCACCTCACAAGCCCCCCGCTTTTGGAGGTGCTTGCACAGCTTTGGGGCTGCGGGACAAATGCTGCCGAAGGGAAGCAGGGAAGTTTTATTTAGTATATGTGATTTCCCAGGCAGTATTAGGGAGGGGAGGAGGTTGGTTGGGTGACTTTGAGATCACACGCCACTTCTCCGTCCAGCAGCTGGAAGGGGAAGGCCACAGCCTCAGCTCCATCCAGGCCCAGGGAGATGGTTTTTCCTCTGCCTGATCCTCTCACTCTCGCAGGGATGTTGAACTCTGGGCATCACATTGACCCTTGCAGTAGGAGGGGATCCTATCTTGTTCCTTGTAGCCCTCAAAACAGCTGGGCATGCTTGTAAACTTTAGTAGCTACAAGCTAAGGCCAAATGAGTTCCCATGATAGAGGTTAAAGGCCCTGCGTGCCTCTTTTTATTGCTTTCCTGAGAAGATTCTCATTTTAATCAGACTTTTGGTACTTCCATCCAGTTACCTTGAAGTGCATAATGACTACTGTAATTACTGGTAATAATGAGCTAATTAGTTCTTCTGTGTATTATTTTCAAGGGATAAATACTACTATCCTTCTTGTAAGAATGGGGAAAGTGAGGTGGGGAGGAGCAGTTGTTGG
Organism: Pterocles orientalis; assembly: GCA_011057875.1. Taxonomy (NCBI): domain Eukaryota; kingdom Metazoa; phylum Chordata; class Aves; order Pterocliformes; family Pteroclidae; genus Pterocles; species Pterocles orientalis. The sequence goes on along the minus strand of WKFP01015262.1, from coordinate 84,006 downwards.
GTAAATAGGTTTTACTTTTAACAGTATAACTCTTTTCTGGTTTTATTTGTATAGATTTATGTACTTGCTTCTTAGTATGATTTGTGCTCTATTATTGCTTTCCAGTAATTTTGTATGTTTGTATTGTTTTGGCAGGTAGCATTTAGCAACAGTTGGTTGTGTGTATGTTATTGAGGTTCCTTTAAGAAAACTGCAGTGTTTTTAGAAACATTAACAGATGCTGAAGGGATTTTATTTGTTTATTTGTTTGATCTTAAATCTCTTTTCCTGGATTTTCCTTTTTCTTCCTCCTTCTCTTGTTTCAGATGACTTTTTTTTGTTTGTTTTTGGAAAAAAACCCACAAGCAGTATTGTTTTCTATTTATTTTCCATATAATTCAGGTTGCATTTAAGTCTGTATGGAAAGTTAACTGAATACGACTTTCTCATATGTAAAGAACTACTATATATACCGATCTATACAATACTCTTTGGAGTAGCAAGTAGCTACCCAGTTCTTTGGCTTTTATCTCTCAGGCTGTGCTCCAGCAAGCACACATGTGCTTAGTTTTACCATGGCAAGTAGTACAGCACAACTTCAGTGCAACTATGTGCTATATAAAACTAAGCACACATGCAACTATTGGTAGGATCAAGTCTCTAGATAGGAACTAGTGTCACGGAACTCTTATTTGAAACATCTGCTTCACTCCAAACTTCTTGTTTTGTAAGGGCCTGACTTTTAAAAGCACTTAGGTGTTTATGTGCACCTTGGTGTCTTTATAAAGCTGGCACTAATTCCTTATTGAACTATGGATTAAGGGCCTCTAGAGAGTCTGAAAACCTTATATAGACTTATTTCAGTCAACTTTTAATTTTAAGGAGACTTAAAAAAAAGTTAAAATTAGTCTCAGCTGTGTTTAAAAAAAGCGCTTCACAAGAAGAGGAACAGTCAACCTGACAAAATAAATTAATTGAGGTAATATTTTGTCAATTTAGTAGCAATAAGAGGCAAAAACGTGAAAACCATAACATTGTTTCTAAGGTGCCACTGTTAGGTTTGATGGTGTTAACCCTGACAGCTTTAGTTCTGAGACTTTCTTCTCTCCAGACTATTTTCTTATCACTTATTTGTCCTTGTAAGGCTCCCTCCACCTCTCTTTTAAAACATGTAGATTTGCACACTGCCTATGGCTCCAAGGCTTTTCCAGAAGTCTAATACATGTACAATCTTTAAGCGCTTTGGAACAGTTTGAACGTAGTCCTATTTGCCTTTTGCCTTTTGTGCCAGGGAGACAATAACAACCTTGCTGGAAATAAAGCCCAAACAAGGGAAGCTGAAGTGTGGGAGTATGTGAGGGAGCTGATGGATAACTGTTACAGGGCAGTGAATCTCTGCTCATACCTTCTTTTATCGCCTGTGGTATTTATTTTGGTGTTTAGGCTACGTTCTTTCCAAATACCTGCTTTGGTTCTCCAAAGGATTGTGGAGAGCTCAGCCCTGAAGGTGAGTGGTGAGAGAAGTCCTTGCAAGCGTCCTGCTGGGATCAAACGAAACCGCTTTTTTCCACTAAAAATATATGCAGGCCCACATTTCCCTTCTAGTCCTATCCCGTAATGGTGTATGCCCGAAACAGCCCAAACACACCAAAGGGAAAAGCTGTGATGGGGTCTTTACTTGCTAATGGTGGCTGATGACTGCTTAAAGAAGGGGCTATGAAAGCTTACGAAGGACGACATAAATATTACCTGTTCCCACCTCCAGCTCCAGAGGCAGCCCATGCCCAGCCTCCAAAGCGCCAGGCGGTTTTCAGGATGCTACTGTACCGCCTCACGCCTCCATCCCCCTTCCCCAGCACACGTGGTGTTTCTTGGCATGAGTACGGGGTTTGTGCATTTATTTACTCTTTGGCATAAAAGTGGGGTTTGTGTTTCCTTTTTTAATTTTTTGTAACGTCGATGGAAACCGGCTGCGGCTCTCGCATTCCCCAGCTAAGCGCTACGTGAAGAGCATCCCCAGACCTCCTACAGTCCCCGCCCGCCGGGCCCTGGGGGTCTGGGCGGCCGCTGTCCGCTTGCCAGCGGATGGAGGGCTGCTCCCATCTCCGCTTCTCCCAGGCCGGGATGGGGGGGGCTGTACCCCCTCGCCCGGGCGCTGCGCCGCCCCGGGGCCTGCCTGCCGGCCCGGGCTGCCATGTCTGTGGCGCAGCAAGGCCCGGGATCGGTGGGAAGAGCGCCCCGCCCGCCGGTACCGCGGGGAACCGACACCCGTGAGGGAAGGTCGCGAGGGGAGAAACCCACTCCCCCCGGCACCCCCTCATCAGCCCGCCGGGCAGCGGGCAACAGGGGAGCGCGGCGGAGCGCAGTGTCCGCCTGCCCTAGGCCGCAAGTTGCGGCCGGCCTCCCCCGGGCCGCCGCCGTGCACTTTTCGGCCGACAGAAAAGAGCGTGAAGGGAGGAGGAGGAAGGAGCCTTTTTTTTTTTTTTTTTTCTTATTTTGGCGGGGGCTTTACCTGCTCTTCCCATCTTCGCTCAGCCCTTTCGCCTGGGGGAGGAGGCCTCTTCCCCCACCGCCCCAGCTCCCACCTTCTCCGCTTCTCCGCTGCCGCCCTCCCGGAGCCCGAGGGGCAGAAAAAGGGGAACTTGGCCCCCCTCCTGCGCCAGATCCTCCTCGCTCGCTCTCGGCGTTATTGTTGTTCTTCAGCTGATTCGGGGCCCGAGAAGAAGGTGAAGATTTTGGGGTTTACCCCCTACCGTCTCTCTGCTTTGAGCGATTGTCTAAAAAAGAATTAAAAATGGCCGAGAATGTGGTGGAGCCGGGCCCGCCTTCAGCCAAGCGGCCTAAACTCTCCTCACCGGCGCTCTCCGTGTCCGCCAGCGACGGCACAGGTCAGTCTTGGGGGCCCAGGCCCTCCCCACCTCTCGGTGCCGCAAATTATTGCCTTTTTCTCCCCTCTTCTGCCTAAATCTCCACCTCCCTTTTGCTGCTGTTAACTCGTGCCCTGCCTTCGGCCTTTCTGTCTGTTTCTCCCGTTTTCGCTCGGTTTGAACCTATTGGCGTTAACGGCATAGGGAGGGTGTTGGGATGTTTCTGCCCTTCTGTTTTTTTGGACGTGATTGAAAGCAAAGCTGTTCAGTTTACTGTGCTTTTGATCAACTGTAGATAAGACTTAATAGTTCGTCATTTTAGTGTTTTTCACAATAGTAGTTCTTGCTGGGCTCCTTGATAAGCATTATACCTTTAATGCCAGTTGCAGAAATACAAAATAGTGCTAAAGATGATGCTTTTGTACACTTTATTGTTGAATGACATGTGTACGTTCATACACACAATTGCGTTATGTTTCTTATTTTATTTTACATATACAAGGGTTTTTTACAGCTGGTTTAGCAACGAGATTTATATCTCTGCTGTTTTTCTTTTTTTCTTCTTACATGCAGTCTGCTTGTTTGATTTACTTTTTACAGTCCTTCTTACCCTTCCTTGTAGGAGGATATCTAAAAACTGCTTTTCTGATTCAAATAGACCATTAACTTTAGGAAAAAACAGCTAAAACCAGAATCCAGATCCCAAGCTTGGGGCGTAAGGTTTATTGAGACTCTTTATCTTCTTAGAAATTAAATATTATTTCACCTTCTTTGAATTGAGAATCAATATGGAGTGTATTTCATCTTGCATCTCCCATTTTTTTGCTGCAAGACTAAAATGTCTGAAATTCCCCTGTAGACTTCAGGGCTGTGAAGATAAAAGGGCTTCTCTGCAGCCCTGCAAAGGTCTTTGGTGATGCTGCGAAAGCATTTGAGAGGTTGGAAGTCTTAGGTGTCCCAATTGCTAGTAAATATGAACTGGTTGTACTGGGAGGGGCGAAGGAGTAACAAAGGACTGTTCAGCCTTTTAATGCTTTTTTGTGAAGCAGATGAGTATTTGGTGTCATTTTGCTATGAGAGTACTTGGTTACCTGTCCCACAGGAGTTTCTTTGAACGCACTTTAGATCTTCATAGCCTATAGGATGTGGAGGAGGCCTCCTCCTGCCAGAGTCTGGTGAGTGGTGGCATTTCTGAAGCCAGCGGTGGTTTTGTTCAATGCAGTTAACAACTGGCAAGAAAAAGGAAGAGTTGTTTGTTTAGTGTTTTGGGGTTTTTTGTGTGTGTTTTGTTTTTAAAAAGCTCCTCATTTGACAGTAAACAGAAGATTTTAGTAGCTGGTTTTTGCTTGAGCAGTGAGTGTGATTCTACTTGGAATAATCAACATTTTGATTTTTTGTCTTCTCTGTTCTTGGTGAATGATGTATTAGTTTTGAAAAGTTTGTGTGTAACTTTTAGAGCATATTAGGTACAGGCAATATTATATTGCAACTGGAGGAAATGGCTATTCCTAGTATCAACAGGTCTCTAGTAGGAGAGTAGAAACGCATTGGAGAAGCCACTCTTTAGCTAACGCTACTTGTTTGGGGTTTTGTGCCAAACTCAGAAACCAGTACTTAACTCAGTAACAATTTTTAATTTGTCTTGACAGTGGTTATCTTGCTCTGTTTAGAAAGGTGAAATAAAAATGTATTTTGTGAGAGAAGTCTTGATAGTTAAAAAAATATGAAAGTTAAAGGCGTATTTTGACTCAGGTGAATGCATGTATCTAAGTGAAGACCTTTGTGATCAAATAAGGTTCGGATAATTTGTGAACGTATTTCAGTTTAACAGGTGCAGATTTTCAGAGAATACTTAGTCTATTTTAATTGTTAGTTTGGTGGGCAGCTTAATAAACTTTTTATAGTTATGGTGAAACACTAGGGATTGTTGGACAGTTTCAGTAGTGCGCAAAAAGAGTGATTGAGATTTGTCATTGTCTGATAGCTATACAGAGGTTTGTAGAGGTGCAAACACTTTATATATGCTACATAAAAACAATTAAAAGATTCTTACTCTTCTGGATTTTTTGTTGTTGTTGACAACTTATCACCTGTATTTGTGACAGTTCCACTTTCTGTGTTTTTAACATATCATACCTTTTTCTTTAATTAAAGAAAATCAAACCTCTTCACCCATAAGCATGTTTTGAGGCTTATATTTTTTCATTTGCTGCATAAGAGATTGCAATTTGTTTTGTCCCATTTTTGCTGTTGTGGGAAACTACTTTGAAATTTACTTTTTTTTTTAACCTATCTGCTCCATAAATTTGCCTTGAAATAGTGCAAGCAGCTTTCATTAAGTAAATTCCACTCATAGAATCTGTTATATTGTCCCCACTCCTTAGTTAATTATAGAAAATAAATAGCATGGTACTTATGTACTTACTCAAGCACTCTTTTTAACACTGTTAGATTCGCAGCATCATTAGAGGGAGGGAAGAAGAAATGTAACAATCTTGCACTGTTGGTGAAACTTTTTCCAGCACATGTGCATAGTGGATCTTTGTGTTTCTTTTGCTGTTAACTTTTTGACTAATTTCTTAATCTGGAATACTGTTTTAGCACTAAATTGAGTCTCTGGTTAACTCATGTTTTCACCATAGACCTGGATGATACTGGTATTCTGGGCTTGGAATGTCTTAAACACAAATGTTTGTGGTTTTCTTCTAGAAAGATGTTGAAGATTGTCCTAATACGTTTGATTTATTGGTAGCAGCCAAATATAGTTGCATTTCCCACTGTCATGGCGGTGCTGCATCTCCTTCTGTCTTAAAAGTCTTAAATGGTTTGTGTGTTGCCTGCTCAGAATTTGCTTTGCTGTAGAACATACTGTATTAGCTTAGTTTTGGGTTGCTTTATTGATGCCAATTCCTTCTTTGGGAGGTAAGAATAACATAGGCTTACAGGGAAACTGAAATGTTTGTCGAACATTTTGTAATAAACATGTTGAAGCGATTTAGAAAGTCTTGGTATTGTCGGTGTTGTGTAGTATATTAGAATTTTTGAGTGGTCTCACTTTTTTCTTGAATGTTGTGTAGTTCTAGAATAACTTCAGAAGCAGGACTGGGTGGATTCCCTTAAAAAGATTTTCTACAACTTTTTTTTCTCTGTTTAAATGTTTTTTTTTGCAAAGAAGAGTAGTAATCGTATGTATATCTTATCCAGATGTTTTCTCAGAGCCATTACAACTCTACAGTGGGGTCACCTTTTGTTGGTACAGTGTCCTTAGTATGGGATGTGAGTTTGTGACAATCAGTGCCAGCACAGCTCTTCTGTGCTAGCATGATTACATTGACATAAGTACTTTGCCAGTGTGGCTGGTTTTGCTTACCTTTCTTTACTGGTAGAAACATTGTTTTGGTATGTTGCAGCTAGTCCAACAGGACTTTCTTACACATTGAATTAGTGAACTGGTTTATACCGCTGTTCGCCCCCGCTATACAGAATGAGTGCATCCCGAAGAATTACCTCCTTGAGTAAATGTGTGGAGGTCTTTTATAAAGATGTGTTTTTAACTGAATGCCTTAAACCGGTGATTTTTTCATTATTATTATTATTTGGCTTTTTTATTTGTGAACCTCTCATTTTTTTCCTGCAGTAATGCAGGTGTGCTGAAATTGCTACATACAGATTTCTATGTGGTATATTCAGGAAAGGAGAGTTTAATCATGTTTTACAGGGTCCCCTCAGAAATAACGTATTTTCTGTGAGCTAAGAAAGCTTTTCAGGCTCTGGGTTCAGAATTGCTGTGCTTTGTCAAGGAGTAAAAATGGAGTAGACTCTGCTACAGCGTGGTTGTATAGTTTCTGTCGTGTCTTTGGGTTGTTAGATCTAAGTGCTTGGTGTTTCTGACTTCTGTAACATTGGAAGTCAGTTTTCTACAATTAGTTGGCACGTATGTTGCATCAGAGATCAGTGTATGTATTTGCATCAGAGATCAGTGTACATATTTGCGTTTGCCTTAACACCCCTCAGTTTACTATATCCAAACATTGTGTTTTTCTGGGTAATAGCACATCTTCAATCTCCCTTTCAGTACCCATCTTTTGTAAAGTTTGTATGTTCCTTTTTTTCAGGAACTGCTTCTGACCTTTAAAAGTTTGCTTTCTCTTACATCAAAGGTCTGAGACTTGTAACTAAACTTCTCTCCTGGACTACTGCAATTTTGACTGGTACTCCTCTTTCATTTGTTCCAAATGTTTCAGGATGTTCCTTTGCTCGAAATGAATCACATTAATCTTGTCTCACTGCCTTTTGCAGAGGCATATCAGAGGCATATGCATGTTTCTCAATTCTGTTTTCATACAGCTGTGTTTTTTTCCCTAGTGTTTGTATATACTACTTTTAAAATAAAAAACTTTCCATAGGTTTGTTTTCTGGTTAATGTTTAAGACCAAGTAACTAGTTACATTTAACTTACAGCCATCAGTTAAATATTTTTATCCCTTCTTGCTGAGACCCACTTCTTTCTGTTTTGTTTTGTTTTTCCCAAGTATTACTTGCTATGAGATGAGAGGTGCCTTAAAATATGGTTTGATGAATGGCGTGTACTGTAAATCAAGTATTGCACCGGTGGATGCTTGTGTGGCAAAAATGGGCATCTTTGCCTTGTAGCTAAATAGGTTCCCAAAGTAACTGCATTAGGAATAAATTTAAGAGAATTTAAGACTAAAAGATTTTATTTAAAAAGCAAACTGATTGTTCATATGGTGCTTAGTAACTTTCTGAAGAAAATCTCGCAGATTTTTGACCCTCATAGATTTCCGAACTTCTAGATCTCTGCTTTTATTGGCCCTTTCGCCAAGTGGATTGTGTGTGTGTCTGACACAGGTATGAACTTTTTCTGCGCAGTCTTAGAAAGGTAGCTAATTTTTTAAGAAATAAATATCCACTAGAACACAAGGACTGTACATATTGTGATGTAAAACTGAATCTTCAGCACTTAAAAATAAAAAAAAAATTGAAACTAGAAAACCAGTTTACAGTTGCACTTAAAAATACAGATTCACAAGTTTGATATTGCAGAGAAAGCCTTTGTTGCTGAACTTTGGAATTTAAATTCTAGATTTTAAAAAAACCAAACCTACTAATTTTTGCATCTTGTCCCTCATGATCATAGAGCAGGGCTTGGATTTAGTTTAGAGGATCCCTAGTTCAGTTTATGGGGCAGTTGTGTATTTGAAGAAAACCAAAGTTTATCTGGGAAGGGTCTAAGCAGACTCTAGGGTTTAGTGTACATTTGTAGGGGATGCGGGTTTCATAAGGTACTGGGGATAAACACTGAACTTCTGCTGTAGGAATTCTGGTTTCTTGTACTTTTACAACTTGGAGAAAATTATTTTATTATTAGATTTTAATTTTGTATGGTGTAGTGTGTATTTCTTGCATCTTCTCTGTATGCTGCTTGATTATCTCCAGTGTGTCACATCAGTGTCTTGCTTAGGTGCTTTAGGAGGAGCTGCCTACCAGTGCTTGTTCCGACAATGTAATGACACTACTTTAACCTTTCTCATCACCAAACTAGTGCCCCCTCTGAGTGGGCTTGGCCAAAGTTATTTAGATTTATTATTTGACAAATGGAGTTATTTTGCTGTGTAGACTTCACTGACAGATGAACAATGCACACCTGTCTCCAAAGATTTGGTTTTTCTGTCTTTATTTTAACAGTTGCAACAGGCTGAAGTAAAATACATCTGTCTCTGCATATGGATGTATGCACTGACAAAAAACTTCTGTGGTTACATTGAATTTGTAGAACTTAAAGTACGACTTGAGCTAGGGCAATTCACAGTTCTCCTCTCCCTGAGCAGTAAGTGATGTATCTGACAACTACTTTGTTCTGTTCCTAAATAGCAACAAGTTTCCTTAAAATGGATTGACTTACAAATATATTTAAAGATTTCTTAAAAATTTTATGTGCTATGTTATTCTTCAAGCATGCATTTCTTCCAAAACTTTTTAAAGAAAATCAGAAAAAGGAGTGTTGAATTCTGATTAACTCAAGTCATAGTAACTTGTGGTTTAGTTGGCGATGTCAGGTGTGTTTACAGAAACAGCAGCGAGATGAAATCGTGGTTTAAACTAGGATTTTCACAAAAACGTGCAAGTTAGGTACAGGATTTTCAAAACGAGCACAGGTTATTTTCTATTATTGGTGTAAGATAGTTTGCTTTTTTCCATTTGGTGGTGTCAAATACCTCTGCTGCACCTTTTGTTGCCTCTCCATAAGAGATGTAAGTAGAGTTTTGAACTGTATCTGTTTGCATAATCATGACTTACTGTTTCTTGCTTTGTACAACTCCCAAGTACAAGTGACTAGATAGTCTCTCTTACAACATACTCTTACTGTGGTAATGAACTAAAATAGTGTAATTGTCAGGTCTTTTCTTCTTTATAATTCTTATTAAAAATAAAATTCTGGCAAAATGCTGGCATATGACTTGCACAGTACAAATTCTGCTGAAGCTAGGCTGCCTTTTACCTATTCCTGGATATAATTTCAGGAGCTCTGGGGAATTACTGGTTCAAGAAAAAGAAGTCTGATCCACTGACTTCTGTTTTTTGTTTACTTGTATATTTTTTTGTACATGAATTCAGCATTACTTTATGGTTTTACTTGGGAGTAATGTTGAATGAACTCAAGGCAGTAATACTCAGAAAACTGACTTAGCTTTTTGGTAATTGTATATGCAGATTGCATTATTTCAACATTGTTGTAAACTCCACAATGAAGTGAACTTTACTCTTTTCTTGAAACTGATTTGTAATCACTTCTAAAATGAAACTGATTCAGAGCCTTTGTGCGCGTGTGGGTGATCCTTCCCTATCTGCATCTACCCGTTTTTCCCACCAGTATAGCAGACCAACAAGGCACCTCTAACTTTCCAGACTTGTATGCAGGGTGGTCCACAATTTATCAGACTCCCAGCTGAAGTGACATTCTTACTATTTAATGATACCACAGACCAACAGTAGGTGACTTAAGGTGGTTTTATGGGAATTTCAGTAGCATACAGAGGATAGTCTTGGGAATAAGAATACTAATTTAGAGACTTTTCACTAAAGGTAGTCCAATGAAATTTATGCAAATAGCAACATGTTCACAAGGAAATTATAAACTGTTCATTTTGCAATTAAAATATCAAAACTTTATCTTATTTGGGTCATCAGTGATGGCAAGATGTTGCACTGTGTTAAGTAAGAGTTAATAAGCAGATACACAAACAACAGGGTCTCTGAAATTCCCCCTTAAGTGATGTTAAAACATTAAATATACCCTGTCTTCATTCTTTCACCCAGTCTTTTCCATATGATTGAACCATTTCTGTTTGCCAAGAACAGCTACAATTCCATATTCCAGAATCATAACCATTGACTTTTCACTATGGTTTTCATTGGTAAACACCTGTTGTCCTCTGTATCTCTGAATATTGGTTCTTGAAGAACTCTGAAGATGATAATGAAAATGAAAAGTTTTCTATAAATACAATTTTTCTTCTAAGGTGCAAAAAGCATGCATCAACCAGAATCTATGAAGATTGGCATTTCTGTTGATATTAGTTTGTGACAAGTAAGACTTAAACTTGCAGATTATTGAGATTTAGCAACATTCAGACTTTTCCTTAAGCAAGAGTTGATGTTTTTTATACCAGTGTTTGAATAGGGATTAGGATAGTTCAGAAAAAATGGAATGAGTGAGGTCCTAAAATAGTCTTTGATAGATGTTGAGTGGTAAGTTGCTGCTTCTTTAGAATTATACTTTTTTTACACTTGTAAAATGTTTATACTTGATTGTTAATAACAAAATTATGTTTGTGTACTTTTTCACTAACAAATGATGGTGGTTTTAAAAAAAATCTGTGCCTGAAGTTGTATGCTACGGTGACCTAACATGTTTTATGCCTTTGTGTTTACTGTTTTCCAGAGGTTTTGAGTATGTCCTTTTTAGATGTGTTTTCTGCTTCTATACTTCAAAGTATCAAATTCAGGTCTTTTCAGGATTAGCAGGGAAGGAAGGAGGCAGTGCTTCCACACTTACTTGCCGGGAACAGAATTAGTATTGAAGTCTAATGCTGGGGACACCATTACCCAAGTAGCGTAATACGGAATAAGAATTCTCAGTTGCTGTTGCATAAACAATAATGAAGACCTCTGCATCATACTTCCACTTCGGGGGTTGTTTGATGATTAGGGTTATATAGGGACTGATGTCCTAGGATTTTTGAAGCACTACTTGCAGTGATGACTATAGACCTTAATATTTTAGGCTGATGTTGACTTTTTGCCCCTTTGTCTTGCATCAAAGTGGTAGATTAATTTAACTCTACATTTTAAGGCGGGAGAAACGGTTTGGCAGAGTTTGTTTTACCATTGGGTAATTGTGACTTCACAGAGGATCTACATGAAAAGCTTTAATAATGGGCTTTAATGGCAAGAATAAATCTGATCTCCAAAATGCCATATAGCAAAATTCTCTCACACCCACCTGGTAGGAATCTTAGACTTTTTGCCTCTTTCTTAGGTGTGCTTTGCTTTTGGTTTTTTTTTCTTCAGTGAAGCTGTCTGAACACGTCCAGCTTAACTTTCTGCTATTGCAGAGGCCTTGGGAATTGATGACTTTCTTTATGAGCACTTTGTTTCATGTCTGTGCTTCACCTTTGCATCTGCATTTTCGTGGATACCTGGGAATAATCTTGTGAGAATGTGTCTCCTTATCTTGTTCTGTCTTTTTTATGTTTTAAGTGCAGGGCATTTCAGACACTGCATTTCAGGGCCTGTAATGCTGGTGCTTGACTGCAAGTCTGAATGTCTAGTTTCTCTGGGATGTTGGTTATATCCTCTGTGCACTTTCTCCCTTACATCTAGGCCCTGTTTAGTTCCTGTATAGTTTTAATGTTGCCATGCAGGGAAGATATTGACCTCAGGAGCTTAGTGTTATTCTTTGTCTGAAAGTGCAGCAAAGGTATAGTGTTTTCTGTGTAGTCCCAACATCATGTGTGGCTCCTGTCAACCCTGTAACATACATGTTTTGTATTCAGTGTCCTGTATTAAGCCTTGTCAGCTTGTTTCATTGTGAACCTAAGGACTGTGATATAATTGGATCCACTGATAGGTTTCTGGAGCCCAGAAAAATTTGTGCAAAAAGTTGACTGTTCATCAGCTTTCTAATTTGATGTGTCTGTGTCCAGAATATAATATAATAAATGGGATGCAGGGACAGAAACTGTAGTCTCTTATCTCTGTAAGATCAGCAACAAGGTAAGCACTGGGGTAAGTCATTGTCTTGACATGTCTGTCATGCAGGGTTCTTCAGGCATCACTGTCCATTCATGATGCTGTTTTTTCAGATGTACCAACTCTTCTTTGAGACGAAATGCTTGAATGTCTTGAGTCTGAGGGTGCAGTAAACAAGAGTTAAGCGTTCTTGCTATTTTGTAGCATGTGGGCAGGTTCTTGGAAAACTATTATTCACTGAAGCCAGTTTGCTAGAAACAGATAATCGCCGTATTGATAGAAATGCCTGTTTTATTCTGGAAGGTGAATAAGTTGTCTTAATCTAGAAATGAGAAAATGACTGAATCATGACTGTAGGCTAGAAAACACACAGAAAAAACTGGCATGTGCTGCTTGAACCCACATGTCAATTTCTTTGCTAGGTAGCTAGTACGGATATATTTTCCTTGCATTGTAAGCATTGTCAGAAGTGGCTGCCTTGCCTTGCATGCCTGCAGAGCTCTTACATCACTGGTGCTGCCAGGTGCTTGTCTGGTAAAATTATCTTGAAATAAATATTTTGTAACTTGTTTGAAAATTGATCACTTGATAAGGCATCAATGTGTTATTGACTTAAGGATTTTGATTGCACTCTCTGAATCTGTGCTAGCTTAAAGTCCTTCTTGGTGCCAGGTGGGTTTCCAACCTAGGCCAGCAGTTTGCTTGCATCTTGCAGATCACAACACTGTCAAAGGCAAACTTCTTAGAAGCAGGGTCCAAAACTAAGAAAATAATCCATAGTATGCCACACAAGTTAGCACACTGATTTGTGAAGTTTTATTTTCTCACAGTTTAGGGTGCAGTTCACATGACTTAATCCAGTCTAACTGGACTGCCATTCAAAGAAATGGGCCTGTTCCGTCTACTTGTCTTTTTTGACCCACTTTCTCATTGCAGATCTAATGTAGCCAGGGCAAGTCAGGCCAGTTCCTTGACTCTACGAAAAAAAGACTTCCTTAAGTGTTCGGTAGTGGTACATTCCTAAAATGAATTATTATCTGTTTTTGCAGATTGAGACTACCTCAGGTTAAGACTTTCTGATTACTCCTTTGGTGTTGTTTTGTGGAGGTACTTTCCTTCTGTTTCCTTTGAATCTTAATGGCAGTAGCAATCTATTCTGTATGATCTTGTTACCTATGGAAAGAAATGTACTAATACAATAAATAACATAATGTGGAATCACTCTGTGCCACTCTACTGAGATCAAGATTTAGCTCTACTGCTTACTGCCTGCATATTTCTGGATGTGTTTGAGCTCTTAGGCCAGATACTGTTCTGTTACATCCCATTTTTTTCTGTGTCTGATTATACCATAAGATTTCTAGGGATTATGAATCGGGTAGACAAACCTTTGCAGGACTAATATGCCTCCTTCACCTTCTCACAAGCTTTATTTTCTTAGTAAGAATTCTTAGTGTGTATCCTTAATGAAACAGATTGTAAGGTTAGCAAGTACACTGGACTCGGTGTATTGGGAAGTCAATCAGTTTTCTGAATGTTTATAACCATTGTCTTAAGCTATGCCTTTTGCTCTTGTGTGAGTGCATGTGCTATTATTTTCATCTACTCTGTGAGCTGTTTGTCCCAGCCTTGTCAGTTTTGGGATGGGTTGTAAGTAGAACTCTCTACAGTAGGCTTTAGGGTACATGTTGTATGTAAAAGAATGTGAAATGGATTGCAACTATTGATACACACAAAGCCTTATTGATCTTTATGGTCTTTTGAGACTGTGTTTAAGTCCTTTATCCAGACATTTCCGTCTTTTGGAAGTTGTCTAAAAATGCAATTTTCATAGTTGACCAGACTATGGAAAAAAAACCTGAGTTTTTCTTTTTTGTTGTTTGTCTGCTGGCTGAAGAAGACTTTGAAGTTTTGTTTTTGGAAAAGACTACAAAAGAGCAAACTCACATGAGAATATTGCACTGTTCGTATTTACTACTTATGATTTTGGCTTGTAGCTGATAGTATTATTTTATGATGAATCTTCTGTTGTGTATTCTCTGGGATTAAAAACCTTGACAAGTTAGTTTTATATGGAAAGAACAGTTTACATTTTTGGATGTAAAGAACTAATCCGATTGGGATTATCTCACAACCCTTTAGTTTTATTGTGGTTTTTCTTTTTTTTTTTAATGTAGCTATTGATTTGCTGTGTTTTGAGACATTCATAAAAATAATTAAAAGCACTTTGAGTTGTGACATTTTTCTTCCTGTTCACGGGTGGCACAGAATGACCAGAACAAGGAATTAAGGTGGTTTGTACCTGAATGCTGCAGTTGATATGAACAAGTAAGCCTTAAAGATGGAGTTTTCTTCTCATTTATGAGGAGGGGAAATTTCAAAAAGAATGAAGTCTTCAGAGAAGCAGATTAGTATTTTCTTGTGAAGAAAGATGAGCTAATCTTTGTCCCTCAGAAAAAGAATTGCACTGCCCTTTTGCAGTGTTACATCTGAAATAATCTAAATGAGTTTTCTCAGAAAATATTCTGTGATGGTTTGAAAGAGTAATTAGTTCTTCATATTTAAACATTTACTAATCACTTTCCAGGTGGTTTTGTGAAAGGTTTAATATACAATGGTCTGATCTCAAGAAAGGTGAAGTGGGGGTTTTTCTTTTGCGACTCGCCCTTTCTTGGAAGCGGTGTTTGTCCGAGAGCAGTTCTTTCCCCATCTACAGTCACAAAACTGGACTTTGAGCTGTGTGGATGTCTTTGCCTCAACAGCTGTTTCCCAATTTGCAGATAGGAGATTGCTGTGTGCTGCCATTATGATGGCTATGTTGTAGCTACAGGGTTTGTGCTGGCTCATGTTCTTCCCAGACACTTAACTTCGTTTTCACTTTTGTTTGCTTGTCATTGAGGAGAAATTTTTTTTTTTTCTGGACAGCAGACTAACTTGTGAATTACTGATCATGTTTTTCACTCCTTCCTTACTCATGGGCTGTTTGTCAGTTTTATTAGCCAGAGTGTTTTCTGAATATAATGCTTCAACATTTGCCTTTTAAAGGTGTCCTTTCAACATCTTAAGATGCCTGTTGAAGTTATTTTAAACTGTCTTTTTTTTTGATTGCTTTCTCCATTTCCTTGATCTCTGCTCTGATTTGAGGGTCTCTTCTACTGTAATTCTCCCCATGTTCATTGATATTTAATTATTAAGCTAACCATTGAGCATTGTAATTTTGGGGAGAGGAGATGTGTTTTGAAATAAGTCTACCAACACAAAACTCTAAATTCATAATTTTAAATGGAGGAGAACTTAGACAAAGCTTTATTCTTCCAATTTTTCCTTCACTTGTGAATCTTCAAAAGTAACAGTCATGCTGAAGAATACCAGTGATGCAAGTGAAAGATAGTCCTTAGTATGTGTTTCGAAGCATAACTTTAGAACAAGATTTACGTTAATGAAGAATGGGCTAACTGATTTTACTAGTTTAAAACATAGTTCTTTAGTGGAAATTTTCATTCTGTCTCTGGTACTTTGCAGTAATGAATATATAAATGGAGTTATAAAATACCCTCTGTTGTGGTATGCCTGTGTTTTTGCCAACCTCATACCATATTTTCAGAGTTCTTAAGTCATGATTTTATCTGGTAACAGTTGCAAAGTTGTAGAAACTCTGTTAGTGCTGAAGTTTGGCAGTTTGGGTATGGTACCATCTGAAACATTGTGAACAGATTTCTAATGCTGATCAGCTTCTCTGACTTCCGTGCTGTTTAACTGTAGTCTTCTTCCATGTGTTTATGGACCAAGTCATCTTGCCAGGCTCTAGAATTGATAATTGACATTTGCTTGTTAATTCCCTCCACTGGATGTGGAAGATTTAGAAAAAAACAAAACAAAACAAACCAACAAAACACCCAACAACAAAAAAACTCCAGAAAACTGCCCTTGATGAGGTAAAGAGTAGTATTTTAGATCTAGACTGAAGTTTTTGAAAATGCAGTGCAATGCCTCCTGCAGAGCCTCTGTGAAATGACCTTTCCGGTAGAAGTGGTGCTGAAATATTCCAATAGTTATGATTAAAAAACACCTCCTTTTCTAGGTATTCTCAGATTCTAAATATTAAGCTTTACTGCCTAGTTATGCATAGCTATGTCACACAGTGGCTCAGCTTTTAGCCATAAACTTAATAGGTTGAGTTTTTTTAACTACTGTAGATTAAATATATAGATCAAGGTACATGCTGTTTCTACAGATGTACGAACTTCTTGTTTTCTTGACCAAATTTATTCTGGGTACTGTGTAATATTCTTGTATCTACATGACCCTAATAATAATCTTTCTTCACTTGGTTACCTTGGGGATTGCTTTGCATGAGCTCTTGAGATGTGAATTTGATTTTTTTTTCATCCTAGTGTTTTTTTCATAGCTTCATGGCCAGGAAGGTTGTGTTGATTGTTTTCTGACAGTGTTCATTGTGGGAAGATACTGGCTGTCCAGTGAAGTTCAGTGGAATCTTGTAGTTCTGTTCTGGGAATGACTGGATGTGGAAAATTTAGAAAAACCAAAACAGACCAACAAAACATACCCAACAATTTAAAAAAACCACCCCCAAAAAACCCCACACCTAACAAAACGAAACAAAAAAACCCCAACAAAGCTCAACAATAAAACCTCTATTTATTAATTTCTATAAATAGCTAACATTTTTTGAAATTGCATTACTATATTAATGTCTGTTTCAAAAGTGACAGAGTCCAGTGAAAGTTAAAAATTAGAGACAGTGTTTCCCTATCAACTTTTTAATTTTTTGAAATAGTTGTTGTCTAATTCCATTGGCTAACTCTGTGGGATTTTTTTAATACTTTTTTTTTTTTCTCTCCTTTCTTTCCAAATTTCTTGAGAGATCATAGTCTGAGATACTCAGTGATCTTTCAAAACCAACTGTTGTAGGAGAGCGAAGTAGAATGGTGGTCTTTAGTTTAGACTGTAGAGTTTAGAAATCACTTTTATCATGACAGATTGGATTGTTTTTGGTAACAACTGATGTGGGAATTTTGGTGGAACATAGAAAGTGAAGTTTTGCTAGTTACTTGAAATAAAAAAAAATAGAAACTAATGAACAAGATTCTTCTGATTGCTCTGACATCATGTAAAATTTGTTTTGTTTTTCAGATTTTGGATCACTCTTTGATCTGGAACATGACTTGCCAGATGAACTGATCACCTCCTCAGAACTGGGACTCACCAATGGTGGTGACATTAATCAGCTGCAGACCAGCCTTGGCCTGGCACAAGATGCTGCCTCTAAACACAAGCAGCTGTCTGAACTTTTACGGGCTGGCAGCTCACCAAATCTCAATATGGGGGTTGGTGGCCCTGGCCAGGGCTTGGCCAGTCAAACCCAACAAAATAGTCCTGGAATGGGAATGTTAAACAGTATGGTGAAAAGCCCTATGGCACAGGCGGGGTTGACTTCTCCGAATATGGCAATGGGTGCAAGTGGACCAAACCAGGGTCCTTCAGCTCAATCCACAGCAGGAATGATGCCAACAGTAAACAGTCCAGTTAACCAGCCTGGCATGGGAATGAACACAGGGATGAATGCTGGCATGAATCCTGGGATGTTGACAGCAGGCAACGGACAGGGGATCATGCAGGGGCAAGTCATGAATGGTTCTATCGGAGCAGGCAGAGGGCGACCTAATATGCCATACCCAAACCCAGGAATGGGTAGTGCTGGTAACTTATTGGCTGAGACACTGCAACAAGGCTCTCCACAGATGGGAGGACAGGCTGGACTGAGAGGGCCACAGCCTGGAGCTATGAACAAGGTAAGACAAGCTAAGCTTGAGTTTATTACCTTCCTTCTTCATGTTGACTTAGTTTTGTAAGATGTATTCTTCTGCAGTATGGGTTCTATAGAAAAGGATTTTCCAAATTTTTTCTATAATTTTCTATTTTCATATAAATAGTTTATATGCTACTAAAATTGAATTTTTGGCAGTCATGGGAGGCAAAAATTGAGTCTTGCATAACAGGCAAGACTATTGCTAGATTGAAAGGCCTATTTTAGAAATCTTGTGGCAGTGTAGATTATCAACAACACTGAAAAGTAATTTGATAGTATTTTATGCTGTTTTATGCTTTGTCCATGAATGTATTTTCCTGTCTAATGTGGTGCTGGTACTGTGAGTGTGATGGGAATCCATCAGGACCTTTCAAATATTGTGGTGCCTTTTTCTGTGTAACACTTAACGAGAATATTTGTAGTCTGAGATCCACTGAGTGTTCGTGCTGTAGCAGATGCTGAGAGACACACACAGGTTTGAATCAACTGATACACTGCATGTGTATATATTGCTTTTGTTGAGAAACGGTATTAGAGTTAATGGTGGAGAATGAACGCTTGCGTAAACACCTGAAGTCAAATGTTGGGTTCTTAAAAGACTGTTAATCCAACTCAGTTCTAGTTTTAAACTTTACAAAGGCTTTGTCTATAGGAGAGTAAACCAAAAAACTGAAAAATATATCTCTTTTTTTATACTGGAGAGGGAAATAGATGTGCTTTTTTAATTTAGGAGATTGGAAGAAAGTTGTTGTCACGAGTCACTGAAAAGATGAGAGAAGACCTAGTGGTTTAAGTGACAAGGAGATGTCTAGATTTAATTTTTGTCATACACAATTAGCTTTTCTAGAGTAGGGAGCCACTTGAGTATTTCTTCTCAATGTTTAAGTGTTTTGATCAAAAGCCTAGAAAATACTTAAATGTTTCGGTTCACTTTAGGTGGGTATTTTGTGTTTCTTGGCTAATGAGGGGGAAGTTTTTACAAGGTGCTTTGTAATACCTGAATAGATCTGTCTTGGAATGCCTAAAGTCAGTCCACTTGGAGAGCTTGGAATGGTAAGTAACGTAGTCTATAAATGCATTTGAAACATAAATGAAAACTATGCTGTATTAAGTAAAATTATTTTAGTGTCTCATGAGCGTCAAGTTCTTTGATATTAGCTGTCTGCTTAAGCTCAGTGTGCTGCTAACAATGGTTCTGATACATATATATCTGTATCTAGTGACGAGCTGATTTTGTGGCATGGTCACAGAATCACAGAATGTTAAGGATTGGAAGGGACCTCGAAAGATCATCTAGTCCAATCCCCCTGCCGGAGCAGGAACACCTAGATCAGATTGCACAGGAACACATCCAGGCGGGCTTTGAATGTCTCCAGAGAAGGAGACTCCACAACCTCTCTGGGCAGCCTGTTCCAGTGCTCTGTCACCCTCACTGTAAAGAAGTTTTTTCTCATATTCAAATGGAACCTCCTATGTTCCAGCTTGAACCCATTGCCCCTTGT
>WKFP01015262.1:10786-64469 GCA_011057875.1 Pterocles orientalis | reverse complement strand
TGCGCTGGACTCTCTCCAGCAGTTCCCTGTCCCTCTTGAACTGAGGGGCCCAGAACTGGACACAATATTCCAGATGAGGTCTCACCAGGGCAGAGTAGAGGGGGAGGAGAACCTCTCTTGACCTACTGACCACCCCCCTTCTGATACAACCCAGGATGCCATTGGCCTTCTTGGCCACGAGGGCACAGTGCTGGCTCATGGTCATCCTGCTGGTCATTTCAGGTATTTTTGCCTGATAGGAAAGTTGTTGCAAAGTTTGATTGCTACAGTAGAAAATTAGTATGCAGTTTACAGTGGAAAGAAATACCTAGCTACTTAGAAGTATTCTTGTATTGGAATTGTATAATGTCACATTCATGATTCCTTGGCTGGGAGAAAAAAAAAAAACAAAAAACAAAAAAAAACTTTGGTCTTCAGAAAGCTGTATTCAGAGGTCAAAAATTTACATATTGGATATTTGGGTGAAATGCAACTTCTTAATCCAGAGCTAAAGTGGGGTTATGAACTATCATAAACTTATTTCTCTAGAAGTAAAGAAAGGACACAAGATCAATCTTTTGGCTGATGTAGTCCAAAAGTAAATTGTCTTCCTCACTTGCTTAAATTCTGAAATGTACTCTACATCTAAAGTAAGAGCATTTTGTGCTTTTGGGAATATTCAGACCAAATATATAATAACTTCTGTTTTTTAGTTCATGGTTCTAGACTGGTTAAAAATACTTGAAAGTTCTTCAATTGCTGATAAAAAAAACCTTAAGACTGTTAATGTAAGTATAGTGGATATAGCCTCATAAAGGAGTTGAAACTGCAGGATGAGAAAGAACAGTCCGAAATGGAGGCTGAAATTCCAGAATGTCTTCAGTTGGTTTGATTGTTGGCAGGGAGCCTGTGTTTCACTTAGCGTAGCAGAGTTAGCAAAATCTGACAACAGTAATGTCTGACTGTTTTATCTCTCCCCCCCATCTGCTTTTGTTTTTCCCACCTACAAATCTTCAAAAAGTAGATGAAAACAGAGGACCTAAGCAGTTGTTTTTAAAAGCCAGGGTTTTTTTAATTGGTAAATTTAGTAGTGTTGCTGTTAGTGTGGGAGTTAGTGTAATAACTTCTATAGGTTTCCTTCATCACTGCAAAAAAATGTGCATTATCCAGGAGCTGTCCTTCAGTAGGAGAAAAAAATGGGCCAGACACTGGTTGTGTTCAACTTGATCACATTAGCTTGCCAAAGTCAGCACCTTTAGGTGATGGGAGGATTGCCTCTCTGAGTTCTCTCTCAGTAAAACAGAGGTGTGTTGGCTGCAATGGTTTGTATGGAGGAATAGCTTGAGTTTCCCGTGATGTTAACTAATTGTGAGGGAGGATGTTATACTCTTCTAGCACTGAAGATGAGATTCAAGTGGCTAGTCAGTTCGGGAATCAAGATTGGTTACCTTTCTGCTTTGTTCTGTTGTCCTGTGTAGTTACTGAAGTGTTTTCTTCCTCTCCTCCCAAACCATTGGCTAGCAGTAGAGTGGAACACTTGCTAACCTCATTAACCATGTACTTCCCAACTTTTCTAGTTGCACCTGTTACTTTTTAGGACTTGAAATCCCAAATGTCAATGTGAATGACTGATATGGGGTCACCTGGTATATGTAGAATTGTGCTGTCATAATCTGCTGCTTACATCCTGTGGTCTAATGCTGTAGTTTTATGTATGATGCAGGCAGTCACTGAGATGCAAAGAAGGAATTCTGTCTGCATGCCATCTCTGTGCTAGTTGCACAACAGGCTTTGTTGAGGAACTAATCAAACAAAAACAACCAAAAAAAACCCAACCTTAATTTGAAGGTTTTAATTTGAATTGTTGTTTTTCTGGTCTGATTTATACTCATCAGTTGTAAAGCTGGTGCTGATACTAGGGAGGGGACATATTAAAGGAGTTTATACTGCCAGTGAGAGGAGGGTGTGGACTCTGCTTTGGTGACAGTACCAGCTTAAAAATGCCTGTGAAAGTCTGGCCTGAAAAGAACTGTTACAATTCCTTTCCCCTCCAAACTACTAACAAGTTATGCTTTCTTGAATAGTTTTTTGTTTTCTGCGTGCTTTTTTGTGTGCAAGTTAGGAGGGTGACAGACTATTACTCTTAAAATAGAGCTTTGGAAATTGTTTGTAAAGCTTTAATTTGTTCAGTGTTTAAGCATTTTTCAAGCTTTTTGTTTCACTAGATACTTTTACAGCTTTGATTAATTTAAAAGTAAACAGATAGAGCTTGAATTTGCTATAATAAGAACAAAATTCATGTTTCCTATTTTGAACCATTCTTCATTTGGAATTATATCTAGTTAAAACTTCCAGTTTGTTCCCCTAGATTCTGTCAAGAGTGCCCAGTATTGTCCAGCCTCTTACTAGGGGAGGAGGGTATTTTACACGTAAGTTGGTGTATGTACTTTTGTGATAGCAGTGCTCTATCATAAAGTGACCAAGTTCACCTGGCTTTCAGGTCATTTAAATTTAATCTCACACTGATTCAAGAAATGTTCTGTTACTTAAGTAATTAAATGGACATGAAGGCAGTTCAGGTTAGTAAGGGCATTACTACTACCTCTGCTATGTGAGTATTTCACTTGCATGTGAAGTTACTTGAAATGTTTAGAGTTCCAGTGGTAATTCTTTGTCATTTTGCTTACTGTTTGAGTATGTACAGGGTTCTCTCCTATTATAATGGATAAAATTGGCTTTATCAGTTTAACCTCTGTTAAGAAGAATCAATAGTAATATTTTACAAAGACAAATGTAGTTCTTCAGAATCTCTGTAGCTTCTTTTAAGTAAAACAATAAGAAATTTCAGAATAATAAAGTTCTGTTTAAAGTTGCAGAGAGATTGAAGATTATATCACCCTCAGATTGTAAAACTAGATTAAAAAAAAGAACACCTTATGTTCCTTCGTGTTAGCATATTCAGTATCACATTTTATGTAGAAAGTCTTATTATTTTCATTAGCTGTTTGATTCAACAGTTAAATTTATCCATATTGTTAGGCTCTGTGACCAAGGATACCATATGAGCAGGTGCAGTAATCCATTAAAAGTGTAGTTGTGTGTTCTGGTCCTTTGCTTTTTCTTCTTTGGTGAACCAAGGTGAAAAAATGGATAATGGGTCACTTTACTCCAGTGTAAGGGAGGAATGTTTGCTTGTGAGGGAGAAACGGAGCAGTAAAGACTTGTCTTTGAGCCTAAGTTTCTGGGGTGGATGGGGGAGTTTCTTGCACAGATGGCAGTGAAATAATGCTAGTGTCTTGCAATAAGTTTCTTTAAACACTATGCATTTAAATGCAAAGAATAATGATTGATAACAGTCCTTGGAAAGAATACAGCTGATACTTCTGGCACAATTTTGTTGTTAGGTTATGTCTGGGTCCAAGTAATGCTCTACCAGTCAGTAGAATGGCACTAGAAAGGGATGTACAATGTATTCTTGTTTTTAAAGAGCCAGATGGAATTTACTAAAGCTAACTTTCCTGTTTTGGGAAAGTTAATTAACTTCCACTTGTGAACATGTAGATATGGAAAGATACTAGATACTATCAATGTGGTCTTAAACTAGTCCATGCGCTGCAGTTACCCTGATAGAGAGACATCGTTGATACTGCAAATGTTGGATCATTTGGAAGAATGTTATTAAAACTTAATTCTATTATTTCTCTATGCTTTATCGTTGCAAATCTCAAAACTGGTCATTGTTCAATACTATTGCTTGTATCTAGTTGTCTTTCAAATATTAGACTGTCCTTCACTGTCAGTGAAGCAATTATTTTTCAATATTATTAAAATTAAGTTATTTTAAACAGTAGAATATTTGTGCTGTCTATGTGCATAGCTGTAACAGATATTACTCCTCAATTTGTTCTCTGTGGTACTAACAGTAAAACTACAAGCAGAGTTACTTACCTGACCTTCTTTCGAAGATGCGTGTGTTTCATGACATTAGAACAATTTCCTCTACTTTTGTAGTTGTTCCTCTCAGATGGGGGAGTGTCTGAGCAGCCCTATCTGATGCTGCTCATGCTTGTCTTGTGAACTGGGATCTTTCCTGACCTCATGTCATCCATGCCCTTTGCATGGTGAGAGGTGTGTATCTTCCACCATTCTGGCGGTGACAGCCCCTGCTTCCATTGGAAGCAGGGAAGTCCAGTTGTTTTCTGCTGTGTATGTAGAAGGTATAACCATTTGAGATTACCTTTGCTGCCTATTAGCATGCATCATCTTTTGCTCTTCACCTTGTTCTTTCTCTTTTCCTTTACTGTGATGTGGATTTCTGTCTGTTCTTCCTTGTGTGCAAGTCCTTGTTTATGCGATGAAAGTAAGTTGAGGCTGTGTGGTGAGGAGAGGAAGAAAAACAACAGATGGGATGGATAAGAAGAGAAATGGGAAGAGCACTAGGAGGTGGTGGCTGAGAAGGAGTGAGTAGAGGTTGTGCTTGCTGATTTGTTGCTACAATTCAGCTGTGTATTTTTTGGGATGGTATTGCAGATGAAGACTTGTACCTGTCGCATGCAGTGGTACTAACACCACTTTCTTTGTCTGGTTCTTCTGCACTCAATTGTTTATCTGCCCCTCCCAATAGATCATTAATATGGTGATGAACTATATTTCAGCGTTATTGGTTGTTTCCTATTGATAAAATTATACAGGATTATTTTTATATTTATATTTCTATATTTATATTTTATATCTTCCTTCTGTAGTCATGAGGTCATCTGTTTGCTCCTGTTTGATGTTCTCTTTTATTCATGTTTCTCAACATGTCCCGGTAGATGACATCAGCGTTGCTCCTGCTTCTTGTGACAGGGTCACAAGGCCACTTTGTGCCAGGTGAAGAATATCCCAAATGAACCTTCTCTTGACTCAGTCTAGAGTTGCATGCAGGTTGTTGGTGTCAGGTTGGTGGGTCTGACAGCAGGACTGGAGGGCATTGCTGTGAGGTTCAGCTGTGAATCTGACAGGTGGTAGTCTCACCTGGACCAAGTGATGGCTGCTGATTTGCTCCAGGAGACCTTGAGATGTTTCTTTTTTTAGCATCCTTCTTAGGCATTGCTTGAGTGTGTGGCTTTTGGAGTCAGTTTGACATACTTGCCCTCCAGCCTGGCCTGTGCTTCTCTGGTCTTGGCCTCTCCTGTAGGCTGAGACAGGGAACTGAGGGCTACTCCTGTTGGGAGCAGCTGGGCTGAACTGGGCGTGTAGTTGTCTCCTTCCGGGTCCCTGGGTACAGAAGGGTAGAGGAAGTCCCCTTGGTGGGGTGGGTGATGGTTCTCAGCCCTAAGGAGAGTGGAACCCTGGTTTCTGCCATGGAGACAACATTGTTTGAAGGGGCTGGTTTTGCACCCTAAACAGTACCAATGGCTCATGGTTGAGAAAACATCAGAGATGTTTGTGCTGGGCCAGCTTGATTAGTACATTTGAAGAAGCCAGATGCCTCACAGAGTTTGTGTCTAGCTGTGTTGCCGATACAAAGGTTGATTGGCATGGTCAAACCTCATCCCTGACTTTCATGAGAAAGCTTCCATTTTGGGTAACATAGCAAAGATGCTTTTTTAAGCCTAGGTTTGGGTTTCTCCCCCTGCAGTCAGGACAGGGCTGTCTCATCATGCCACAGTTATCCTGAATCCTTTGGTATCAATGTTTGAAGTCCCCAACTGTCTGAGTGGGGTATCTTGATTTCTCCCCATGACACCAGGGTGTGAAAATGTGCTTCAGCCTTCAATTCCAAATTACTTGGTTAGGTTTCTTTTAAGGCTGATAGCAGCATAAGTTGTAGAAGTTATATGGGGGCAGTGTTAGTGATGGCCAACATAGTCTGTGCTTTCAGTATACTCTCAGGTGTCATCTAACTTTGGGAGCTATGATTGTTAATGAACTTAAACTTTGCTTAGAAATTTCTGGTTTTTGGGGGAGGTACCTGCTTTCAAATCCCTTTCTGGAGCCAAAGGGATCAGGCTATCTTGCAGAAAAACATTTCTTAAGGAAATAATTCCCGCTGTCAGTTCAGTCCTTCCCTAAGTCTCGAGCCTGCTTTGAGGCAGCAGTGACGATGGGGAAGAGTCCTGAAAGTGTTTGCTGACTCCTTACGTTTTTCTTTTCCCTTTCCCTTCTGCTCAACTTGCACATGAGATCTTATTAGTCTTCTGAGGGAGAGGCAGGAAGGGTTTGAGTCTTACCTGTTCTGTTTTTGGCAACAGCTGCCTCATCGGTCACCATGTGTGTATTCATTGAGACATGGCAGGGGTGGTGCCAAAGGAGGCAGAGGAAAGGAAGCTTTTTTAGTTCTGCCTGATCATTGCATAGTTTTTTTATCTGCCATGTGTAGAGATTCTTTTCATTGCTCTCTAATGAATTACTGCTGTGTGATTATGGTTATTGCTTGTGTATGGAGGAGGGGGGCTGTCCTCAAGGGAATTTCACTTGTATGTATCGGATGTCTAAAGTGGCAGGTTGTTTAGTGAATTTTGTGTTCCTTTTCCTGTAGCTTGGGTTTGATCCTCCTTTATTTTATAAATGCAGGCTGAAGGCTATTATAACAGATTGGCAGGTGTTACAACCTGAAAAAGGAAAGTGTTTGACTAATTGCAGTTAAATGCCAGGCATGGAGGTTACTGCTCTGTGCAGGTTGGAGAAGTTTGGTAAGGAGAAGAAACAAGGTATTTCTACTAGGGGAGGATGCTTTGAGACTAAACGTAGGAGTGATTGGAAACAAACTTACCATAGGAGCTTGTATGCACTTCTTTGGATGCAGGAAAATATCCAGACTTGAACCAAAAAGCATCAAGGAGGCTGAACATTGCCTAGTCAAATGTTAATGTGAATTGAAACAATACAGCTCTTTAAAGTATTTTTTTGTGACTTTATTATTATGAGTTATGGCTCCTTGAGGATCCTGCCTGAGTAATGGTGAGAACTTGGTAATCATAACAAAGATCTTGTTTTCCTCGTCCTCTATGGCTAGTTGTTTTGGTCCTAAAAGGCCAGATTTCCCATTAAAAATATATAGGAATGCAAGGAAGGGAGGACGAAAAACTTTATTGGCAAGATTGCTCCTAACTGTTCATTAGGTTCTGGGGAATTCCAAGGCAACAAGTGATACATTCTGGTATGCTAAAGCTGTTGAATATTTGTATATAGCTTGTATGAAACACAAATCTACATCCCCTGTGGATGAATGGTTCAATAGATTTGTTTTCATAGTCATAGAATGGTTTGGGTTGGAAGGGACCTTAGAGATTGTTTGCAGAGTTCCTTCATACAGTCTCCTTTGACCTCTAGTACTGCCCACTGCAAATGAGTTACTGTGCCTGTGTGACTGTGTGGTGTTACCTATGCCTATGGTGTATTGTTAAATTGAAAATGGCGGTGTACTGAAGACGCAGACATGCATTGTTAGAGCTGTCTGGAGAGGATTTGTGGGAGTGCTGACAGTTGGGTAGGAGGTTTTTGGGATAAATGCTGCTGATATGAATGAAGGTCATATTTGTCTGCACAGATACAGGGAGCAGAAAAAATGTTCCAGAGTTGTGAGTTATATAGTCCATGGTACGAATTTGTGAGTGGGAAAGCTGAAATGAGAAATCTGTTGAACAAAATCTTTTATAAAGAAATAATCAGGGCAGTTCTAACCAGACTGACCTCGAAGGTTGGTAAGTTGAGGAGTTAATTGTGTGATGGGTAAAACCATGCACATAAAGGAGCAGGGGAAGCATGTGGATCAGTATTGTATTGTAACTGGTTCATGGCTGTGATCACTCTTGCTTCTCTGAAGTATTAATTTGCCTTTTACATTGTGAACTTAAGCTATCTTACTTGAACATCTTACCATTTTAATTCCTAGATGGGAATGATGACCAATCCCAGCCCTTATGGCCAGCCGTATAGTCAGAATACTGGGCAGCAGATTGGAGCCAGTGGACTTGGGCCTCAGATGCAGAATAAAGCTGGACTGCAGAATAGCTTACCACAATTTTCAATGGACAAGAAGCCAGTTCCTGGGGCAGGAATGCCTAATATGGTAAGTAGAATGCAAGGTGTCTCCAGAAAATGTTGTAGTAGACCAAAGTGGAGCAATATGCTCTGGTGTTGCCATGTTATAAGATTTTGCAACTGTCGTATCCAGTGTGAATGCGTGCTCTGAATCTACACATAAATGCATTTGCTTCAACTCCTAAAAAGGCTGATAAGAAGGAGAGGGCTGAGTTGTGCTTCCTCTGATAAGCTGCACCTCCACTCTTCAACCTTCAAACCCTGTTAGCAGAGAAAATGAAATGCAGCTCCTTAACTGAAGTGAGCTTTGCCACCTGTTTGAACATCTCTGTTCTCCTCTTCCATCCCTTCTTCTCTGGTTGGTGTATTGGGCCCTTTCTCCTCAGTGTAACCTTGTCTTGATGATTGTTCTCCTACTTGTGCTCCTTGATGCTTTTGGGAGAGAGAAGTATCACTTCTCAAACAGGTATTACCTGTGATGGGGCTTAGAAGCCTCAGTTGTGTGTTCCTTCCTGTTCTGAATTACATGAACACACACAACAGTTGTGATGCTGGAGGTTCCCTGACAGTTGTTGCTGTAGTAGCGTTCTTGTCTTCGCCTTTCCACACTGTTATTGCAGCAGGACTTATGGAAAGGGGAAGTTAAGAATGGTGGGAAAAGTGGATGGCCAAAAAGTGGATATGCCAAGCTTATAAATGACAGGTCTTAACATTTGGTTTCCTAGGTTGAGCTTAACACTGGCTGAATGCCTTTGCCTTGTTATTTTAGAAGCTTAAATTGGTTAGGGGTATAACACAGAATCATTAAGGTTGGAAAAGATCTCAAGAATCATCAAGTCCAACCATCAACCCACACCACCTAACTCACTAAACCGTGTCCTTAAGCACCACATCTACACATTTCTTGAACACCTCCAGGGATGGTGACTCCACCACCTCCCTGGGCAGCCTGTTCCAATGTCTGACCACTCTTTCAGTGAAGAAATGTTTCCCAATATCCAGCCTAAACCTCCCCTGGTGCAACTTGAGGCCATTTCCTCTTGTCCTATCACTTGTTACTTTAGAGAAGAGGCCAGCACCCACCTCACTACAACCTCCTTTTAGGTAGTTGTAGAGAGTGATAAGGTCTCCTCTCCTCTTCTCTAGACTAAACAACCTCCGTTCCCTCAGCCACTCCTCATAAGACCTGTGCTACAGCTTTGTTGCCCTTCTCTGGACCTTCTCCAGCACCTCAATGTCCTTCTTGTGGTGAGGGGCCCAAAACTGAACACCGTATTCAAGGTGCAGCCTCACCAGGGCCGAGTACAGAGGCACAATCACTTCCCTAGTCCTGCTGGCCACACTATTTCTGATGCAGGCCAGGATGTCGTTGGCCTTCTTGGCCACATGGGCACACTGCTGGCTCATGTTCAGCCGGCTGTCGACTAGCACCCCCAGGTCCCTCTCTGCTGGGCAGCTTTCCAGCCACTCTCCCCCGAGCCTGTAGCGTTGCAGGGGGTTGTTGTGACCAAAGTGCAGGACCTGCCACTTGGCTTTATTGAACCTCGTACAACTGGCCTCAGCCCATCAGTCCAGCCTGTCTAGATCCCTCTGCAAAGCCTCCCTACCCTCAAGGAGATCAATACACCCCCTCAATTTGGTGTCATCAGCAAACTTACTGAGGGAGCACTCAATCTTCTCATCCAGGTCATTGATAAAGATGTTAAACACGCAACATGTTCTGCCTTTTTCCCCTCCTATATATATTGTTTTTAATTTGGGTAACAAATTCACATTTCTGAATATAGTTTGTGTTTCTCCCTGCTTCAAATTCTACCTCCCACCCCTGAGGGGGTCAGTCTCTTGATCTTAGTAACCATTGTTGTCAAGCTTGTGTTCAGTGCAGTGAACTGAACCCAGTCAACTTTTGAAGCTGATCTGCTACCTAGCTGAACATAGAAATGAAAAGTTGCTGCTATCTCAGTTGTCATTTAGAATGACAGGCTCCAAGGCAGTTACAGTCACGTTGGAACACATACAAAGCCTGAGGGTACTGAGTAATTGAAGTCTCCTCGTAAAATGAAAGGTTAGTACTAGTATTGAAGAGCTACAGGAGAACTGGGGTTTAGGAATGCAGGTAGCTGAGCTCTGAAAATCTGGAGATGTACAGAAACATCCTCTAAAACCCTCTGTGAAGAGTCTGTTAAAAACTGCACGCTGTTGAATTGAAGCAGCATAGTGTCCCTGACCCTCTCTTCTTTGACGAGTACTCCTCAAATGTCACCTGGAAGAAATACGAAGAAGTCCGAAAAAAAATAAACAGAAGTACAGAAGAAGTACTAGATGTTGCCATACTTGACATTAATTCTGTGGCATGTATTATCCTGAAGTTGTGCTTCATCTCTAGCAGAGACTAGGAGATACTCGTTTTGGATGCCTACATGCTGTTTTCTTGGTAGAAAAAGATTCCCAGAACTTCCCCTTCATTCTTCTTTTCTAGGAACAGTCAAATTGAGGCAAATAGAGGGAAAATTCTCTTCACTCTAAAATGTGCTTTCTTCTGTTAATGCAAGAATTGTGGATGCAACTTTCTAACCTCCAAAATGAGGAGGAGATTTGAGGTCTAAGTGCTATTAATATTTTCTCCTTGGTCTAGCACTGCAAATTAACCTGTGAGCATGTGCAAAGTTCTGCTGGCCTTTGATAAGGCAAGACTTAGGACGAGGAGAGTGATATGGGGGCAAGAGAGTTATTGCCAGTGCTGTTGCTAAGGGGTATATTTAATGAGTCATCCAGAACTACAGATAGATGGGCTATTCCCTTAATTACAGAATGTAGTAGTTTTCTCTTATTTGTTTGTTTTTTTTTGTTTGTTTTATACTTGCCAACTGGATTATTCTAGAATAAATTTATTTATGGGAATTTTCCTTTCCACCTTCTCCAGGGCCAGCAGCAGGCTCCCCAGGTTCAGCAAGCTGGGATAGGGCCAGCAGCTTCTCAAGGAATGGGGTCTGGAGCACCGACAGCAGATCCAGAAAAACGCAAACTCATTCAGCAGCAACTAGTTCTCCTCTTACACGCTCACAAGTGTCAGCGGCGAGAACAGGCCAATGGGGAGGTGCGACAGTGCAACCTCCCTCATTGCCGAACCATGAAGAATGTCCTGAACCACATGACACATTGTCAGGCTGGCAAATCTTGCCAGGGTAAGTGGAGGAGTGATTATATAGATTGATCATATAGATCAACATTTGCAGGATGAGAAGGGCTCCTAGAAGGAAATGGAGAACTAGTGGATGGCTTGGGAAGTAGGGTTTTTTTAATCTATCTGTCCCATTAAGAATGGAAATCCTAAACAAATTCTGAGCCTTTAAAGTTTAGACAAGTTAGAAGGGGACAAGATAGTACAAAAAGATGAGTGAAGATCTTTTGCTTAAGTTTGTAACTCACAGTAAGATCTTTAGGATCCTGCCCCTGATAAGGGTAGACACAAAGCAGGAACCTGCAAGTTAGAGTCTGTCTGTCTCCCTTAAATGGAGGAGACAAATCTCAAGCAATAGCTAACCAGGAATTAAGCTGCTAACAGGCACTGGTGAATTCCTAGTCTATCCTAGTAGCCAAAGAAAATGTATGCTACCTTTTTGGTAGCCTAGGCTTGTATCTGTTGTGCCAGTTGCTGGCATCTCATTTGCTTGCTACACTCTGCCTGATGTATATGGTGCTATCCTTCGAGCCACGGAGACATGGGCTTGGGTGTATAACGTAAGTAAGTTTCAAGTAAGCTTTAGTTGAGCCAATAGTACTTGAATAAATCTAGCTACATTTTCAGGGCTAGGTAGTGCTGACCTATTGCAAGTAATAGTTTACTGACCTGTGTTGGTACAGATGTGTGCCCTGAGAGAAATGGTTGTTCCCTATCCAGTTTGTGTTGACCATGTAGAGATACTGGCAGTAGTTTGTGAAAGTTTTTCATTCTCCTCCCTTTCTCAGTGGCACATTGCGCATCTTCCCGACAAATCATCTCGCACTGGAAGAATTGTACAAGACATGACTGTCCTGTATGTTTGCCTCTCAAAAATGCTGGAGACAAAAGAAATCAACAATGTAAGCCTGCTGGGGAATTCTGTGTATTGGATAAACCATAAAATGCATGTTGGGAGTTAAAATTTCTTGCATCCAGGTGATAGTGGTAATGCTCTTGAACCTGGGAACATGTAATATGATTTTTTTTTCTTGCTTCACAGTCGCAGAGTATTTTTCTGTCTGATAGCTAGTGTTTATGGAAGCTTTCTAACTTCATTGGATTCTCCTAGCCAGGAGAGTGGTAAGGGTGAACAAGTCATAGTTCTCTCAACCAAATGAGTGGCTTTTCACTACCACTTCTTCCAGCTGGCCGGGTTCTGGAGACAGATGTGCATATACGGAGGGTGTATCATTTCAGCCCTGATGATACTTGGTTCTGTCTTCATCCTTTGTTTGCA
This sequence comes from Pterocles orientalis, assembly GCA_011057875.1. Taxonomy (NCBI): domain Eukaryota; kingdom Metazoa; phylum Chordata; class Aves; order Pterocliformes; family Pteroclidae; genus Pterocles; species Pterocles orientalis. The sequence goes on along the minus strand of WKFP01015262.1, from coordinate 52,002 downwards.
TCAGATGCCTCTTCCCCCTTCTCTTTGTATCCCCTTGGTCTTGCCAAAATCTTTGGCAAGATTTTTGTCATTGTGTTACCTGTATGCTTGGCTTTTTTCTCCTTTCTTAATGTTACTTTGTGCTCTTCTCATGACTAATGTGAGCTGAGATATTTCTTGTTTTAAGAAAATTTTTAAAAAGAAGAAAGGCATTACAATGGCTGCTGAAGAGTTGTGTATGCCCTTCTGCCTTTAGCTTCTCTGACATGGTGTGCCTCTGTTTTCAGTTTGAAGCAAACAGATGTGTCCTAAATACTTAGAGTGGGATTTCCTCTCAGCAGCTCAAAGGCAAAATAGCATGTTGTTGGAATGGCCAGTTGGGTCAAAAATTGTCTCCTTGTTTCGTGACAGGTTTTCCAGACCTGGCCTTTTCTTTATATGCTCCTAGAAGGAGATGTTTTAGTTCTGAACCGCCAGTGCATTCTTTATGTTCGTCCCGTTTTCATGGTCCTCTTTGGCTACCTCCTGCTGTCCTTATTAACTTGGTATGTCTCTTCCAGCGCTGCTGGGTGGAGCTGCAGTAGGACTTGCAAATACTGGCTCTGTGGGTGTGGGGCAACAGACAACACCCAGCATAAACACTACCAGTCAGATAGACCCCAGCTCCATCGAGAGAGCCTACGCAGCCCTTGGACTGACCTATCAAGGGAACCAGATGCAAACACAGCCCCAGGCTCAAGTGAAGAATCAGCAACAAGGACAGTCGCCCCAGGGTCTGCGCCCTATGAATCCTATGAGTAAGTTTATCTGTTAGTGTTAAAATACAAACTGCAGGCAACTTTCCCATATTATATCTAATGCAACTTTTCTTAGCATACTAGCTTAATACTGCTAGTTAATTTGCAAAAGGTATGGCTTTGCAATATTTTAGACTTGAAATAGCAAGCTATGAGTGGAACAGGAATATTAGAGGGCCCAGATGCCTTCTCGTGGAAAACAAGTTCTCTGGGAAATGTATTTTCTTTGGAAAAAATATTTTTTTCTTTTAAGAACCAGTTTTCCAAAGCATTTTATTTAATGTTGTTTTGTAGCTTTATAATTGTACTGTAATGCAAACTTTTTAGGAGTTTTTAATTGGAAATGCATTCATTGGAATGCCTGTGTTCGGGTGTATTTCCTTGTCACTCAGACTGCAGCATTTTACAGTTGTATCTCAGATATGTAATGTTTGTTTTAAAATTAAAAGTAATAAATAATAGACTTTCTGAATCCTATCATGTGGACTCATGTAACTGTAAATTGTCTGGGTAGCTTATTGCAAAATCACAGAAGACTACATAATTTTCAATTGAAGTGCAATTAATTCTAACCTGGCTGTCACTGTTATCAAATGGAGTAACCTTTAACTATCAAATCTGGTTTTGATAGTTTGAGATTACATCACTGCTTTGCTTGAGTTGCTTAAGTAGAGGTGGGTTTTTTTACTGGAAAAGAGGAAAAACGGCTGGTAGAGATTCATCACAAGCTTGTATAGGATTGCAGTGATCCTGCCTATATATGCCCCATGACAAGCTTGTGTATGGAATGGGTGTTGTGTATGCATAGGAATTCCATTGGGAAGGACCTTAAAAACTGCAGAGGAAAGTATCAATTTGTTGCAGGCTGCAGGTTGATGTGCCATTTCTGCACCAAAGGACATGCTACTCCTCAGTTACTCAGGAAAAGGTGGTTGGGTAGAGTAGCCTTGTTAGTGAGATTACTGGTCCTCGTAGGTTACATGTGACTTGTATACTGCTAAAACTTTGCCTTCCAGTGTGTAAAGGCTTTTTTATAAAAGGGGAGCAGCGTGAAGGCTCCTGAGAGCTTAGTCTTAAAACAATTAGAGTAAAATAATACGGTTTTCTGTGCATTAGAGTGTATTACAAATAGAGGAATTTCTAGAAGCTCCAAAATGTTATAGTGAGAGCCTTGAAAGGTTGAAAGGAATGTGTCACCCATTTTTCTGAAACAAAATGGTTCTCTGGTTTTTATTTATTAATAGACATAGAGTTTGGCCTGTGCATTCTTATTGGGCACTCCTTGTAGCACTGATAAGAAAATGTAATGAAATGGGGTTGAAAAGCTGTTGAAGAGTGAAGAACAGAAGCTTAATATAGAAAGGATAGGCATGGAGAGTCTAGACTTTTGACAATTGTTTCCTGTTTAGGAGTGGGCGGCTAAGGGGGGAATTACGACAGGTGAGAAAGGAATTACTGGGTCATGGCCTACATGACAACTGGACTAGTTTAGGAGAAACAGCAGGATTTGATGAGGACTGTGATGTGAAAAGATGCAGTCCTACATAGATCAAACAAATGGTTGATTTTGGCAATTGAAAAGGGAGAGTTTAAGGCAAAGTTTGACAATTGTCTTCTACACCAACTTGCTCGCAGATGGCAAAGTGAATTTGGGAAGGAAAGTGACTAAGGGAAGGGAGGCTCAAGGCAGCTTTATGAAAAAACTGCTAAATACTTGGTTGTGATGTTAGAGGTAGGTATTAGGCTTGATATACTTAATTTCAGTTGGATTTCTCTTGTGCACAGTGTCTAATTTTGCTTGAAATACAGATTCTGTCGGATTTAGATGTCCTAGATCCACACACAGGTTAGTCATAGCTTTCATCCTACTCTCAGCCTCACAAAGTGATCAGAAGCTCCAGACAGAAATATGCTACTTTTTTCTTCACTCTTTGGGTCTTAACTGTAGTGTGTGAAGAAAACTGGCAATTTTTTTATGGTGTGATTGAGATGTGATATGATTCAGAAAAGTGGATTTTGGTACGTAACAAATTACTAGAGTTTATTCCTGCATAGGATTGTCAGGTTTTCCTTGTTAGTACAGACACTGGAGTTAATTGCAGGATCCTTAAGCATGGAGTAGGTGAGAGGGGACCTTGTCAGATGTAGGTGGTAGCTGATGTTTTATGTTTTTGAAGCCTTTGTGAATATATATCGTAAGCCCCTAAATGACAAAAACCCCCAACTGCTTCTAAATGAAAAAAACAGAAGTGCTTGGTAATGCTGAATCTTTGGTTAGGGAGTCACAGAAAAACTCTGGTACATAACATTTGCAGCAAATTGAAATTGCTTGTTTATTGAGAAGTTCAGGAAGATGTGTGAAGGAGTAATGTGGTGTGATGCTTCACTTGGAGGTCACTCTTGTTGGGCCTTAGACTTCTTCTAAGCTCATAGAAGGAAGAGGGTAAAGGGAGCAATGGGTAATTAAACTTGCTTCACAAGAGTCAAATAACTTCGAAGTCTAGACCCCTGTTACTGCTGAGCAGTTACTGATTTTGCACAGTAAATGGGCTGTTCATTTAAGAATAAGTATTCTTCTGTTTTCTAGGTGCAAATCCAATGGGAGTGAATGGAGGAGTAGGGGTTCAAACCCCTAATCTGCTGCCTGACTCAATGTTACATTCAACCATGAATTCTCAAAAGTAGGTTGAATTATTCCTTGCACTACAGTGATTTTGTTTTGATCTCATGGAGCTTATTGCATAAACAGTGGGGTAAATGCCATTGATGGCTGTCTCTCCCTTTGGATTTTGTAGCTTTTGTTGCGGTTTTCCAAATCCTTGGGTAGGACAGCATGTACTCTTTTCACAGCGTTGTTTTGGTGTCTGTGCAGCTATTTCTGCAGAGTTTGTCCATTGATTAGGGAATGGCTGAACTAGCACTTTGTCCTAACGTTATTCTAAAAGAGGCTATGACTGTAAGATGACTAAGCTTGGGCTAGACTTTTGCCCTCAATCTTGCTCTGTTTTTGAAGCCCCATGATGAGTGAAAGCACCAACGTTGCCAATTTGGGAGCCATGCCAACAGCTCAACCATCCAATACGGGAATTAGAAAGCAGTGGCATGAAGACATTACTCAGGATCTCCGAAACCACCTTGTTCATAAACTGTGAGTCGCTAGTATCAAAACAATCTCCTGTTTGAAGAGTTGCTGCCTCTGAGGTGGGGGGAGGGGGCGGAGCAGGAGGAAGCCCAGCTTCCAAAACTGGGGGGCCAGGAAGTGAGTTTTGTCAGGGTCTGTGAGAAGGGAAGGCAGAAGCCGTAAAGATAGAGGTGCATCTGCTGTTTTGGGGCTGTTGTGCTGGAAATGTCCCGCTCTGTACTCAAGCCACCTACATGGCGGGGGAGGGGGGGGGAAGTGTCCCCCGGGGGCAGTGTTCCCCAGGAGCAGTACCAGTGCCGCAGTCTGTTGGAAGATTTGCTTGTTGCTTTGTGTTCAGATCACTGGGGTTAGTGCTGATGTCCCCATCTGGGGATATTCTAATCGCTTGTGTGCTTTTTTTTTTTTTTTTCTTCTCCCCCAGAGTCCAAGCCATATTTCCTACTCCTGACCCTGCAGCACTGAAGGATCGGCGTATGGAGAATCTGGTGGCATATGCTCGGAAAGTGGAAGGGGATATGTATGAATCAGCAAATAGCAGGGTGAGATGCCATCCTCTGTCGTCCAGTCGTGTGTATCTCTGCCTTGATCCCATAGTGACTGGGAAGGAAAAGGAGTGAAAGTACAGATGAGACTCCCAGGATGAGGAAGTGTGTGTTCAGGGGCTGCTGGATGGGGTCTAGGAACCAGACGTGTACAGGCTTCTGTGTGGGTGTGCTAGGAGTCAGGGTGGTGCCTGCTGGGGTGTGTGATTCTCCCAAAGAAGTGTTGGACACAAGAAGAGAAACGTCTGGTGTTGGTCTAATGGTTGCCAGCAGGGGCCTGCGCCGTGCCCCTTTTTGCCCTCCTGTCTAGTGGGCAGCCCCTGCAAAGGGAGATCCGCCCCCACCCAAGCCAAACTGTGTGTGTGGAAGGCTGTTTTCTGTGCTTGGATCACTGTGACCTGTGTGTGTCAGCTCCTTTCCTGACTTGTATTGCTCCCTAACAGGCAGAGTACTATCACCTGCTGGCAGAGAAGATCTATAAGATTCAGAAGGAGTTGGAGGAGAAACGAAGAACCAGGCTGCAGAAGCAAAACATGATCCCAAATGCTCCAGGCATGCCACAGGCTCCCATGAATCAAGGGCCCAACATGGGACAGCCGCAGCCAGGGATGTCTGCAAGTAAGAACAGCTGGGTTACTGACTACCTGGTACAGGGGAATTCTGTCCTGTCATTTTAGTAGGCTAGTGGACATTTTGCCTTTTTTATTTCACAGGTATCTGGCTTGCTCAAGTTAAACAGAACTTTCTCCTCTTTGTTCAGAAATATTTGCTAAATCTGTGCTTTGCTTATGTGTTATCACTAATTATGTGTCATTAATTTACCTAAAACGACACATAATTAATTATTATCTAAAAGCATTTAGTCTTCTGAACAAATTGAAATATTGTAAACCTTTACACTTTGAGGGTGAAGGAAATGGAGATTAAATTGCATCCATAATGTTGCAGAACTTCAGTCTCGTTAGATTCATCTCTAGAATTAATTGAAGATAACTTGAGTTACTATAAGAGAAATATATTTCCATAATATTTAGTTGTGTGGTGTTCAAAGCGATCATCGCTATTACTATGGTTGCTAAGCAGAGTATTATGATTGGAGTGCTCAGGTATTTATGCCTTTGAAAGTTTAGATAGTGCTTGTTCTTTGCCATGTTTGTTTTTTCAGACAAATGGCCTTTCCAGCATGCAGTGAAAAGCCGATTTCACTTTTTTCCCCATGCAGTTGTCTTCTATTTCACAGGAGTTCTGTTACTTGAATTGACCTTCCTAAGGCTAAACCTGATTGCGGTGGTGGTGATGATGATGATTATTATTGTATTCCTTGCTAACCATGCGTTTGTATATTAGGATAAAATTGACTTTTTAGAGGAGTTAATGATCAAAACTATCATGCTGCTAGAGAGTGTAGCATCTCTTTACGATGTTTTGAAGGGACAAGTTGCTGTAGGTCATGAGGTATCTAGTTTATTTTTATTTGGGTAACAGAAAAAAAAAGATACCACAAATTATTGTGGGTGATATTTCTAGTTAGAAACTGGAAAGAAGCATCTGCTGACGTTGTGATCTTGTATTTCCAGCTAAGTCCTGTACATATTGTAATACAGGATTTTAAACTGTGCATTTCTAAATAACGTTGCATCCCATACTCTGATTTAACCATAAAAGGAAACTAATATTTTTTTAGCTGTATGAGCAACAGTCTGCTTTAAGATGATTGTTTGGTTTTTTTTTTTTTACTCTGGACTGACAGCTCTGAAGGCTGAAGACATACTTTCTATATCACTAGGTCTTTTTATGCTTAAAGTCAGAACAGGATCTACCAAGATTCAACTTTTAAAAGTTGATGCTGTAACTTCATTTGCTTTGACTTTTATGGAAGGTTGATCTTCATCAGTAGATGTGAAGCTTTTGGTTCTTTATCATGTATTCCGGTAGCTCTCAGACTTCAGAGCTTTGATAAATACTCTGTTGAACTGTATAGTTTTCATAGTGTTTTAAGTCTAGAGGTGCAGCAACAGTGTAGAGTGATCTGTAGAAGTTCTTGTGGTCTGGAATGTTCGTGAGCTGCTGAGTTTGTCATTGTACCTTGGTAACGTACTTCAAATTTATCATGAATTTCTCAAAACTGACTCTAAGTTAGGGTATATTTCTGTCAGTGGGACATGCTTATATTTTCAAAAAAGTTTTTGGGTTTGCTTCACACTTTTAGGACTCTTCAAGAGTGTTAGAGTTACTGGACTGTCTGTGCATCCTTTTTTTGTTATCGTTTGGGTCTTAGTGTGTAATTCTCACTAAAATGTTTGGTGGATAAAACCTGGTGGTCTTCTAAATGCCATAATGTTATTCCAATATCTTTTTTTCCAGATGGTCCTCTTCCCGACCCAACCCTGATACGTGCCAACGTGCCGAACCAGATGATGAATCGCATGCAGGCACAGCCAGGTAAATATTTGAAGAAAATTTGCTACTGTGATTTTGAAGAAATCTTGGAATTGGGCAGCTCCTGCTGAAGTGTCATAGCCTTTGTTTCACCCGCAGTTTTCCCATTTGATTAAGTAAATAGCTATCTATATTGTATAATACATACATAACTATATTCACATTATATATATATATATATATAAAAAAAAACTATGTATATGTAGTTCTAACAGCATTTCATTATCTTGTGAATTTAAGAGCTGCACGTTAGCTGCTTGCTTTGTTAAATAAAGAACTTGGTGCTTTTGGAACTTCTGATGTGTTGACATAGGATGGTGGGGTCAGTCAAACATGGTAGGCAGAGCCAGCTTAGATGAGGACATGGTGGTGGTAGAGGGAAGATAGTGAGAATTATTGCTCAGAAGGACAGAGCAGAACCTTTGTTGCATATTCAAGAAGTATTGTAGCCAATGTACAAAGTACTTAAGGAAATGAGGATACAGTTTGGAATTCAGTAAGTGAATTTCTAATATGCTGTTAAGATAATACAGCTTCCTGTAGAACGTTGATCTTCAGCAGTAGATGTGACACTTTTGGCTATTACATACTCCAGTAGTTCTCAGACTTCAGAGCTTTGATAAGTTAGTGGAAACTCAGTGGAAAAAAAAAAATCTAGTCTTTATGCTGAAGGAGCGTGGTAGCTTGGACACTTTATATTTAAAATTCTTCCATGTAACTGATTGGTAGAAGGAAATGTTTATAGTATTGTGTGCTTGAAAACTGGTTGCTAGAAAATGAAATTAGGAAGAAACTGACGGAAACTTCTTCAAATGTTGAATGGTGCCCAAAGGAGAATTCAGGCCTTTGTTTATAAGTGGTTTTTTTGGCACGAATGTACAGGAATGAATCAGTTTGGCCAGATGAACATGCAGCTGTCGTCGATGGGACCCCGGCAAACCCCTCCTCTTCAGCACCCTGGACAGCTAAGCCAGGCTGGGGCCATGAACCAGGTCAGTGTGTGTTTTGTCCAGGGGGGTGAGCTCACACGTTTGCTTCTGTTGGCTGTGGTTTCCTTAAGATAAATTAAAGACATTTCAAAAATTAAGCATTATTTCTTCATTCTCTCAACTCTTTGAATTCCTCCTTTTGCATCTCCACTGAAAGATTTGTCTGGTCTATAGTAAGTAAGCCTTTAGATCTTGGTGGTAAAAATTGCCTAAAACTTAAGTGGCTTTTTGTGTTGTTGCATCCTTAAAACAAGGAACAAAAATAAATCCTAAGTCACAGTCCCAGTCTGAAATCAATATCCTTTTTGTTAGCTTACAAGGGAAATCATAATAATTTCTGGTTTTTGAGAGGAGCTATAAGCAGACTTTACATATTGTATCCTACAGATAAGTAGCGTGCATCATTTTCTGCAACAAAATACATGTTTTTTTGGTAAAATGTTATGGAAGTATGGGCACACTGCATGAAATGAGTTCCTTTCTTTTCCAACAGATGGGATTTCCTTCACGTATGCAGCAACCAGGAGTTGGCCAGCCTTCTGGTCAGAATCAGTTTCTACAACAGACCCAGTTCCCTGCTTCTTCCCCAGGAATGAACACAGCAAGCATGCCTATGACTCAGCCTGGCAATCAGACACCAGTTTCTCAAGTAAGTTTCTGATTTCTGGAAGTGGTGTCGGTGGGCTCTGTCAAAATACTGGTTTCATTTCAAGAATAACTTGTTTTCTGGAGATGCTCTTGGAATTATAGTCAACTGAATGAATTTATTGAGACTCTGCATTTTCCTGATCTAGCACTGGGAATGGCAAGGGTGAAACATTGTTGGCTTGTTCTCAGGCTTAAGTTTAAGTGTGACAGAGGAATTTTTTTTTAGTTTGGAGTAAAGAAGAAATTATTACTCAGTGTGCAGTTGTTAAGGATTTCTTGCTGGACAGCAAAGCAGCCGAACCTGAGAAATTAAAAGATGGTGAAATAAGTCATAAAAAGGCATGTCTATCCAGGACCAATGTGTGTTGCTGGCTTTGGGGGATAGGAGGGTTATTACTACTAAAGAAAACTTCCAGTCTAGCAGTTTCCTTTCTGTCCTTTCCCTCTCCCTTTTCAGCAAGAACCTTTCAGGCCAGGAAGAAGTAGGGAACGTCAGTTTGCTTCTCGTTGATGCTTCTTCCTAGTTTGCAGGCAAGATTATTGTGGAGTGACAGCGTTTTTCCTTGACCAATACAGGTTTTTTTGTAGTCTTGTAATGGTGCACTTACGGCTGTATTTATTTCTGATGATAAATTCAGTTTCTAGTCTTGGGAGTGGGGGCATGGGCACACTAAGTGTAGTTGAATGCAGTGTTTCACTGCGGTGCGCTGTTCTGTATTCAGGATGTACAAATCTGCAGTTTTAGAAAGAAATGTTTTTCAAACTGGGAGTGTAGGTGTGCCATGCTTTAAATATATTGATGAGTATGTTATCCTATTGAAACTTCTCTTTTAGAGCTGAATAAATTTTAGAACAGCTTTATGTTCATGTAGAGCAAAATAAATTAAATACTTCATTTCTCCTTTTGAAATAGAGTTTTTAAAAACAAAACATAGTTTCTCACATTTTTTTAAAGTATGCCAGTAACTGTAGGAAAGCAGCCACTTGACAGTAATTTCTCTCACTATTCTATTTCAAGTCATTGCAATATGTGTACTTGTTTTCCCACAGGCACAAATGACCAGCGCTTCCTGTCCTGTGAATTCTCCTGCAATGGCTCCAGGTTCTCAAGGGAGCCATATTCACTGCCCACCTCTTCCACAGCCTCCCATGCACCGAAATTCTCCTTCACCAGTACCTAGCCGAACCCCAACACCTCACCACACGCCCCCAGGCTTGGGATCACAGCAACAGCAGGCAGCAGCAGCTGCCACTACTGCTCCCACACCTACTGCTCAGGCGATGCCACCTGGACCACAGTCACAAACTATGCACCCCCCCCAAAGGCAGACTCCAACACCTCCACAGGCACAGCTGCCTGCACAAGTCCAGCCTCCAGTTCCAGTTACCCCTTCTGCAGAGCAACAGCAGCAACCCTTGTCACAGCAGAGCACGACGGCATCTGTTCCGACACCAACAGCACCATTGCAGCCTCAGCACCCCACAACACCTGTAAGGAAATACTTTAATCGTGCTTTCCCTGCAAATGTTTAAGTGTAAGGTTTATTTTTCAGTTGTTTTTTTATTTTTGTGCAAGTCTGTAGTAATGGAGGTTGCTCCTGGCATGTGTAATATCAAAATAGGATTTTTTGCATATGGGAAGTAACCTTTTTGCATCAAGACAAGTCTATAAATTTTCTATAATTGGAGTTGTGTAGCAACTTCAGTTGAAGTAAGGAGGACTAGAGTGCATTAAATATGGAAATGTAGTATAGGTAAAAAGTAGATTAGAGAAAGAAAAATAAGTTCATTAGAAGCCTGTTTGTAATGTGTGTTTTGTTCCCTCAGCTTTCACAGCCAGCTGTAACCATTGACGGGCAGGTATCCAACCCCCCATCCACCAGCAGCACAGAGGTGAACTCTCAGCAGACTGTTCCGGAGCAGCAGCAGCCACCCTTGCAGGAAGTAAAAATGGATATTAAAACTGATGAAGGGGAACCAGAACAAATGGAGCTGCAAATGGAGGAGAAATCTGAGGTGAGACTGTCAGCCAGTTGTCTCCATGCAAGCCATTTCTTCCAAAGCTCAGTGGGAGCTGTAGATACTACCTGCTGCTGCTATTTTGACTGTAGTCTTCTCCTACTGCTACCTAAAGGAGGGTCTCTGTTTTGTGGTGAGATGGTGGTAGAAGCCAGTGACCGCAGGAAGGACCATCATAATGTAGTTGCAGCTGTGAGGCTTTTTGGTAAATGCCAATATAAGAAGGCACTTGGGTCAGTCCTTCAGATGTTATTGGCAGCTGTTAAATGTTAGAATAGTGGATCTGTATGCGATGGGCTGCTTTACTGGGCTCTGACAACTTGTCACTGGGGACAGCTAGGAATGTGACTGCCAGCAGCAACATCCGCGCAGCCCCAGTTTAGGAGGGACACTCGGACCTGCCTGAAGAGCTGGGTGAGTACCTGTGTGTCTCCTTGCAACTCGGAACTGGTTGCAGCTCATCATTGCTACCACTGCAGTTTTTAAAGATGTGGTCTAGCACATCTGCTGAAGTTTTAGGCAAGTTTTGATTGCATAGTAGATATCCTGCCCACCACTCTTCCCTAGGATTAAGGGTAGCAGATAGGTTTAAAAGACAGAAATGTGGATGGGTGCCTTCACAGGAGACTAAGTGACAGACTCCAAACTACTTTCCAGGTTAAAGTAGAACCAGTCGTGGAGGAATGTAAACCAGACCCAATGGAACAAGAAGAGAAGAAATCTGAAGTGAAGACTGAAATACCAGAGGGGGAAGAAAGACCTACTACTCCAGCTACTCAGTCTTCTCCAGCAGCTGGGCAGTCTAAGAAAAAGAGTAAGCAGGAACACTGTTTTGACTGAAATTCACTGCACCTCCCCAGGGTAATCTTCAGGGGGGAAAAAGACCTGAGCTTTCTTCATGGGTGTTCAGTAGAATTATATGAATTGTTCTTTGTGGCTTTTGGACAAAAATGTCTAATATGTGTTCTTGTAATTGGCTTTGGACAAGTTCTTTAAAGCTTTAGTATTAGACATTTAAGTTTTAGTAAAATTGTCAGTACAATAGAGATTTGAAATATTCCTTAGTTACAGATTTTCTAGACAAGTTTGTTCTTGGGACCTCGGAGGGGAGCCATATTTGGAATGTAAACTGGCTCTATTAAATTGGCAGTGTCTTCCTATGATAAAACATTCTTATTAATATTTTGGCCATCTCCTTGTGTCCAGGTCATCATTTTAATATCCTCAGAACTTAGTGTTGCAGAGGATAAACAAGCCATGCTAAGTAACTTAAACCCATTGTCTGTAGTCTTTCCACAGACCTCACATTTTCCACCAGGTTTCTTCCTTACAGCTGTTTCTGCTGTCTTTCTAATGTTGGTTGTTTTGCAAAAGTTTTCAAGCCAGAAGAGTTGCGGCAGGCCCTTATGCCAACACTGGAGGCACTTTACCGTCAGGATCCAGAGTCTCTTCCATTTCGACAGCCTGTAGACCCCCAACTCCTAGGAATTCCTGTGAGTGTCTTAGCAAAATACTTTCCTGGATTTAATTCAAAACTGCTATAGAACAGCTTAAGTCTGTCATGGTAACATTTTAATATTAATGCATTTGAAGAGGTTTAGCTTAGGCAGTGAAACATACAATGTCTAACTTAGGAATGTTTTGGGGGTTTTTTTAAGTTTGTTCTGTTCTGTGTTCCTTTTGATAAATCACTGAAGTGATTACCAGCAGATCCCCAGTGCTGTGTGGGCTTTTTGTGGATGTTGCTTCATGTTGTGATGCTTCTGCTGTTGAGTTCCATAGGTGTTTCTTTTCATATGTGAAACTTGGCTGAATATGTGGGAAATGAAGCAAATAAAGACCACTTGAAAAAAAAAATCCATCAACTATTATTAATCTGTTATAAGCAGGGAGGAGACTATTCAACTTCTATTTTTTGTTCAGGTTGAATTTTCTGCTTGTTTTAGAATTGTCTTCAGAAGACATTACTGTCCTTAAGGGACCAGTGTTTTAAACTCTGGACTGGCCACACAAATGTGTATACATAGAAGTCCTACTTAGGTGCTTTGGGCAACATTTTTTACCTGGAAGGCGTTTTGTTTGGTTTTGGTTTGGATTTTTTTGGGGGGGACAGATAGTGCAACACTTCAAGGCCTGCTGTATTATAAGCCAGGTGTAAATGTTTCTAATATTCTTTAACAAGCTCTCAATTGGCCATCATATTCTGAGGACTTTGGTAGGAGAAGGGGTCCTATGAGTGATGGGGGGGATGGGGTGGGATTGGAAGATAGCATTCTTCAGAGGAGACATGGTATCTTTTATAATCTAATAAAGCTATTTATTTTTGTTTGTTAGGTTGTCTGGTCCACTAAAACCAGTCACTTCTTATTAATGCTCTTGTGTATATCCTCAGATCATAGTGACTGCAAAAACATTGCCATTTCCTAGTTTCTGTAATACTTGTTTTGCTGTTTAAAATTAGAGTGGCTTTATTTCATCAGGAGTGGAAGAGCAATAGAGCCTGAGGAATAAAGCAATAATGAAAAGGAAGCACTGGGGAGTGATATAGTATTATGTAGAGATTTCATTGTATGTTACAAGCGATTTGACAATCAAGTCAGGGAGGAACCTGTTTTTCTTGATGTGATGCAGAAGAATTTATATGTTGAGAATGCACATGCTGTCATGTCACAACATAGTTCTGTAGTAGTGTTTTGATCTGCTGTGTATTCTTGCAGGATTATTTTGACATAGTGAAGAACCCCATGGACCTTTCTACTATCAAGAGGAAGCTTGACACAGGACAGTATCAGGAACCATGGCAATATGTGGATGACATCTGGCTCATGTTCAATAATGCCTGGCTCTATAACCGCAAAACATCCCGGGTGTATAAGTACTGTTCCAAACTGGCAGAGGTGTTTGAGCAAGAAATTGACCCAGTTATGCAAAGCCTTGGTTACTGCTGTGGAAGAAAGGTAAGAAAATAAATTTTTTTATTCTGCTGCTTGCTTCCTGGTATTGAAGGGGGAAGAGTACAGCAGTTGCAGTTATTAGCAGTTACGGAGTGTCAAAAATTTTGGAAGCTTACCCAGACTTAGCAATCCTGAGTAATCTGATTTGGAGATTTTTATGGATCGTCTCATTCTATCTAGTGCTCAAATCATCTATTTGTATATAAGCCCTTGGCAGAAAAAAAGTCAGTAACTGAAGGCTTATTTTGATTAGGGTGAACCCGTCTGCTATTGCAAATTAAACAGATGTGGTTTTGTTACTGCAGAGGAAGTGAGCTCTGTTCACTGTATATGGAGGCTGTGTAATTCCATTGTCTTGTTTTGATATGCTTTCCATCTTTGGAGAAGAGCTAAGTTGAGCCCACTGAACATTTTTTATGACTCTAGCGCTTCATGCACTTGCTGTACTGTGAGATCTGTGCAGAGAATAAGGTGGAGATGATCATTGTCTGGGTCATGCTTGCTTCCCATAGGGAGCAAGTGAAAACACATGAGTACTAAGACGACTCATTCCTCTTTGCAGTTGGAGTTCTCGCCACAGACTTTGTGTTGCTATGGCAAACAGCTATGCACAATCCCTCGAGATGCCACTTACTACAGTTACCAGAACAGGTAAGGAAAGCTCACTTGCTGCGGTTTTGTGCATGCTGCAATCAATCTGTTAAATGCATGCGTGTATTTACATATACACCTTCTTTATATGTTTACACCTTTGTTTTGTTTTAAGCTAAAATTTTGCTGGAAGTGCCCTTGAATAGTTTCCCTTGCATGTTGATGATTTATTTCTGCAAAAGTTTGCTGCAGCCTTTGTTCTTCCTCTTTTGTTTGCAGAAATGTTATGTTTTCCTAAATTTTTATCCTGCAGTTAATTAAATCTTCAGTTATCTAGATTTCATATATACAAGTCTTTGCTTCCTACCATGCAGTATTTTTTTATGCAGAACACCAACTAAACTATGCAGCGAGTATATTAATGTTGTAATGTATTATATACTTGGCAAGTCTTGTTTTTCTCATGATGTTAACACTGAAGAGCAAACTTATTTTTGTGGTGCAAATCTTCATTGGAACATTTGTTTATTCAGATTTGAGTAGATTGGTGCTTGCTTTTTCTCCCAAAGTTTCCTTGAGAGTTGTCTTGAAGTAACTATAAGCAGCTCTGTAAAGTGCTGTCACTTCTACAGCTCTTCTGATTTTTTATTTTTTTTTTACTTGGGGTTTATTAAAGGATTTAAACCTATTTGACTTCTGAAGGAAGGTTTCTTGCTAGACATCTCTTAGCCAGCTGGGGAAGTTAGGCAGAAAGAAGCAAGGAAATATATGCTTCAGCACTCCTATATCCCTTGGCTTTGTCATCAGAATGTATCTGTTAGAGTGGAGGGCTGGTTACCTCCGGACTTTGTCACCTGCATTGATTTAGTTACTGGTCTTCATTCTTTCTAACACCTTAAAACAAACAAAAAAAATCCCAAATCCAAAAACAAACGAAAAATCCACCAAACTAATGAAAACACTGGGGCTTCTACCTGAAAGCCAAGGAGATTTTTCAAGAATTGTAGTTTTTTCTTAAGCACTTGGTCAGGTGAAAGAAATCAGAGCTACAGGAATTATATCAACATTCTTAGGCTTCATAAAGGTTTATAGCAGTGAATGGAGGTTTTGTAGGAGTGAAAAAGTAAAAAATAAGCTTATAGTAAGTATCCCATAGTAACTATTGTAGTTTTAGACTTATATAGTGTAGAGCTTTTCATATCATAAGTCAGTATCTTCTGCTTATGTTTATCTGTAGGCAAACACTAGATGGACCAAAAGACCAAAAATCTGACATGCTTTACATATTTTCAAACATTAGAAGGGAGTATTTGCACTGTAACAGGTACTTACATGTGACCTGTTATATAATATACACACATCCATATATATCTATAGGCTGCAGTGTAGTTCCAGAAGTAGTATTATCTGCATTATCTCAGATGAAAACTGGTTTGAGACACTTTTTTTTTTTTTTTAATTAACTGCTGCTATAGTGTTGGTTTATAATAAACTTGTTTGCATTTGTTTTTTATTTCTTTTTAGGTGTCTTGTGCACTCAGTTAACATGCCCTAGTAATGGAGAGGCCACAGTTTTAGAACATTTTTGAGGGCTGGGATAGAGTCTTGAATTAATCACTATTTTATTCAAGTGTAAATGAAATCTTTCTTTGTAATACCTGCTGTATTGATACCTGAGCTATTCTACACTCAACTGGGCTATGGTAGAATCATATCAATGTGAAGCATTATGTGCGTAGTTAATGTCAGGTATTTAGTTAACATACAGTTCGTTCAACAGTTCTATAATTAATGTCTGTAAGACTTTTGAGGACAGATCTTATTGCTCTTTAAGCTTGTGATGTTTAGCTTTCTCTTTCAACTGGGAGAGAATCCTGTGGCCTTTCAGCATTTATACATTTAAGATGGAAGACTATCCCTCTTCCATTGATCTCCTGCAGATCCTCTTGCCAACGTAACTGCTGTGCTGATGTACAAGTCAGAATAGCAGTTCTTCCTTGCTTCTGCTCTTTCCCCTTTCTCATTTTAATTCTTTGCTTTATGTGGCATGGATTATTAAAATGAAGAGGGTATGGGTATGCTAAAATGAAATACTCTTGTTTAATTTGCTTTAATCATTTGTTGCTGTGAACCCACTTGAGAGATTTAATGCTAATCTGTGCTTTGCCTTGGCTTTCTGCTTTGTGTTGTCTTGTCCTGCTTCTATGTTTTTGGTTTTGTCCTGCAACCCTCCATTTCTTTGTTTGTGTGTGTGTTATTTTTTGTTTCTCCTTCATGCTTGTCATTGTCTGCACTTGGCTTTGATTGCCCAAAACCAAAAAACAAACAAACAAACAAAAAAAACCAAAAACAAACAAAAAACAACCAAACACAATGTGGGGCCCATAAATCTGCATCACTGAATA
Source organism: Pterocles orientalis (assembly GCA_011057875.1). Classification (NCBI taxonomy): domain Eukaryota; kingdom Metazoa; phylum Chordata; class Aves; order Pterocliformes; family Pteroclidae; genus Pterocles; species Pterocles orientalis. Next base: position 35,497 of record WKFP01015262.1, on the reverse strand, counting down.
TCCTTGTCGCCGTTGATGACCTGCTCTCTGCTCCTGTCCCTTCCTTGGCCTGCTGTGATTGGTGGCTCCATTGCTTGACTTGGGCTGTGTTGTGTGGACGGAGCAGTTCACCCAAATATGGCCTTCTTGCTGACAGGTATCATTTCTGTGAGAAGTGCTTCAACGAAATCCAAGGGGAGAGCGTTTCTCTGGGAGATGACCCCTCACAACCTCAAACGTGAGTTATTTGTGTTTGCTTGGGCTGTACATTCATGAGCTGTATCATGGTCTATAGTACTTCTTCAAAGGGAAGTTTAGCCTTAGGTAACCCTCACTGTTACAGGTTAGTAGAAGGTGGATCAGATATTCTTCATAAAAGCCTGGGCTTGTGCTGTAGATTTTTTGTTTAAAAACTGTACTGAAGGAACTGCACTAAGAAATAAGCACTTACTGCTTAAAATTGCAACTATACCAATAGAGGAGAAAGAAGATAATAGCTTTTTTCTAAAAGAATGTTAAAGTATTCTACTGCAGAAAAACAACTGTGCCCGCAGGCAGATAGATGGTAGACATAGTCTGAAATAGTCAAATGTACCATTCTGTTTATAGCCTGGCTATGCTATTAAACTTGTATTCAACTTCAGATAGTTTTTCATCCAAAACAGAAGTAAGCAACCTCCTTTTGCCATACAAATATTTTACTGTTGGAGTGCCATCTGCTTATGAGAAATGCTGTGCAGTTGTTGAAGATATCACTATAAAAGACTGTGCATGGATTTAGTTGCCTTTTCCATGCTAGTGGCAAACTATTGGGACAGCCTTTTATTCTGCTGTACCCTCCTTACATCTCCCCCCAGAAAAACTGAAACAGAATTTTGGGCACTAAGGAAGCCCTTGAGGGACAGATGAGTGCCAAGCAGTTACTCTTTGAGCTGTTGAAGAAAGCTCTTTGGAGGACGGCATTACAGGAACACTGCAGATAAAAACAAGTGGGAAACTTAGGAAAGTCTGAAGCCAAGGGGAGAGTTGTCAAAGTTGGTAATTGGACAAACAGAGTTACCTTTCACTAGAAGTAGTCTTTAGTAGCATGTTATCAAATCCTGGTCACACTGATGCGTGTATCTAGAGGAGTAGTGGAAGAATCCATTGGGCTCAAGACGATGTAAGAGTACGCCTGCCTTTCTCAAAGGAAGAAGGAAGAAATGATGTTAGTATGCTGGTCAGTACAATGGGCCATGTCCCTGTGGATAGTATGGATTGCTACTCTACTGGAGGCAAAGAAACAAAGTTTAGTCAATATTGTCCAGTTTTGTTAATATGAGATGTGGGATATGAAGTACTTTACATATGAGAGAAACAAGTATCTATATACATGTAAATCCGTGTATAAATAAACATCAGATATACTGATGTTTGTATATAAATTTCTGTTTATCTGTTGAGAGAGTACAATCTTTCCCATACCCTTAATTTGTAATGAATGGTTTGCCAGGTCAGGGTAGAAGGCAGCATAGAGTGCTTTTGATTTTTACGCTAGATTTGGAAACACAGATGCTGGATGCAATTTTTTTTCTCCAAAAAATAAAGCAATCAGAAGCTCTTTGAACATAAGCAGTGATAAGAATGTACTTTGCAGCTCCTGGTATTCTTTCTCATAGCTGATTTAAATGCCTGATTGTTGTGTAGTGAAGATGGAGGCTATAGGCTGCCCGCGAGGATCAAGTACACTTCTGAATGTTCTCGCACCCGCTTATAGGCTTTCTCTTAAGAACTCCTTTTAGAGGAGCATAAAGATCCTGCTCCCTTCCTTTCTTTCCACAACCTGTAGTTAAAATGAACAAAAGCAAAAAAGATTAGTAATAGATATGTCAGGTCCTGTTTACAGTTCTACTTACCATACTATAATAATAGTTTGACATAACTGGGAGATAGAACCTTCCTTATTAGAAGTATTCTACAGGTGGTATTCAGAATAAACACTGAAATAAAATTATCTGATCAGACTGGTCCTAAACTTGAATGTCAGTGAGTTTTACTATTTATCCTGTAGTAAAACTGAATCAGGGAGTAATGTGGTTCTCTACAAACTATTGTCCCGTAGAAAAGCATGTTTTCCACAGGCAGAGTTAAGGGTGGCATATACTTTGGTTGTTTGTCACTTTGTGAAATACAAACCCTTTCCTTGTAGTGCCAGTGACTGTTTAAAAAAATGTTCTTGCAAGTTTTGTTGTGGTATGTGGATTTGTGTGGTATGGCATGAATGTATGTTGTCTTGTGTTAAAACTGAGTTTTATTGCCTGTTTCTCCGTAGCACAATAAACAAAGAACAGTTTTCGAAAAGGAAAAATGATACACTGGACCCTGAACTGTAAGTAACACTGTCACACTTTGAATGATCCCCATTTCATTATAACTAGTTTGTAAAAATATGTGTTATTCGTTCACCATCAGCTTTGTTTTTCAGTGTTTTCCAAATTTCATGTAGCTCTTTAAACTGGCAGGGGCTGCTCAATAAGCAGCATATCTGGCATTCTATGCTGAGAACCCAAACTGCCACAGCTGTGCTCAAGAAATACGTAACACTGTATAGGCTGAAATTAATGCATTTTGTTGTCTCGAGAGTGGATTCAACAGAAAGATGAATGAAGATAACTCTGTTTTTAAGCCCTGGTGTGGCAAATGGTCAAGTCTCAGAACTGATTTGGGTCTTCTGGTGGCAGCTCTTTTCGTGCTGTTGGCTTTTCTAGTTGTATTTTACAGGCAGTTGTACTAGAAGGAAAGTTGTTAAACTTGAATCAGCCACTTCTGCACTGCTCTGGAAGCAGAACTGTAGACATTCAGTAAAGTTAAGATGATGATGACTCAACTGCTTTTATTTACATTCCTGGTTGTTTTTTTGAAGCCACTTCTCATGTTCCTGCATTACACACCTGTGCTGCTACTCTGCAAGCATTACCTTCATTCTCAAATGAATGAGCAAAAAGGATATGTATTCTTCCCATACTATCTTTCTAAGGGTGTATAGGTCAGACAGTTCTTCTGTTTTACAGGGATTGTGGGAAGGAGGAATATTCTTTATTATAGCAAAGATCCAGCCTAACACTAGAATACAAACCTAACTTGGAAGATGATACCCTGTGCTCTACATAAACTAGAGCTATTCACTCAAAATCTGAGGCTGTTATAAGTAGACACATTCAAAAGGAGTCAGATTGTCCTGATACAACCTTAGATATTTTGGATAATTATATTCAACATCTGTGAAGTAGACCATAGCACTTACCTCAGTTGTCCTTAAATCTCTGCTAGTCTTCTGAAAGCAACTTTGACATTGCTTCTGTTTTCTTCTTTCCCATTTTTCTGCAGTATATTTGCCAGGTACCCCAGGCTTCAAGCATAGTGGGGCAACTAGCAACCAACTATTTCTCCTGATTCTTTGCTTCTGACACCTGTGAATCCATTGTTCTCTCCATTATAGTAACAAGCAGGGTACAGATTTTATCCTTAAAAGGGCTTCTCTTTAAAAAAAAACCTGAGTGAAGTGGATGGCAGTAAGGCAAGAAAATGGTAATAATAATGAGTCCCTGCATAGTCTGCCTGACTTGAACTGACAGATTCTTCATTCGTTCTGGAGGCTGTTCTCAGCATAGATGTGCCCTCTATGTTAAATAGGCTCAAGAGCCTAAATGATAGAACTCCTTGAATAAGATGTTGCAAAATATACAAGGAAGTAATGATACTACTAACCTTGCTTCCCTTCTCCCTTTTTCCTTCTACAGGTTTGTTGAATGTATAGAGTGTGGAAGAAAAATGCACCAGATCTGTGTTCTTCATAATGAGATAATCTGGCCTTCAGGGTGAGGAATTTCTCCTTAAGTAGAGAGTATATGATAGGTTTGCTTGAGTTAGTGCATAAACTTCCTTAAATTGATTATACTTAAAAGAGTGTCTAATGAAAGAAGTTACAAATTTTAGGAATATATAGGGTAACATTAAATTTAGGCATCATATCTTACTGTGCTGTGTGTGAAGTTGTTTCTAACAGTCCTGTGTGTGGAAGATGGCCTTTCAGCCTTTTATGTTTAAAGATCCTAGTCCTTCATGAAAATATGTTTTAGTTCTGGTAACAATTTCATACTGGTCTGTTTCCTGTACAAATCATATTGCTTTGTCATTAAAAAAAATTACTTACTACTAAAGAATTTAAATTTGACTTCATTTTTTGACCTCAGTGATTAGATTAAATCTGAAAAAGAATCTGATCATCTTTAGATACCCTGTAGTTCTTGATCAAAATTGTTTGTTTTTTTTTCCTGATTGCTTTAAAAGGTTTTGTTGGTTTTTTAAAGCTAATCAATTATATGCAGATAAAGCTCTGTAAGAGCTTGAATCCTGCCTTTGTTGACAAGAAAGCTGTGACTTAATTATTCTGTGGTCCCATCCACATTGGTGCAGAAGAGGGTAGACATATCCCGTAACTGAGGAAGAATTTGCCCATCATTTCATGCTACAGTGTCCTTGGGCGTTTAGAAAAAAATCAGCCTTTAGATTTATGTATTACGGTATCTCATTTTCATCAGAGAGAGCACTTTGAGACTATTTGTTCCAAGAATACGTTAAGCCGATGTTGTTAGACCTGGCAGTGGAGACCCTGTTCCTGGGTTTGCAGGTCATGACATGGATGACTTGACAGGAGATGCATCCCCTGGAGCTTAGATCCTCCTCTGCAGCTCTGAAACAGTTGGGTTGTTTCTGCTGGCACTGCTCTTTGAGCTGTCTTTTATTTCAAATTTCAGTTAAGTTATTTTCCAGAGCAGATTAGGTCTGGTAAAAGATTTTGCTTCTAATGGTAAGATGCTAAGGAACTTTACGGACTGACTTGGGGTGGTTTTTCACTTTCTCCTGTTTTTGCTTCAGCTTTGTCTGTGATGGCTGCCTAAAGAAAACAGGACGAACCAGAAAAGAGAACAAATTCTCTGCTAAAAGTAAGATTCTGACACTTGCACTGACAAATTGTAAATAATTTTTTTAAGAATGGGAAAGTGGCTTTTATGCACATTTTGTATTTATTTCAATTTTTTTTCCAGTTAAAGGAAGATACGTTTGGTCAGTTCTGAACATCAGTTCTGTGATGTTCAGAACATTTGCATTCCCATGTGTTGTCATTGGTTAATAGTCTGTTGTAGAGGGTTAACATACTGGTTTAGAGCACTGCTAATGCAAGATACACATCCTTTTATCTCAATTGCAGTATTAGTGGCATTGGGATATAGTTGCTGTCTGACTGCAATCTAACTTAAATATGTGATAACATGTCCAAGTCACTGTGACTATTGCTGCTTTTAAAAGCTTTGATGGAGATAAAGGTTGCATCAGCTGGTGACAAAACTCTCTATAGACATTTCCTCTTGATCAAGGCAGATGATTTGAAGGCAGTGTAGGAGGAAATTTGTGCAGTTGTTGTCCATCTGTTCTATAGACAAAATAAGTCTTTTAGAAGCTTCTTAGGTTAGTGTAGGTCTTACAAATAGTGAGTATTTACATTTCTGCTAAAACAAAACAAAAAACCCAACAAAATCCCCAGCCAACCAATAGAATCAAGATTCTAACAAGTATTAACTGTAGTGTTAAGCAGTTAAGCAGTTACTTTTTAAGTTCCTTCTTTGGAAAAAGAGGAAGGAGGATATCAAGACTGTAAATTGTCTTGAAATGTGGGGGATGGCTTACAGGTCAGTCACAAGAAGTGTTCAAGCTGATTGGCAGATACATAACACAGACATAATGGACAGCAATGAGACAGGCCCTGTTACACCAGAAGTCTTAAATTCCCTTTGAACTTTAGTTTTTGTGTCAGCTAATGTTATGCTTGTACTTCTTTGTATGAAGGTTGATTGAAAATGAGAAACATCTACCTACATTACTTGCAGATACGGTTGTATTTAGTTGTTCTTTCCATTACCGAAATATGTTCTTTTGTTAAGTGGAGAGACTATGTTGGCTATAGCATGGTTTTATAGACAATATACTTCCAAATGCGGTGTCTGCTCTTGAAGCTATGTCTGAGAGCAGTGTTTTGTAATCCAGTTTAAGTAATTAAAAGCTTCTATTCAAGAGGAGCCTTAATTGTGATTGACTTTTAAGATGGATAAAATTGGGTGGAAATACAGAATCTTTCTTCATTTAAATAATGTATAAACCATAAACATGCCTGCAGGTGAAAAGTAGCTCACTCCCATCTAGAAGTGTTAGTGTTTAAAGATAAAGCTTTAATTTATGATACCATACTGCATGCATTGAGTCACTTTTCATTTAATATCTGAATAGAGATAAGAACAGTTCAGTTTTGTGCGTATTTAGAGCTGTATTTTTTTCTGCAGGGTTACCAGCTACAAGACTTGGTACCTTCTTGGAGAACAGAGTCAATGATTTCCTAAGACGGCAGAATCACCCTGAGGCAGGAGAGGTTACAGTTAGGGTGGTACATGCATCTGACAAAACTGTTGAAGTAAAACCAGGAATGAAAGCAAGGTATGTTCTCTCCATTGCTAACTTTACTTTTTTTGGGGGGAGGTGGAAGCTATTTGTACTTATATGCTGGTATTTAGAAAAAATAGAGACTGTTGTATTCAAAACCTCACCACTGACTAGTTCTTGGCAAGCAGATGTTACAGCAGCGTATTAATTAGTTGTGATGAGTGTCATAGTAAAAAGTGGATGCCTTGTATTTGAGTAGTCTATAAACATTTAACTTTAAAATTACATGAAAGTCACTTACAGTAGCCCTCATCGTTGTTGTCTTTACCTATTGACATGTACTCTCTAATATGTGAATATACTTGGTATTCCCCTTTACCTTCTATAATCTGCAGATTTGTAGACAGTGGAGAGATGGCAGAGTCTTTCCCTTATCGAACAAAAGCACTTTTTGCCTTTGAGGAGATTGATGGTGTAGACTTGTGCTTCTTTGGGATGCATGTGCAGGAGTATGGCTCAGACTGTCCACCACCCAATCAAAGGTGAGGAACTGCATGAAAGTTTATTTTATTTTGGTGTTGTCTCAGTTGGGTGAACCTTCTTCTGAAGTTCTGTATAGAGCTTCAGTGTTGCATCTGTGAAGACTCAACTTCTGTTAGCTTCTAGAAACAAAATAGCTTCTGCAGGGAATACGTCAGAGTTGCTTCTTCCTGTGGGTGCTGGCTGGCAGACACTGTTGCCTTAAGGATCAGTTGTCAGTATTCTAAATTAAGGAATTGGATAGTTTTAGAGAAATGAGGCTAGGATATAAAAAAAAAAAAAAAAAAGCTGAGTTCCTAGAGGTAAATTGGGATCAGAGGCTTTGAATATAGCTATTATATTGGATGCTTCAGATATATAAAGTAATGTGAATAAACTTGTAGAACTACTTTGAAATCTCTGCTTCTCATCATGCCTTTTTTTTTTTTTTAGGCGAGTGTATATATCTTACCTTGACAGTGTTCATTTCTTCCGCCCTAAATGCTTGAGGACTGCTGTCTATCATGAAATACTAATTGGATATCTAGAATATGTCAAGAAACTAGGGTAAGTCTTTTTTAGTGTTTTCTTCTGCACAGCATTGTGCTAGGTAGTTCTTTATGCAAACAAAGTTACTACATCCTGTTGTGCAGAATGTGGTGCCTAAGTTTTAATTTGTGATAGAATAACAACAAGGTGTATAGTTGAAAAGGAGAAAAGACAAAAAGGGATTGCAGACTTTTCAGGAGACGCTTGTGCTTCAGATGTTGTTAGGTTTTCCAACATGTATAAAACTTATGAAAGGGAACCTTTTTTTCTGGACCATAAAATGTTGCCTTGTGAAATGCCACTGCATTAATCAGGTTATTCCTTTGGGCTGGTAAGCAAGTTCTTATCCATGTTTATGTTAAGTGTATTTGGTCTGTACTAATTAACAGCTGTGTAAGGCCAGTAAGAAATCATCTAGAACAAGTAGTTGAAATTGTGAGAAACTGAAAAGTTAGAAGAGAAGGAGGGGAGTATACTTGGGACAGCGCAAAAGAGAACACAGAACAACTGAATAAATGAGAGGTGGAAATTAAATTACCGTGATTACTGACTTAAAAAAGGCAGTGAAGTAAACATCAATCTGTTGTCAAAGGTATCTGGTGTAGCTTGGCAGAGAGTTATTTGTGAAGAAATTGTTAAGCACTAGGTTTAGAGTAGTTGCGTGAGAAAAATTAGGGGAGTCAGAATGGAGGTGGGTGGTACTGTCTTCAGATTGCTTAGTACTTCGAAGGTATACGTTAAGACTTTTTTTTTAATGGCCTATTTTCTAACCTGTGAGTCTGTAAAATTGGTGCATAGAACTCGGGACTCAGTTTTACTTATTGCTGTTTTCTGTACTAATGGGTAACATCAGGTTCTCATTTTGGGAAAACAATATTGGTCATGCAGTATCATGTCTCCCTTCTCAGGCAGAAGGAATAACTGGCTGCAGTTCCCAGGGTTTGGTTAGGGTTCTGCAGAGCTGTTTCTCAACACAGCAAAGATGGTTATTTTTCTCTAACTTGAGATCTGATTATTCCTCCTACGGCAGTTATTTTCAAAAACTAATAGAGAAGAACTGGGGATGAAGAAGTGATCTTTGTGGTATTATATTCTCTGCAGCTGCTACTATTTGGATGTCATCTGGCTTCGTAGTACTTGGATTGTACACCCAATAGTTTAGGTTGTCAGTGATTGTTTATTCCCAGATATAATTATGAAACCTTTTAAAACCAATCCTCAAAGTTTAAAAAAAAAAAAAAAAAAAAAATTTAAAGTGGAAAAGTGAAGAATTGTGTGTTTAAGTAAATCTGTTTCCAAAATGTTGCTAGATAATGAATGACTGCACTGTCTCAATGAAGAAGAATTCTGGCTTTTGCTACTGAAACACCTAGTCTCTATCTTTCTCTTACTAGTTAATTGGAAGATGGCATGTCTATATGAGGCTTTGATTTTTAACTAGACTGGAAAATGTGTGCATTTTATATAAACTACTTAGCATATAGTGCTGAATTTTGAAAAATTAGTGAAAAGATGGTAATGCTATTGCAAGAGCGAAGCTGGAATGAACAGCAGAATTAAAGTCTTGGAGAGCTGCAATTATTGTCCTATCTGGTAACACCAGCCGACTTCTTAGTGGCTCCACCTCGTGGCAGAGAGGAGAGCAAGCTCTAGTATTAATCATCAGACCCCACATGTACTTTTCTTGTCTGATGATGCTAGGTATACTACTGGACACATCTGGGCGTGCCCACCTAGTGAAGGAGATGACTACATCTTCCATTGCCATCCTCCTGACCAAAAGATACCCAAACCCAAACGACTGCAAGAGTGGTACAAAAAGATGCTGGACAAATCTGTGTCGGAGCGCATTGTTCATGATTACAAGGTTTGTTAACTGTATGTTTGTCTTGGGGAGGGTGTGTTGACCAGTCCTGTCTTGGTTTCTTCCTTTTGTTATGCATTGTGTCTGATTCTTGGACTTTACTGTATTAGTTCTACTTTAACTGAGCACTAAAAGTTTAGAGTTAAAATACATCCTCTTCATGTAGCTTCTGAAATCATTCTAGCACGAGATTTGAGGTGATCCCTTTTAACAAACTAAATTCTTGAGGAATACTGTAAAAGACAGTGAATTTCATTTCACTAATACAAAGAGAATATATGGAATCTTTAATCTTGTGGTGTGAAATTAAATTGCCAGGTTAGGCTTCTGACACAGAAGTATGTGAAATCTTTGGAATTATCAGGACTCAGCTGGTGTTGACAGTGTAGTGATTATATTGTCCCACCTGGTAGGTATGCATATTGACGTGTGCTTCATGGCAATGGTCTGTTTATTCAGACTGGGAATATTTGAAATGTATGTGAACCATCTGCAACTGATGCAGGGTCAAATCTGCACTTAGAATGTGCATAAAATGAAATGAATTGATAAAATGAACTGAAATGTTAAGCTCTCCTTTTGTTTGATCCGCTAGTGCCTTTATTTATCACTTATTGAAAAAGTTGCTTTTACTTATGTGACTTGTAATAGTGGTTAACCGAGTGTTTTGCTCTTTTTCAGGATATATTTAAGCAGGCAACAGAAGATCGTCTGACAAGTGCAAAAGAGCTACCTTACTTTGAAGGGGATTTCTGGCCTAATGTTCTAGAGGAGAGCATTAAGGAACTAGAGCAAGAGGAAGAGGAACGGAAGAGAGAAGAGAACACTAGTAATGAAAGCACGGATGTAAGAATGCTTCTGCTATTTCATGATCTAATATAAAAGTTGTAATTACATATGGCTAATGGGGAAAAAAGGGGGGTGTGCATGTGAACAGTAATAGAAGATGTGAAAGTAATAAAATGCTCATGTGGTGTGACTTAAGATACCTGACATGAAATGCCTTTAAAAGTAATAGGTGAGTAAGGGAGACAGCAAAATGCCAAAAAGAACAATTACTTCAGTTGACTCTTTTTCCCATTTCTAGCTTCCCTCTAATATAAATTTCAATTTTACATCTTATAAATTACAGCTGTTAAAATACCACTAAGCTACATTTGTATGAGCAGGGGTTGTCCATATGGCTATAAACCTAACTAATTACTAAAGTCAGGGTAAAACAGTTGCTAGTGTAGTATTTTGCTGCTGAAATGCAATTATTATAAGTGTTCATGCTTCAACCTCAGGCTGACTCAGAAGCTTTTTCCTTAAGCTTTAGCTTTTGGACAGTAGCTAACTCCTTTCTTTCTAACTTAAATGTTATCATACCAATCTTAGCAGAACATTCTGAGAAAGTGAGAGAGCTTTGATTTAGTAGTTTACTCAGTGTAGGGTGTTTTTAGTGGGAAGCTTTAAGGCATTAAGGATCTGAAGCGTGAAATACTGCTCAATTGTTGTAGGGCTACTTAACATAGAGAAATTTCTTGCTGGTGTCTTGTGCAATTTTTTTGGAGAACATGCAACAACTGTGCTTTCACATTCCACAAAGAACAAAAAAAAGTATACCTCTTAATTCAACAATAAATTTGAAAATGAACAGATGCCGAATTTATGCATCTGCCCATCCTTGGATCTTCTGAGCTTTTCTGGAAGAGGTGGTGTGTCTAGGGGGAAGTCAGTAGTTTTGCTTATGCAGGAGTACTTGTTAGTACTGCTTTGTCACCTTATTGGATATAGATTTTTGTTGGAGTTTGGAATTAATCTTTTTCCTAAAAGACTTTTGGATCAAAAAAAGTTATGTTTAATATTACAACTAGAATTTGTAGTTCTCCTGTGCTGCTCTTTGCAATACCTTCTTTCAAGGACTTTAAGTGCAGGAGGAACCTGGGAATTAGGCAACTTGATAGCAAATTTGCATTAACTAACATCTTACTTAGGAAGCTATTATTTAAAAGTTTGTTTTCCACTTGGCATAGTTGCAAGTTCCCATCTCTCTAATATACCAGAAACCAGTTGTGAGGAATCTGACCTAACTCTGTGTGTGAGGCTGGTCAACACTTAGCTGATCCTTCACAGCAGATTGGCCCCAAAATCCTGCAGTGGGGGAAGCTTACAGCATATTACTATTTAACCTTTCTTATTAAAAATAATTTCAACTCTTATTGACCCCTATGTTTCGCTTATTGAAAATGAGACAATAATAAACTGTATTATCAAATTAAGTGATATTCATTCATTCACTGGAATTTTCCATCCTGACAAAGTTATTTTAAGCTTAGGAAGAATGCTTATTTGGATAACAATTGCTTTGATCCTTGGTCATCACTTGCTGTAATGTGTTAAGGAGCCCTCTGAGAAGCACAGAGAGGAATAAACTGTTCCTTGCTAATTGATTATAATTTAAATTAAGCTGGCCCATTTTGTTCAACTGTTGCAGGATGTGACAGGAGGAAGGGGCATTCTAGAAATTGCGCTACTGGTGCCTTTTGGACTCAGAAGAACAGCTTCATATCAAAATCAGTTTAATGCAGTCTGTTCAAAAATCAAAATAAACCTGTCAGGTGTAACAAACTAAATCTAGGTGGATCAAGTCTTTCTTATCTCGTGTTAGTGCAATATCTGTTGTACTTTTCAGTTATTTTTAGTTTTGAATTGCATTGAGAAGCCAACTGCTGATCCCTTTGTGATTATCCAAGAGGTTCTTCCGTGTTCAACTGTAGCAAACAAACAGGTTTCAGTAAACGTTTCCCTTGCACCTCCTGAGCATTTATGCTTCTAGTATTTTTAGAACTATGTACTGCTGATCTTGATATCTTCTGGAGTGATTCTAATTGAATTAATTTAATGTTTCAGGTGACCATCTTAGTGTCTTTGGAGTAAATTACTGTAAAGTGTGTTTTGTCCTGCAGTTATAGAAGATGTGAAAGTAATAACATGCTCATGTGGTGTGACTTAGATACCTGACATAAAATATCTTTAAATTCAATAGGTGAGCAAGGGAGACAGCAAAAATGCCAAAAAGAAGAACAATAAGAAGACAAGTAAGAACAAGAGCAGCTTGAGTCGTGGCAATAAGAAAAAGCCTGGCATGCCCAACGTGTCCAATGACCTCTCCCAAAAGCTGTATGCCACTATGGAGAAGCACAAGGAGGTAAGAGTTCATAGAATGAGAAATACATATTTTATTTAAGTAGAGGGGTGTACAAAGCTTTGATACTTGAAATAGAGTTGTGCCCTGTAAATTACACGAGTTTCGCTATAGAATTGAGTGGCACACCAGACAAGTACCAGTAAGTCTTTGCTGTGAGAGCAGTAGGGATAAATAAAACTGTGCTCGTAAAACTTCCTGACAGTCTGGATTGCCACAACAGTTTTTCTTTTAATGCTCTGTCCAGTCTTCCTTACCTAATGCTTCTGAAGAAGGTTAACCTGCAGGGCACCCAGAGGTTTGAGATTTCCCAACCTTTACAAGCACACCATAATGGCAGGACATCGTTCAAGTGTTAGTTAGTCCTGGAATTGTATACTCTGTGTAATGAAGTTTGGTGACCAAAACATCTTGATAAGTGCTGGCATATTAAGTCTTTTTACTTTTCAGGTCTTCTTTGTCATCCGTCTCATTGCTGGCCCTGCAGCCAACTCCCTGCCCCCCATTGTTGAGCCTGACCCACTCATTCCGTGTGACCTGATGGATGGGCGTGATGCTTTCCTAACCCTTGCTAGAGACAAGCACCTGGAGTTCTCCTCGCTACGAAGAGCTCAGTGGTCAACCATGTGCATGCTGGTGGAACTGCATACCCAGAGCCAAGACCGCTTTGTTTACACCTGCAATGAGTGCAAGCATCATGTGGAGACCAGATGGCACTGTACTGTTTGTGAGGTATGCTTGGTGAAATTTTCCCTACATGTTGTCCCCCTGTCGCTGTGCCCAGAGTGTTCTTTACCTCAACTAATTTCTCAGTATTGACTGATGGAAAATGATCTGTACAGCTCACCCTCTTGCAGTTCAGAAAGAAAGGAGAGGAAACATTTTCTGCAACAAGGAATTCTACTAATGTGCTACTTTGTGTGATTTTTGTCTTCTACTTTCAAGCTGTGGAGAACTGAAGTAGAATTTTATTTCCTGTAGTTCATTTAAGGTGCTGCTGCATAAGCAGTTGGGAACTGTAGCAATTGCTTGAGCTGTAACGGTAAGATCAGCTGATTGTTCTGAAGAGCAATGCATCCTTTCTTCCTCCAAAGTCAGAAGTGTTGTGCTGCAGTATTTCTGTAAATAGGGCTCTCCATTGGTGTACTGGCGTAGAGGTTTTGCTTTGTTAGCAGTCAGATTCCTGTTCTTGGGTGACTCTTCTGCCACCCCGTTGTCTCTCTGTACAATGCTGCAAATGGCATTTTTGTCTTCAGAACTGTTTGCAATTCCAGCGTGTTTGAAGATTAAGTCCAGTGGTCTGGGTCAATGCCAAGCCCTCCAGAAGCTGGACTAACCTTGAATCTGGCTTGTAAAGGAATTTTTTTAGCCTGCCAGAAGTAAATGACTGTCTCAGATTCATTTCTGAAAAGCTCTGATTAAAATTTGATGTTCCTATTTCCTTGTATATACTAGAAAATAAACTGTAAATTTCCTATGGATTAATGAATCCTGGGGACTTGGATCAATTATTGAGCCTAAACTCTTGTGCTCTTGTTTTCACAGAATGTAAATACTGTTCTGTTCTTCTACCTAGTAGAGCTTTTTAACACCTGAAAACTGAAAATGCAGCTTTCATTCTCCTTTTTGAAAATTGGTACCTCTCTTGCCGCTCCTGCCCTCATCTTTTGAAGCAGCAGCAGCAAATGGGCAGCTATTTGTTCCTTGCCTTTTTCTCCTCCTTATCAGGAAAGAAACGGATTTTTCTGGCCCAGCTGAATAATGTGTCACTGAGTAGCTCAGAGTAAACTTGTTTTTCAAGCTATATATATTTGTGCAGATTTCAGACACCCTTGCGCCCACACACTTTCCCTGGCTATAATTTGGATTTATTCCTTCTCCAATGTGGTGTGAAAGACTGCATTTTTCCTCAGAGCAACAATTTGCCTGGAACAGACCAGGAGTAATTTGTTGGGGTGGCATGACATAATTTATTTATTGTACGGAGTTTCAGGAACCCTGATAACTTTTTCTTCCTTGTCTTTCCAGGATTATGACCTGTGCATCACCTGCTATAACACTAAAAACCATGACCACAAAATGGAAAAATTAGGCCTTGGTCTAGATGATGAGAGCAACAACCAGCAGACTGCAACCACGCAGAGTCCTGGTGATTCCCGACGTCTGAGCATTCAGCGCTGTATCCAGTCTCTGGTCCATGCCTGCCAGTGTCGTAATGCCAACTGCTCGCTGCCGTCCTGTCAGAAGATGAAACGGGTTGTCCAGCACACCAAAGGCTGCAAACGCAAAACCAATGGAGGGTGTCCTATCTGCAAGCAACTCATTGCTCTCTGCTGCTACCATGCCAAGCACTGCCAGGAGAACAAGTGCCCGGTGCCCTTCTGCCTCAACATTAAACACAAGCTCCGTCAACAACAACTTCAGCACCGCCTGCAACAGGCGCAGATGCTCCGAAGGAGGATGGCAAGTATGCAGCGGACCGGTGTGGTAGGCCAGCAGCAAGGATTACCCTCACCCACACCAGCCACCCCGACAACTCCAACAGGCCAGCAGCCCCCAACACCGCAAACCCCACAGCCCCAGCCTCCGCCCCAGCCTGCCTCGCAGCCTCAGCCTGCACCTCCCAACAGTATGCCACCCTACACCATGCCTAGAACTCAGCCCCCCAGCGCTGTGTCCCAGGGCAAGGCAGGTGGACAGGTGACTCCTCCAACTCCACCCCAGCCACCTCAACCACCAGTTCAGGGTCCTCCTCCAGCAGCAGTGGAAATGGCCATGCAGATCCAGCGGGCAGCGGAGACCCAGCGTCAGATGGCACAAGTTCAAATCTTCCAAAGGCCGATTCAGCACCAGATGCCTCAGATGCCGCCTATGGGAATGAACCCTCCGCAGATGGGCAGAGGTCCTGGTGGTCATATAGATCAAGGAATGGGGCCAGCAGGAATCCAGCAGCAGCCGCCGTGGGTGCAGGGGGGCTTACCCCAAGCTCAGCTGCAGCAGGGAATGCAGAGGCCATCCATGATGTCAGTAGCCCAGCCGGGTCAGCCAATGAATATGGCACCTCAGCCTGGGATGGGTCAGGTACCCGGTGCTGCTCAGCCCAAACAACCACCTCTGCCTCAGGCGGCCTTACAAAACCTACTGCGGACTCTCAGGTCTCCCAGCTCACCCATGCAGCAGCAGCAGGTGCTTAACATCCTTCACTCCAATCCTCAGCTGCTCGCTGCTTTCATCAAGCAGCGGGCTGCCAAGTATGCGGGGTCCCAGAACCCCCAGGGGATGGCAGGTCAGCCTGGCATCCCCCAGGGTCAGCCGGGGCTCCAGCCACAGCAGGCCATGCAAGGGCAGCAAGGAGGAGTGCACCCCAATCCAGCCATGCAGAACATGAACCCCATGCAAGCAGGAGTGCAGAGGCCCAGCATGCCCCAGCAGCAGCCACAGCAGCAGCCGCAGCAGGCCATGGCTGGTATGAATCCTCAGGCGCAGCAGATGAATATGAATCACTCGGGAATGACTCCCCAGTTCAGAGATCTCCTGATGAGACGGCACCAGATGATTGAGCAGCAGCGTCACCAGCAGCAACAGCAGCAGGGAGCAGGACCGGCACTGGGGCCAGGGATGGCCAACCACAACCAGTTTCAGCAGCCCCAGGGTGTCGGATATCCCCAACAGCAGCCGCAGCAGCAACAGCAGCAGCGAATGCAGCATCACATGCAGCAGATGCAGCAAGGAAACATGGGACAAATAAGCCAGCTTCCGCAGGCGATGAGTGCGGAGACAGGAGCCAGTTTGCAGCAGGCTTTCCAGCAAAGGCTACTTCAGCAGCAGATGGGGTCTCCAGCTCAGCCCAATCCTATGAGCCCCCAACAGCACATGCTCCCCAATCAGGCCCAGTCCCCACACCTACCGGGCCAACAGCTCCCTTCATCGCTCACCAATCAAGTGCGTTCTCCACAGCCTGTACCCTCACCACGGCCGCAGTCCCAGCCCCCCCATTCCAGCCCGTCCCCTCGGATGCAACCTCAGCCTTCTCCACACCATGTCTCCCCGCAGACCAGCTCCCCACATCCAGGACTGGTAGCTGCCCAGGCTAACCCCATGGATCAAGGGCACTTTGCCAGCCCGGACCAGAGTGCAATGCTTTCCCAGCTTGCTAGCAATCCTGGCATGGCAGGCCTCCATGGTACAAGCGCCACGGAACTGGGGCTCAGCTCCGACAACTCAGACTTGAATTCAAACCTTTCACAGAGTACACTAGACATACACTAGACACATTGTAGCATTTTGGGAGCAAAAATAAAAAATTAAAAAAAGAAAAAACTTATTTTCTCAAGACTTTTTGTACTGAAGACAAATTTTTTTGAATCTTTCTTAGCTAAAACAACATTTTTCCCTGGAACACATCTGAACTCTGCAGCAGTAGTTTGTGGTTTTAAAAACAAACCAACAATGAACCTGAGGGACAGTAGAGTACAAAGAATATATTTTTGTTATGGCTGGAATCATAACCAGTCCTTTTTCTTGTTTGTTTTTTTTTTTTCCTTGTGTGTGTTGGGGAGGTCAAGGGGAACAGGGTGGTCTTTTGGCTGTTCACCAAAGGATGCCCTACTCGTGCCTCCAATAGGTTTTATTTTTTTTTTAAATTAATGAAAATATGTAATATTGATAGTTATTATTTACTGAGGCAGATGGTAAACATTTTCCCTATTCTGGTTTTTCTTCATGTCACTGCAAAAAAACCACAACAAAAACAAAACAAAACAAAAAAAACCACCACAGGAGAACCTTTTCCTAAAACCGGAGGACAAAAGGGGTTAATGTTGCTTTAAAAATACATTACATATATAAATATATATATATAAAAATAAATACCAATCTTTCCTCTTCGGTTGGAAATATGTCAATTCTTTGCAAAATGTAAAAATATTAAATAACTCAGTCCCCTCCTGAAGTCTACTTTTGTCCTCCAAGAATTTTCTATACAAGAGTCTGAGCTTAAAAAAAACTACAAGTATTAAAATAATTTGTACATGTAGAGAGAAGACAACATTTTTGCAAATACACAGGGGCAGCTGCCAAATGGATGTAGTATATATATTGTGTTTTCTGTTTTCTTGAAAGAATTTTTTTCGTTATTTTTACATCTAACAAAGGAAAAAAAAAATAAAAAAGAGGGTAAGAAACAATTCCAAGGGAATGATTTTAACCTGAGAAAAAGTCCCTGGGCTTTCTTCTTTATGCTTGCTTTCTCTCTCCCCTGCCCTTTTTCCCACCCTCTTCCACTTTCTGTAAAACTTGAAAATAGAAAGCAAAAAACCCTCAAATGTTGTAAATCATGCAATTAAAGTTGATTACTTATAAATATGAACTTTCGATCACTGTATAGACTGTTAAAAATTGATTTCTTATTACCTATTGTTAAATAAACTGTGTGAGACAGACAGCCTGTTTTTATGTTTCTCTTCCACATGTGTTGCTTGTTCTTAAAATGGTGGGGGGTAGCAGAATATATGCTGCTTCATTCAAATGTTCGCTATTTACACGTTGAAGAGATATTTAATGTATATGACTGTTTTAAAATGCAAATCTCTAGTAAGGGACATGGAGTAATAATTAGTCTTCTAAATGGACGCTTTTTGGTACAACTCTGCATTCGCGTTTGTTCCCAGCATGTAACTTACCAAAGAAATGAGGTCTGACCTCAGCAGTTGTGCCAGTCAGCTGTACCCCACCCTGCTCACACAGCTTGGGAGCAGCTGATCTTCAAAGGACCTATTTTGCATTTTGAAATGAGAACTGTTGTTTGGATATGTGATATTAAAAGATCCTATTTCACTTGGAATAATTGTACAGATTTTGGCACCAAAGTGTGAGCATGAGGTAAGCTTGTGTGGATGTCCCATAGACACTGCACTGAGATGGTGTGTGGGTGCCCTGTCGCCCCTTTTGAATTGGGTGATCTGCCAGACATAGAGCACGTGTGGTCGGTTACCATATATATATTTGAGGGATTTCCTGAACAGAAACACTTCAGCTGTGGAGCATGTGTGTAGTAAACCCAGTTGGGTGCTGCCTGTAGCTGCATCTATGTGGAGTCAATCCCATTGTGTAAGAACATGTTGCGTGTGCTGGGCACTGTGTATGCAGCTGGTCCATTGAAGGCTTCCCAAAATACAGCCTTATTGTGTATGTGAATATACAGTGCTGGCTGCTGTGGGGATAACTTGGACCAGAGCATTACACACCTTGAAGACCTGGAGGTGACCAGAGCACAACATCTGCATAGCACCAGGTGTATGGTGAGCATCAGCATATCCACAAATCCCAGGCCAATAACAACATGTGCGAGCTGCCCTCAGGAAATTGCTGGTGGAAGATGATGGAGGGGGGAACTTGGATGGAGCCTCAGCCAAGTGCCAAGTGAAAGTAATGGTGTATTGCAACATGAATCTTGGAGGCTGTTAGAAAATGGGATTAAAATGCTTAAAATGCTTGATATTTGGGTATAAACACAAGTAGGACAATGAATCTTGTATTTAGAAAGTGTATTTGATAGCAAGCTTTCAGCAAGATGATGGAAAGTCCCTGGGAGGCTTAAGGGAAGTGGCCCTGTACTTCAGTATTCTCCTTTAGGTAATCCTCATACTTACCACCCAGCTCTGCACCAAGCCCACAATTGCCTCATGTGCTTTGGGGAGGTACTGCTGTTGACCTGCTCTAAACGAGAGCAGAAAACAAAAAGCCACACGTTGAATGCCAGGGCAGCAGTCTGGGATTTGGCTTCTCCATGCCAATCACAGCAAGCTTTCCTCTTCTTTCCCCCTACCCAAGCAAAGCTTAGTTTTACTTTCAGCCCTGGGGCTTCTCAGGCTGGAGCATAAATAAAATTCCCTCTGACCACATAACTGGCTAGTGAAGTGTAAAGTGTACCCAGCTTTCTGACCC
Source organism: Pterocles orientalis (assembly GCA_011057875.1). Classification (NCBI taxonomy): domain Eukaryota; kingdom Metazoa; phylum Chordata; class Aves; order Pterocliformes; family Pteroclidae; genus Pterocles; species Pterocles orientalis. The sequence continues at coordinate 15,980 of WKFP01015262.1, read as the reverse complement.
ATGTGCTTTTTGTTCATCCCAACTTAGAGGCATGAATGAAAGCTGTTTGCTATGTTAGCACAAAAAAAAAATCTGTTTTGAATTTGTACCACCCTGCATGGGAGCATCTGGCCCATGCTTGAAGTGGGAAAGCCTTGAGACCTTGCAGGGCAGCTTGATTCAAAGAGCTACAGATCTTCCAACTTTGAATGCCAACAGTCACTTGCTTAAAAGATGCCACGAGGCATTATATGTAACAGCATAGCTGCTGTGTCCCTCTTTGTAGATGCTGTCTCTGAGTCAAGTTGAAATGTTTTCATTGAAGTGGTGTGGATGATTGAAGGTCCTGAATTTGCATGGGGTTTCTTTCCTTTATGTCCCCTCTGCCTCTGCTTTCCCTAGTTCTACTGGAGAATCAGAACCCACCAGTTGGGGAAATACTAGGCCTGACTGGGGAAGTTGTAGGACTTAAGGATGGCAACATAAGTAGGATGTCATCTGTATCATTCTAGTGTGCTCTTGCCAATCAGTTGCATCCAAGTTGTTTCACTTCTTGGACCAGCAAAAAGAACTTGCACCCAACATTTTAGCAGTCCAATATTGTCCAGTTACAACAATGTAATGCTTATAGTCAAATAATACACACTTTGGTAGTGTAAGGTTTCTAACGTGTCCCTTACAATGCCCATTTGAGTCCTACAGTCAGTGACTGAAGTTGCAGGTGGGGAGGGCTTATGGTCGTATGGAGAAGTATAATCATGGTTTCTCCATCAGTCTTGGGGTCATCCGTAAAAAAATACTCATTGCTCTTTCCTGGTCCGTTGTTTCACATTACGTACAAATTTACTGTTTATGGAGTGTGTTACATATGTTGCTAACTTGTTCTTTGTTATCCTTAAAACTGGTTTTACCCAGCTCCCAGTTACTTTAGGGACTTGGCCACTGGTGAATTGCTTATAGCCCTGGACTTGCTGTATCGTCCTGGGACTGTATGTGTCTGTGCTGCTTGCCTTTTTTTTTCTTCAAATTCTAGCATCATAAAAACTCTGTACTATACAGAGCTACTTGTTATTATAGAATCACAGCATGGCTGAGGTGGGCAGGCAGCTCTGGAGATCATCTATTCCACTTCCCTGCTCAAAGCAGGGTCACCTAAAGCAGGGTGCATGGGGCCACGTGCAGACTAACGTACACAGGTGCCACAGCTCCTCTGTGTACTAGTCCCCACCAGGTATCTATACACATGAATCCAATCCCCCTGAGCTTTCTCTTTTCCAGGCTGAACAACCCTAGCTCTCTCAGCCTCTCGTTGTATGACAGATGCTCCAGTCCCCTCTGTTTTCCTGGCCTGTGGCTAGACTCACTCCACTATGTCCATGTCTGCGTTGTACTGGGGAGCCCAAACCTGGACACAGCACTCCAGACATGTCTTACCAGTGCTGAGGGGAATGATCATCTTCCTATACCTACTGGCAGTATTCCTCCTAATGCAGCTGAGGAGGCTGTTCGCTGCCTTTGCCACAAGTGCATGTTGGCATACTGCTCAGCTTTTCCACTAGGACCCCCAGGCCCTGTTCTGCCAAGCTGCCTTCCAGCACGTGCTGGTATGTGGCATTGTTCCTCCCAGGTGCAAGACTTTGTTTTCCTGTGGTGAACTTCGTTAAGTTTCTGTCAGCCTATTCCTTTGGCCTGTTGAGGCCCCCCTGGATGGCAGCACAACCCTTTAGTGTATCAGCCACTCCTCTCAGTTTTGTACCATCTGTGAACTTCCTGAGGATGTGTCTGCTCCATCATTAGGTCACTAAATGAAGATGATGTTAAACAGTATTGGCACCAGTACCAACCCCTGGGGTACGTCACTAGTGCCTTGCCTCCACTGGACTTTGTGCCAGAGATCCCAGCCCTTCAGTCCACTGTGCTATCTATTTATCTAGCCTATACATGGTTTGTGAGGAAGTTGTCAGAGATGGTGTCAAAAGCCTTAAGTAAATTCAAGATAAACAATGTTGACTGCTCTCCTCTCATTCACTAAGCAAGTCATCTCATCAAAGGCAGCTGTCAGGTTGCTTAAGCATGATTTCCCCGCATAGATCAATGGTGACTACTCCGTTCACCTTGTGTTCTTAGCGTGTTTGGAAATTGTTTCTGCGAAGATTTGCTCTGTCACATTCTTGAGGATTAAGGTGAGGATGACTGACCTGCAGTTCCCCAAGTTCTTTGAGACAGCAGTCTCATTCTTCCACTCCTCAGAAACTTCCCCCAGTCACTGTGACCTTTTAGAAATAATAGAGAGCGGACATGCAGTGATATCGGCCAGTTCCCTCAGCATTCGAGTGTGCAACCATCAAGTCTGGTGGACTTGAGCATGTCTAGTTTGTTTAAATCTTCTCTAATGTAAAATCATAGAATCATAGAATGCTTTGGGTTGGAAAGGACCTTAAAGATCATCACGTTCCAACCCCCCTGCCATGGGCAGGGACACCCTCCACTAGACCAGGTTGCTCAAAGCCTCATCCAGCCTGGCCTTGAACACCTCCAGGGATGGGGCATCCACAGCTTCTTGGGCCATTGCCTCACCACCCTCACAGTGAAAAAATTTCCTCCTAAACATGATTCTCCTTCATTCAGAGTGTCTCCCTTGCTCCAGGTATTCCCACTGGTCTCAGGGAGCTGGGATTGCTGAAAGGAGGGAACTTCAGAGAGGCACCCAGATGTGCCCATTTCCCAGAAAAATTATGAGAGCTTTCCCTAGGAAGCTGTCGTCCCAGCATGTCCTTGTTTTCACGCACACACGTGGACTGGGCCCCTGTCTGCAATGTATCAAGATCTGTTCACATCACGCTGTAACCTTTGCTTGCCAAGCTAGTCCATCATTTCCTCACTTGATTGTCAGTTTTCCTGTCCCTCACCTGTTGTCCCTCACCTAGTTTAAAGCTCCTCTCCACAGGTTGGGCAGTATTTGTCCACCTAGGAAAGATGTTTTTGCCCCCTTGGTCGGTGGATCCCATTTCTTCATAGCAGTCCTTGATCCTTGAAGAGCGTCTCATGGTCATAAAATCGGAATCCCTATTGACACCAGCTGCACAACCAGTTGACCTGCAGGCTGCATCTGTTCCCCCTTGAGTACTTTACCCTCACCAGCAGAAAACCACTCAGCCCCTGTATGCATGGCCATTGCATCCAGAGCCATGAAGTCACCCTTGATACGCTCCAAGTCTTCCCTGGCAGTATCATCGATCCCCACATGGGAGAGCAGTGGGGGGTAACAGTGTGAGGGCTGGACAAGCCTTGGCAGCCTCTAACATAATATTCTAGATCTGCAAACCTGACAAGCAGCACATCTCCTTAGGCAGGCTGGTAGTTGGTGACCTCTGTCCCCTGCAGCGGGGAATCTCTCACTATCGGCACCCCCTACTTCCACGTGGTGCTGCTGCTGCATGGCTCAGGCCCAGGCAGTTCAGACATTTCACTGGACACAGTTCCCAGCCTCATATCTGCTGTAAGGGCACTAAACTGATTCTGTTGTCCCATATGCGTGCAGGTGGAGCAGGAGACATCCTCCTGGTGCCAGAAGTCACAAGCTTCCAGCCTTCATCATCATGGGAGTCACTGATTCCCAACCCAATGAGAACAGACTCTGCCTTTAGTACGGATGGGGGATTGAGGCTCTTGAAACTGCAGAGTCTCCAAGAAGATCCTGTCCTGCCCAAGCCTCAGCCAGAGCAAGAAGGCCCAAGACTTGCAAAGCCATATCCTTCCCCAGGAGAGCTCAGTCTGAGTGGACACTCTGATGTTACAGGGAGAGCTGTTCCAGTGGCTGCAGGAGATCATGCCACATGGCACGTCACCCCCATTGCTGAGCACGGGGACTCTGACTCCCTTCTGTGTGCCCCACTATGCAAACCCCTGCATCTGTCAGCTGCTCTCTGGGAGCTGCACTCAAGACCCAGCAGTTAGATATGCTTCTCCCTAGTACTGGCTCTCTGTTAGTTACAATAATATACACACAGCAAGTGTCACACCACCTAATCCTACAAAAACTAAAACAATGTTGGTAACAGTCACCTGGTTGTTAGACAATTGTAACAGCAAAAAAGCTATGACACAGCTCCCAGCTGGCCAAAACAAGTCCAGACAAAGCCTGACAGGGCCCAACTTTCCCACATAGTGCAGAGGCTTGTGGCCTCTTACAAGAGGTGGCAGCACCGTGACAAGGCTGAGATATGCAATGTGACAGTGGCAGCCATTCCAGCTTCTGCTTCCTTTTCCAGTGCTCTTTCCAGGGTTTGATACACACTTAGTTCCTCTGCAAGAAACTCCACTTCCTCTTTCCGTGATGGTCTTTTTACACATACCATGTCCTTGATTGTACTGCTCCCAGTTCCAACTAAACTCAAGGAATCTGGCCCAACCTCTCTGGAGGGTCTGGAGCAAGTCCTGTATTGAAACCAGCAGTGGGCAGAAGGGTCTGCTCCTAATGCCTGTTTCTGCCTAAGTGTGTGAAGAGGCTTGCTGCCCATAAAATGAGCTTTTCTTTGAAGAACAGCCATACGTTGCCCTGGCTGGGGAATGTTTGTTTTCACTGTCGTGGATTAAGCAGAGGAGAGTTAATTTTTTTTTCCTTTTCCCTCCTCTTCATAAATAGCTAGCAAGAAGCTATGTTTTGGATTCCTGCCAGGTTATAATAGATCAGTTCCCGCACGGCCATTTCCCTTACATGCTGGATACTGCTTTCCATATTGACCCATTTGCATGGTTTCCATATAATGTCTTCTTTGTGGGGATACCTCTCTTTCGCAGCGTGTAGAAGCTGTCTCCAGAGACTGCAAGTCAATCGCGTTTCTTTAACTCCTTTGCTGATGACGTTGTCCCCAGCAAAATTTCCCAGTTGTCTAGCTTCTCCATGCTCTATATCCAGGCTACTGGCTTCCTCATCCCAGCATCTAAGCATCCAGGTGAGGAAAGACTCATCTTTTGTACGGCGATAGTCTTGTTTAATGTCTCGCAGCTCACGCGTAGTTAGAGACCGGGTGGTTACTGTCTCTCGTACGATTTCTTCCTCCCGGGCTCATGATGGCCCTGCTCTGGAGGGGCCCTCTCTATCCGAGTCATGGGTCCCTTCCTCTTCTTCCCTCATAGGAGGAGCTCTTCCCTCTCCTTCTACACGTACTGATTTTTGTGTTTTCTTCTTCCCTACGGGGGCCACCATTAAAGG
>WKFP01015257.1:1146773-1161096 GCA_011057875.1 Pterocles orientalis | reverse complement strand
ATGGCTGGCGTGTGATTCAGAAATTTTAGGAATGTACTGGATCTGGCTGGGATGCAGTTAATTTTCTTCATAGCAGTCCATATGGTGTTGTGTTTTAGATTTGTCACCAAAACAGTGTTGATAATACACCAATATTTTATCTGTTGCTGAAAAGTGTGTGCACAGTGTCAAGGTCTCTGTTTTTCGTTCTGGCCCATTCCCAGCAAGTAGGCTGGCAGGTGAGTAAGAAGTTGGCAGGGCATGCAGCCAGGACAGCTGACCCAAAGTGACCAAGGAGAAATTTCATACCATCTGATGTCATGCTCATCAGTAAAACTGAGGGGCAAGGGAGTAGTAGCTATTGCTCAGAGACTAATGGCATCAAACTGCTGGTGGGAGGTGCTGAGTGATTGCCTTTGCGTCACCTGGTGTTTTTCCTTGGCATGTTTTCCTTCACGTATTCAATTGTCTTTATCTTGACCGACAAGTTTTTCTCACTTTTACACTCTGTTCGTCTCTCCCCATCCCACTGGGGATGGAGGTAAGTGAATGACTGGGTGGGGACTTACCTGTCACCTGGTGTCAACTCAGTACAAGGAGATAAATTAACCTGTTAGAAATCAGTAAGAGATGAGAGATACAGCAGCTGAAGCTCTACAGAAAGCAACAGGTAAGCGCAAAGCCCTAAGACCAGGCACAAACAAGTGCAGAGCTTCAGTGGAGCAGACAGATAGGTAATTTACTGATCTAGCATCGAGAAAGTATGGAAACAGAAAAGGTAAGAGACGTGAAAATCCTCCCAAAATAATGATGCAAATATAAGTCAAATAAATATTAAGGCTACAAGGAAGACTCGAAAGCTTAATGGTGAAAATGTTAAATGCTTTGCATATGAGGACCTATACAACTGATGTAAAGAGAAATCAGTCTGCTAAATCAAAAAAAGCAAGTATTGATGCAAAGGATTTTTTTTTTGCACATATATCATACAAACCCAGTGGAAATTAGCAAAAATAAATGGTTTACATAGTGTGGACTACCATCAACCACAAAGACAAGATAGTAAAAAATATAGTAAATTTAAGGGCAGATAGCAAGTTCACTACATGAAGATTTCCTCAGCATTATAAAAACAAAGAAAACTGCAATCAAGTTAACCTATTTTAAAATCATATGATGGTATATGCAATATCAACTGCAAGCACAAAACCAAAGTAAAATATAAATGTTGGAATTTCAAGTATCGTTTAACACAGGAGCAATGCTTTCAGATAAAAGATGTTAATTCATAAATTTAGTAGAGTTCAGGCAGGGACCAATGATTCACATTATAATCAAAAATTTAAAAAAAACCCACACCAACAAATAAAACACCTAAAGCTGGCAAACCCACTGTGCTATCTTCCTGCTAATGGTTACCAAGATGGTTTTGAAAATCTGAAATGGGTTCTTGAATATTACATATGAAGATAGCTGAAGTAATGTTGCTGGAACAGCAGCTGCCTTTCAAAGTGTCCAGTGTGTTGGAAGAAAAAATACATAAAGAACAGAAGCAAAAAAGAGCACATGATAGATAAAGACATCATTTTGTTAAAGTCACAGAGCATACATGTTGGCTAAGTAGTGTGGTAGATATTGAAATGTCAGGTAAAAAGCACGTTTGTATAGACTCAAGCTATTTAAATAAAACAAAAAGTGCTCACTGCCAAATGTCTACAGTCATGAAATATTACCTCACTTGGCAAAAAGTAAAAATTTAAAATTACAGGAAAAAAACCTAGTGCCAAATTCCAAAATGCAAAAGATGACAGATATGGGCAAATATTCCTGAGTAGCGTAAGTGGCTACCTCACCACATTCCGCACAACAAAATGTATCCAAATTGTCTGAGGATGTTCCCTGGAATGAAAATTAGTCCAACTGCATCATAGTTGATGTTGCACAGACACACTAGGGTAGAGGGTATAGGGGACCTCGATCATAAGTTCCTTTGCATGACACAGGAATCAGGGAAATCAGTCACAAACTGTGTAAATACAAGATGACTTCATGATGATCAATACTCACTGCTGTTCAGGTCACATACAACAGTCCTCTTTTTTCCCAACACCTTAAGTCTACAAAAGTAAACACAAAGTGAGTAATGTCCATATCTGAGATACTAGTTACTCACAGACTACCGGCAATTACAAAATATTGGGAGGGGGAAACAAATCTGTGTGTGCCAATCTTTGAGGATACTGGTGAACAAAGATGTCATATGATAATTAGTTTAACAAAACATAGCCATTAGATGTATCAATACAGGAATGTGAATAAACTGCCGTCAGTGTGATGCTAGTGAGATGGGACACAGAACAGACAGACTGAAGTTGTCATGTCTAGAATTACTAGCATCACCCAAATCCATATAAGTCAAAATTTAAAAGAAGTTTCTTATAACAGCATTTGCATGCAAAAAGTTTGAACAATATGGTCAAAGGCAGGAAAACTATCACAGTAGGAAGTACCCATAAATCACTTGGGAGTGCTTTTTAAAAAACACTGTCAGTCACAGGAAGCCTTTAGTGTATGCTACTGAAACCACAAAGTCTAAGCATGAAAGAGACTGACAAATACATTGCTGATTTCTTATCCAGAGCAGCCTTGCAGTGCACAACTACAGCAACTTAACAAGAATGTGAAATCTCTAGCCTGATATTAATGCAGAAAATGCAGAGAGACAGAAACACCAGCTAAGCCTGTTATGTGCCAGTTTCAAGGTAGGGTCTACAACATATTTAAGAACAAATGATACCAGACATAGATTTACAGGTGCTTGCATCTATCATTCTGTCACACTCTTGTCAGGACAGCCAGATGCCATGGGAGAAGTCTTGTCTTTTTCCCAAGAATACTGGAACTGTATGAGCTGAAAATTCAAGATAGCATAATTTATAAAGGCAATTGAATCATAAACCCAAGTTAAGTAAAAATAAATTATTTCAGGAATACACTGAAGCCATACAGCAGCGGTGTCCTGGTCATCCAGAATGCAGTGACATTGACATTGCATACTCTGCAGCAGTGCTGCACTAAGCCAAGATATTTGAGACCTCAGGAGTAGCTTTATAATGGCTATGATGAAACAGAAGCTGGGCTATAGGACATCATGCCTGCTAAAGGTTTTTATTCTAATGACAATAGCTGATCAAAGGCAATGAAATTGCTCAAAAACCCAACAGGCTTTGGAACAGCCCATGGTAATAATTATAACTGGGCATTTTGTTTGCACATCAACACAGATTATTTCTTCACTGCAGTGTGCTATCTGGGCATCAGTGGCATAATTCAGATTCTCTAAATTCTGTTGTCTGCAAATGTAAGCATCTACATGCGACTTAGAAGCATAAGATTCTATTACTGTCACTGGAAATATAGCCAACACAGGCAATTAAGTCCTTAGGACTGTTCCACCAACCAAATGTATCTGCCTACCTTACAGACGACAACTACTCCCCAGTCTCCAGACTGATGTATTGACAGTGTGTTATCAACTATGATGCAGGTTTAGATACTCGGTGCACATATAGATGTATAGATATATTACATACAATTAAATTTAGATATTTTAACCTTGAGCTGAATCCCACACTAGTGACATAATTCACATCACTCAATTTCAGTTATCTCAAATTTAGTATTCAGCGAAAGCATGTTGCCAGCTTCTTTCTGTGGTCAGCAGAAGCTTGAGAGCTAAGTCCTTCCAGAGGATGACTCATCACACCTACTAAGGCAGCTCTCTTAAGATTTCATATGCCTATTAAAAGATGCTTATTTCTCCCTTCTGACTACAGAGACAGTGTTCTGAAGGAGAGTAGGGAGAACTAATGTGAAGTGAGAAAAATCCCACCCCAGGACAATAACATACTCACTATCAATGCTGTAGTGAAGCCTTGTAACAGACATTGCACCTTATATCTACATACATCGGAGCAGGAGCAGAGCAATTTTGGTTGCCTGCCATCTTCTGTGACCACATGTCCCCAGGTGGAACATGAGGGCTTTCCCCCAAACATTACATTTTTCTAAGCAGAAGGACATAAACCATAAATGGTTCCTGGGAAATAAACAAATGAAGATGGAAGAAGGAGAAGAGAGTGTGCTATTGAGCCTTGATGGCATGGATTGTCAAGTTCACTAGGGAGAGAAGTGCAGAGCAAAATGCTCAGGGAGAGCACATCAAAGAGAATCTAACATTCCATTCTGGGAATCAGACAGTTAGAATTTACTAATTGCAACATTCTTTCATTCATTAAAAATGGATAAATAGTTTGCAAAGTTTATTAACTAAAATGGTTAGTAATTTTTTAAAGAGTCTAGCAGAATAATAGAGAGCTTGTATCTATCAATGATAACATCTAATGAACAGATTATTGCCATCTACAAAGTATTTATTAATAGTTTACCAGTATATTATGGACATTAGTACCATCTGCTGCTGATAGTTATAACCATGTTGTTAGGTGTTTGAACTGATTACAAGACACATATGACTCAGTTAGACTTCATTATAAAATATTAACCATTTTAAAGAACGATTTTGTAAAATGATTATAAACTATTCGTAAATGAATCTTTATTTAAAGGATCACAAGCTTCATTTGTTTTTCAAGATCAGATTATATACATCTAAATGCATGTTTTGCAGTTAAGAATGGCTGCCAGGTTAAATGATAGCCATTTAAAATATATATTAGGGTAACACATTGGATGAAAATTACCACAAATGCAGATAAAATGACTGAACTATGGAGTAGCCTTTCATGATATGTGCAATCTGGTATTCTGCTCATTTAAGTGATTGCCATGACTAATTTATGTTCACATTTAGCTTTTGTTGGTATCCTGAAAAATAGGCTATTAAAAAATTACACAAACCAAGGGCATAAAAAAAGTGCCTAGGCTAAGACTATTTATGCTAAGCTTTGTTCTGGATTGAAGAAAAAAAAACCTTAAATTAGAATCTTCAGTTCAATTACATCACAAAAGCAGTAAGAAAATAAGGTTTTATGAGAAAAACACTGAGAACAATAGTAGTATAAGTAAGCACCATGAAAATATCCCCATCTACGGCAGAAAATGTTCATGTACAATATATGCTTGTACTACAGATGGACATGGCTTAGCCGAGACATGCTCGGTGCTTTCGCTGTTTACTTAGGCAGCAACAGAGTTCTAAGAAATAGTTGCTATGCCAACCCACCACAGGACTATATATATACATTCACGACCAGGGCTTATTTTGAGAGCTCTGTTACCCTTTCTTTCAAAAGTTTAAATACACAAGTACTATATTGTTTCCATTAAGGCAAAACTCTGTACTCTGTGGACAATTCACAACCCTGACTTTTTTAAGGCAGAGCGTGCAGTATATAGAACAACATGATGAGATTTCAAATAAGGAGCAGAACAGCCTTTTGACGTCACATTTCTACAATCATTGAACAGACTGTTCTATCTGCAAGCCTCTAAAGATTTGGTGTTTGGATGATAAAGGGCACTGCTTTTTATAATCTATTATTAACTGTCATGTGGGTATTACCACAGGAGTTCTCCAAAGAGAAAGCAAAGAGTGTTTTGGTAGTGCGATGATGAAGTGCTCTTTTGTACTATTTACTAGAACAATTTTCCATATTAACTCCATCCAGTCAGTCTTCTTGTCGTAATACAGGAACAATGCATAGTAATCTACCTCTGGAACTAAGAAGTGATGTCTTCAGATAAATATGCATTAAAAAAAAATCACCTAGGGAGTTCTTTAATTACCTTTTTCTGTTTATGTCACTTTAGGGGTTGTTTTTTTCAAATGCATTTGAATTTTCAGTCTATTTATTTCATAATTATTGGATGACTACATGCAGCACTGCCATTTCAATTAGATTTTGATGGCTGATAAAACCATTGTTGACAGCAAGTGAGCAAACGAATGAAGGGAAACCAGATTAGCAATGTTTGTGTTATTGCGTTTAAATAAAACTAAATGTTCTGGCAGCAATGCAATCAAATCTGAAATCTGAAGAGAGAAGAAAAAGAGTAAGTGGGATGGGAGGTAAGAGACCAGGTCAGAGATAACAATCTTTCTTTAGATGCAGTGTTTTCTGAGGAAGAGTTATTTCCTCTTAAGACATAATTTTAATTCCTGTAGAGTGTAGCCATTTCTTTTTCAAAGAGATTAGAAACCCCAAAACAATTATATAATGTATTGTAATGAGAGTTTTGCAACTAGACAGACTTATTGAAATATGAAAAAAGCAAGAAGATAGGAAAGATCTCAATGCAGATACAGAGAGCTCAACCCACTAGAATTGATAAGGCAAGAAAAGCCATTGTCTTAAATTCCAAAGGTTAAGATTTTCTATCTATTGTAAAGACCAATACAAAGGGGGGAAAAGAGGATGAGTGTGATAACACTTTCATACATATGTAAGAATGACCATATGCATTCCCGAAGAGAACCTGCATCAGGCGGTTGTTCTTCTTAAGTATAAAACAGCACCGCTGAAGCAAGTGTCTTGTGTCTCTCAGATTGAAATGAATTACATATTTTGTATTCATTCAAATGTCTACAGAGAAGACACATGAAACTAAGGACAAGCTGAAAACCCCCCAAACATATTAAATGCTCTGAATTCAGTTGAATACAATGGGGTTGCCACAAGATAAATGCATTTCTCTGCTCAGCCTCAGAGCCTGATTCAGTTCAGTTTTTTTTAGTTGCTACAGCTCTTTTTAGAACATTTCTCCAGGAAGCAATAAATTAAGACCATTTTTCAGCTAACTAACTCCATTTTAAATATTAGCACACTTTGATTATTAGAGAACCCTTGCATTTCTTGCTGAAAGTCTGTATGAAAATCTAAAATTTCCTAGAAGTAATTTTTTTTGTTCATATTTCAAATTATTTCATTAATTTCTTGGCTTTTAAACTTTTTTCTTCACACACTTTCTACACATCATTGTTCTGTTCCTAGCCCTTCTTCCATGAGGCCATTCAGGCACTTTGCTCTATGCATCCAAAAGACCATACTCTATGTCTAAGCTAGGTCCATACTGTATTTCACATCCAAAATAAATTCACAGCAACAATCCACAGATGTGCCTTCTCACTTAGAAATGGATGTACACAACTCTGAGGAGCATGGAAGAGAAAATATACAGAACTATACCTCTTACTAGCATAAAGTATGAACTTATTTGCATGGTAAGAGAACAAAGACTCTTGAAGGTTACTGAAATTGACTGCAGTACCAACACAAAATCCAGAGTCTTCATGTGAGAAACATGTATGTTGTCTGTAAAAAGGCAAATAGAAAGGACCACTGAATCACAGAATCATAAAATCATAAAATGGTTTGGGTTGGAAGAGACCTTAAAGATCATCAAGTTCCAATCCCCCTGCCATGGGCAGGGACACCCTCCACTAGACCAAGTTGCTCAAAGCCTCATCCAGCCTGGCCTTGAACACCTCCAGGGATGGGGCATCCACAACTTCCCTGGGCAACCTGTTCCAGTGTCTCACCACCCTCACAGTGAAAAATTTCTTCCTAATATCCAACCTAAATCTACCCTCTTTTAGCTTATAACCGCTACCCCTTTTCCTATCACTACACTCCCTGATAAAGAGTGTTTCCCCATCTCTCCTGTAGGCCCCCTTCAGGTACTGGAAGGCTGCTCTAAGATATCCTCAGAGCCTTCTCTTCTCCAGGCTAAACCCCAGCTTTCTCAGCCTGTCCTTTTATGGGAGGTACTCTGGTCCTCTGACCATCTTCGTGGCTCTCCTCTAGACTTGCTCCAGCAGGTCCATGTCCTTCCTGTGCTGAGGACTCCAGAGCTGGACACAGTACTCCAGGTGGGGTCTCATGAGAGCTGAGTAGAGGGGGAGAATCATCTCCTTCGACCTGCTGGTCATGCTTCTTTTGATGCAGCCCAGGGCGTGATTAGCTTTCTGGACTGCAAGCGCACATTACCAGGTCATGTTGAGCTCTTCATCTACCAACACCCCCAAGTTCTTCTCCTCAGGGCTGTTCTCAATCCATTTCCCGGGCAGCCTGTATTTGTGCTTGGGATTGCCCTGACCCAGGTGCAGGACCTTGCACTTGGCCTTGTTGAACTTCATGAGGTTTGCACAGACCCACTTCTCAAGCCTCTCAAGGTCCCTTGAAGTCTTGCTGTTCAAAATCAACGTGCCAGGGCTATTGGAGCTACAATAGTTCCAACAGTAGCAATACAGAGAGAGAAGACCCAGTTCAAGAAGCATATCACATCTCTTGACCAGCCTGTTACAGCCAGTTCAGACTGTGCCATATTAACCAGCCATCTTCCAAACATGCTTATCAACACTTACCTTTGGCCATCAACAGCAACATGGTACCTGGGTTCAGAGCACAACAGCCAGTGAGAATTTCTGTTGCAAAATATGACATCGAGACCTGGATCAGACAGCGTAGATACTGAAACACTGAACAGGGATAAGGTGTTTTTGTGATTAGCCTTAACCCTTAAAAGAATCTTAAAGTCCGGATGACTTCCAGGGTCACTGCAGGGCAGGAAGGAAAAGAGGGGTGACCAGTTCTGGAGGACATCTCAATCTTCTTTACAACATAACAACAGAATAGATAGTCACATTTTAGACAATAGTATCAGAATGTATACATCCATCCTCTTTTCTACCTGACCACCTTTGAATTCCTATTAAAGACACAAACTTCTAAATAAATTAGTAAATTTTAAATGTGAACTTAAATAAATAATATTTTAAGTTTACCACTACTTTTTTTATTAGGTAAAAACTCATGAAAATTTTCCATGAATTTTTTTTAAATGCAAAGGAAAAAATTCCTCCCTACAGTACATTGCATCAAATGGTCAAATTCGAAACAGTCCGCAGGACCTCATCCTAAAGTCAGAATAAAGTAAAGCAAAAATGGAGCAGAATTACTGCAATACAGGAAGTGGGGTGGGGCTTTTTTCTCCTTTTTAAATTTAATATATCTGACTTTCCTAAATGATTTATGGGGCTGGGAGTCCTGCCTCTCTTATCCTTTCAAGAAGGATCACGGTAGGCTGGAATGGTCTGAAAAGCTGAGCTAAGAGAGAATCTGTGTCCTTTTCCCTGTAATAGTCTGGTGCTCACTGATCTGTTTTCTGAGACTACTATTCATAACAAAGCTGCTGATCTCAAACCAGAAACATTATTTCTGTTTTAGTGCTCAATCTGTAGAGAAAGAAAAACATGAGAGATTAATGAGAACTTTTTCTTCTCATGCTTCTCAGTTTATCTCATAAAATCTCCTTCTTGAGTCTTTCTTTCAAGATCTGCCTGGTATCTCTTTATTTCCTCCAGCACACCTCTCCAGTTTCTCATTTTGTTTTCTAGTTCTTCCTCATTGTCTTCCAAAAACTACCATGGCATGGGAGAAAAGGTAATAATTACTCTCACATTTTCTGATAGATCCTGAAGTCTCAACTAAATAAGTAACTAACCATGAACTAAAGATGAAGTAAAAAAAAATTCTGCTGGTCATATAAACTAAGTGAATTCTTATAATTAACCATTACATGCCAGTAATTCTTTTTTTTATTTATTTACTCATAGAAACAATGGGAGTCAATACGGTTGAATATGGAAGTCTCCTCAAGAACTCCTAGGTGTGCAAAGGACATCCTGACATGAACTTAAAAATAAGAAATGTGGAATACTCTATTCCTTTTAGTGTTATTATTCTCAATTCTGAAAAAAAAATATAGCATTGCTGAATTCTACTACCCCCTGTGATTATCCTCAGTTCATATATTCCTATAAATACCACTGAAGCTTGACACATTATTGCACAGTGAAACTCCTATGCTACTGTAAATAAGGAAACAGTACTTAAAAAATACACACACACACACACACACACAAAGAAAATAAAAAACAACAAACACAAAATCCAAACCAAACAAACAAGAAAAAAACCCAGCAGTTCTACACTGGAAGAGAATACATTTTGGTATAGCTGCCTCTGGTGTCCTCTCAAAGTGCAGAAGAAATTACAAGATACTGTGACCATTACATGAATTTCAGCAGCTGTCGTTTCAAATCCAGTAAGAGTTTACTTGATCTTCCTTTCAATCACGAATATCCATAGTATCTCAGGCATGAATTGTATAAGTATATGTGTCTTCCTAGATCAAAAAACTTCAGACAATTTTCCACTTGAAGCAAGGGAGTGAGAATAAGATGTGACAAATGCTAGCCACGTCAATTAACAATCTTCTGGGATATACTCACACATTACACTGGTGAGGGCTGTATAAGAACCTAGGTAGAAGAGAGCAGAAAAATCCAGTTTAAGTAATCACATTCAAACTAGATTCCCTGCTACAATTTTTCAATTAGATACAATAGTCTTCCCCACTCCTCATCATGCGTTTTTGTAGTGGTGCTGTGTGTTAAGCATTTACTGAATTTGTAATACAGATGTGACTATATGTCTGCAGCTTGTCAAGCGATTTTATAAGTTCATTTTATTGAATGCATTTTTAATCTTTCTGGATAAAAATTACATTTCTACATGTAAGTCATTATCATTCCGTCTATCTTTAGAAAGCCTAAAAGTAAAAATAATGTGCAATAAGCTATCTGTATAGATTTTCTTGTAAAGCTGAGAAATTACACAAGCTATTTAATAGACCTGTCATAAACTACATCTTGTCTTCAATCCCAACACAGTGTTGGGGCCATTTTGGTAAATTAAAACTGGCTTCCAATGACATAAATGGTTCAATCCGCAAAATCCAAGTAGGACTTTGATTTTAATTACAGTGCAGCAAATCACAAACAAAAAATCTCTTTTTTTTTGCAGAGTAATTATAGATTTTACATGAGATAGCCTCAGTGTGGTTAGAATTGGGCTCTATGCTTTAGCACCCAAATATCTGTCAGTGCTGTTTTATCTCAATAGTCAAATGAGATTACTCTCACATTTCAGCTGTGCATCTTCTAAGATTGCTGCTGTGAAGTCTTCCCTCAAAAGAAAATTAAGGGGAGTTTGAGGAGTGAGGAAACCTCTGTTGCCACTATTTGAGTTTCATATGAATTAGTGTATTTCACTTATTTGACTCACTGAAAGAGAATGGGTTTGTTTTCTTTGGTGTCACTCTGAAGCCTAGAATTCAATTTTAAAGAAATACTGAGAAAGAAACTGTATTAGCCTGCTCTAAAATACTTACTGAAGTTACTTCTTCAGCAAGCTATGCTCATGTCAACAAAAAAAGATGCACTAGAGATCACACACAGAGCAACAGGAATACAAGAAGGATGGAAACCTGTGGTTCAGCTGTCCCCATAGGTGAGTAAAATTTTATTACAGATATCTCACACAGCAACTGTACAGCTAGCCCCAGTTGGCACCAGCAAAATCTTGGCTTGTAAGGCACATAATTCCTGTCTTCTGTAGAAGTATCTGCAGTTTTAGCACCCTACGAAGCCTTTAAATGTCAACACAAAGCTTCTGGGAGTTGCTTCTGATAGCTGATTAGGAGACAAGTAAAATGAAAATCCTTATTTTATTACTGTGATGTTTAAAAATATACAAACTCAGGGGAGATATTTTTAGGTACCTATATTTTCTTTTTTTCTGCTTCTCTCTGCTGTATTTTAGCATGCAAATGTAATATTTATATATTTCCTATACATGGCAAATATTATATAGGGACAAATTCAGCTTAGTCTCTGTGCCAAAGAGTGGAAAAGATAGTATTATATTTTCGTCTATCTTGTCTCGCATAGATGAAAACCAGTCAGAAATGTTAAGTGTATGGACTGTTCCTTCTTTGCTCTTCCAGGAGCCCCAGTTCTCGTAAAGGAAGAGATATGAAGAAGATAGGGATATAGCTAACACCCCCCTCCCCAAACTAATCCTTTACCTATCTGAGTGAAGGCAACAGCCACTTCTAAAGATGTTGCAGCTGCAACTACATATTCTATTCACACACGGAAAATTTTGAAGAGATTTGCAGAAAACTTTCAAGCATTTCTCCTGAGGTGGTATGGGTCGGTGTTTTTTCAGAGTCAGTCAAAACTGATTCACAGCGACATTAACAGAAACTGCACAGAGGTAAGATTGAATTAATGGGAGAGTGGGAGGAAAGAATTTCATCATGCCCCTGAAGAGAATGCCTTTGGCAGTGTACAATAATTAGCCCTAATTTGCTACATTGCCAGAAAATATCTGGACTCAAATTTTGAAGCTTTGGCATATTTTGCTTATGTCTTTATTTTCATTTTATTTTCTTGATAACAGACAAATGCAAGTAATATCATAAAGACAAATTTAAATAGTATTATAATGTGCATCATGGCCCTAGTCCCTCATGTTCATACAGGATGCTCACTGAAGAAGTGAATAAGTGAGCTCTTAGTATCAGCACACCAGCAGTACCATACAAGCAGAAGACAGTCATTCATTAGCAAGGCAAATGCTGCCAGTAGGCACTCTGTCTTACTCAGTTTGATTTCAAGATATACATATATATGTATAACACATTCAGCTTCCTGTCTTGTTCTAATAATTTTTTACAGTACTTTCAATAGTACCTTAGAATCTCTTGAATGCAATTTATTGAAAAAATCTAAGGGGACTGAAGCTCCCAATTTCCATTGAAAGGTATTAGGACTCTAAGCTGCTGTGAGGTGCTCCTTAGCGTTCTATCTCTGGGTGCCAAGTTTGAGAAAGTTTTTCCAGCACCAGTTATAACACTGGGAGAAAAGCTCTCGATTGGGAAACCATGAAGAATCTTAGCTTTGGCAATATTGATACTTTATGGTGGACGTGTGCTCCAAGAGGAGTCAAATTCTTCCTGAGGAAGAGGACTTCTGACTTAGCTGTAACTGTCTAGTAATTACACATCTAACTGAAATTTGATTTCAAAGAATAGAAATAAGCATTATTAAAGAAGTGAAACTCACCATTAGAAATGAAATTCAGAACAACTAACCTAAACCTGTTAGGATGGAAGAAGTTACTCTGGCAACAAAGTGTGTTTGCTACAGATAGTGGCAACTAGCTCAGACCAGATATTTAACTTTTACCTGTCTGAAGTATATGAGATGAGTAACAGCTGCTTGCAAGACTTTAAATCTTTGTCTTTTTTTGTGTGTCTAAAGAAAATTGGGGTAATAATAACATCATTGTCTGCCTTTTCTTTTTTCCCTTCCCTGATCACTAAAACTGTTCTGCTTAGAATAAACTAATAGGAGGAACCCAATAACAGAAGTTCTTTCAGTATGTCCTCTGAAAAGAACAGAAACCCAGCCTCTTTCAAGTACTCCCTACTTTTCTTCTATTGCTCTGTTAATCTTCTATGTTCCAATTTTGCCACTTACTCTTCTACCTTATTTGCACTTTGATTTCATGCTAAAATTGATGCTGAACCTACAGAATATGATTTGTCTGCAACAGATTGGCAAAAATAAAAACAAACAAAAAACCCAAACATTCTGAAAAGCCTAGGGACCCTGGCGTGGTACCAGTGGTCTTGCCACACATCCTTGCAGTCTCTTAGCAAATTAATTGACATACATCTTCAGAACCCACTTTCTTATCTTTTCTTCGCTTCTCTCTCCATTCACGTATATATCTTGTTTTCTCCTAAGAGGAAATGTCAGATTTCAAAATAAGAAAAAGCACAGGAACAACTAATTTAAAGTAACTCTGTTTTTTTCTTCAAAATGGGGGTCAAAAAAGATTGTTTTTCCCTAGGAATGCACTAGACAGAGATTATATGTACTAAGACACAGGAATATAATGAAGATTTCTTTATTTCTTATGTCTTCAGTATAAGATTAATAATTTTGTATGCTCAGTGTAATTTTTGCTTGGTAAGATGTTAGAGAATGTCAGTGCTGCTTGATATAGACCACGAAAAAGACACAAACAAAAGGAACTTTAGAGGCAGACATGGAATAACTTCTGTAATATTAGAAATTATTTCACACAGAGGTTTATCAACAGATAGAGTATGACATTTTCGTTAATTGAATGATCACTTGTTCAGTCCAAATCTGCTGAGGTGTATGGAAATAGCTGAGTTGTAAGAATCATAGAATCATAGAATCATAGAATGATTAGGGTTGGAAGGGACCTTAAAGATCATCAAGTTCCAACCCCCCTGCCATGGGCAGGGACACCTCCCACTAGACCAGCTTGCCCAAAGCCTCATCCAGCCTGGCCTTGAACACCTCCAGGGATGGGGCATCCACAACTTCCCTGGGCAACCTGTTCCAGTGTCTCACCACCCTCATAGTGAAAAATTTCTT
>WKFP01015257.1:1131082-1146753 GCA_011057875.1 Pterocles orientalis | reverse complement strand
CTAATTTAAAGTAACTCTGTTTTTTTCTTCAAAATGGGGGTCAAAAAAGATTGTTTTTCCCTAGGAATGCACTAGACAGAGATTATATGTACTAAGACACAGGAATATAATGAAGATTTCTTTATTACTTATGTCTTCAGTATAAGATTAATAATAATTTTGTATGCTCAGTGTAATTTTTGCTTGGTAAGATGTTAGAGAATGTCAGTGCTGCTTGATATAGACCACGAAAAAGACACAAACAAAAGGAACTTTAGAGGCAGACATGGAATAACTTCTGTAATATTAGAAATTATTTCACACAGAGGTTTATCAACAGATAGAGTATGACATTTTCATTAATTGAATGATCACTTGGTCAGTCCAAATCTGCTGAGGTGTATGGAAATAGCTGAGTTGTAAGAAGTTGTCTTAGAGATTAATGCAAGTCACAGCACAATGACCCTTACATTATCATTACATCATTTCATTTACACAGTCACTCTAATTGACTTTAATAGGTTTTGGATCACAGCAAACACACAGACAAAAAGATTGATTATAGAAAACCAGAATGTTTTTATTAAACTTGCCTCAAGAATATACAATCTCACAAAAATCTCTAAATCAGCAGCTAGAGGCTTTAGGAATTTTTGGCAGCCAAAGCAGATATATTTTGTCAGCTCCAATTTAATTTTGAAAAGATAATGCTTCCAGAAACTTCTCTGTGGAATGTGTTTAAACATAGAATCTGTCTCATGGACCACCCTCTGCTCAAATTGACTACTAACAACTAATGACTACACACAGTAACAATCATTTGCATGAAAACAATGTTAGGAAATTATCTGATGACCACTTTTTTTTTTTTTTACTATGATTTACAAGGAGAGAAGAAAAAGAAGGCTAGATTATGGGATCAGCAACAATCTACATAAACAAAGAAAGGTTTTTTTGCAAATCATAGGCAGTCAACAAGATACAGTTTAGGAAACTGTTCAAGCTGATCCTATGCTGCAAACTATCATGGCATTGTTCCATTAGAGGAGTCAAATGTAAATCATAGGAAAAGCGATGCAGTCTGTTGTGAAAAAAAATGTTGTAGCCTATGCTGAGAATCAAAAATCAACAGTGTGTGTATTTTTGCCACAAAATACTAAATAAGAGTGTTTCGGGAAATTCAGATGTTTATAGCCTAATTCTCAAACTGGTCTGTGCTTGTATCTAAAAGACTTTGCATGTACAGACACCTGCATGGATGCTTTCTCAGTATCAGTTTTGGAGTTGTCCAAGGACTACATTTGCATGTGTATGACCATATGTGTGGATATGATGTTTTACATGTGGAAATTCTAACTACAGCAATTGTCAGTGTTAGTATTTATCCATCATGAAAAAATACTCATTCTGGAAACACAAGAGTACAAAATTCTAGGTGCATGAGTGGGTGCTACACCGAAATCTTCTTTCAGTCTTAATTTGTATATACTGTAGTTCTCTTCTGTCTAACTATGCAAGCATATTGTTCTTGTACTGCTAACATATAAGTAAAAAATAAAAATGTTTTTGTAGAATGTTGTGGTTTAACTTACTTGGCTATCAGCAAACAACATGCACCACTCACTTGCCCTCCCCCCAGAGCGGATAGGCAAGAGAATTGAACGGGTAAGCCCATTCCCAGATAATGATCTTGGAGCAGAGAGGGTCCCTAAATTGCAATCCTGGAAAAGAGATGGGAGCCTTAGCATCTAAGAGTGAGAGAGCCAGAGTCAAAAACAAACTTCTGGACAGAGCCTCATCTATATACTGGGCATGACGTGCATGATATGGAATACACCACTGGCCAATGTGTTTCTGAGGTTGAATCCTGGGCTAGTAATTGAGGCTGTGCTCCCTCCCAGCTTCTCCTGCACCTGCAGACACTGGCACAGCAGAGAAGCTGAAAAGTCCTTGACTGTCCTGGCAGCAACTGTAAACATCAGTATGTTATCAGCCTTCTTCTCAGCACAAATCCAAAACACAGCCTCTCACTAGCTATTATGAAGAAAGTTAACTCTGCCCCAGCTGAAACCAGGACATAGAATTAACTAATTATAGAATAAATTGGTTCTTGTTTGTTGTACATACTAAAGCCGTTGATCTTAGAACAATAATTATTGTTTTGCTTCTGACATAAATTTCTCGAGGCCTGTTCTGCTTGGGCAAACTCACCTTTGTAGACTCGGAAGATACCCCTTTCTCACCCTCTGTTCCATCTTTTCTCTCCTCTTTTTTCATAATGATTTTCAGTCTGTCAATAACTTTTTCTCTTATTTCTTAAGATGTTTTGTTTTGGTTTTTTACTGCGCTCTTCAAATTCTCTGATTTTTAAAGATAAGAGAAATGAAATGAGATACATAATCAAGAGAGTTTTCACTTCACTTGTTTCTCTAAGAGATATTTAAAAAGATACTTTGATGAAGAGGAAAAACAGTTCTACTATGTAATGATCTTTTTCTATGGTAATCCACCCACAGGGGCATTTTAATATGTAAATCACGTTATTGTCTCACATATGACAATCTGATGGATTTTAAATTCCTCATTTGTTAAAGTTAATGAACAGCACTTTTGCTGTTTTTATTGATGCAATAGCACTTTGTTCACACATGAAGGTATAGTTGTGCCAAGCTACATAAGGTGATACTATTAATGAATCATTTCAGAGACAGCAAATATAAATAGTAAGGAGATCACTTCCATAGAAATACGGTCTAACCCCATGCTGGCAGCTAAGAGGTACAGAGACATTTTCATGTCAGCAAACAGGTGTCCTCTGGCCTGCCCAGGCAAAATAATCCCCCTACTAAAATATACACAAATAAGTAAATATGCACAAACACATATATTCTCATCATAAAATGGTTTCTAAAAGGCCAAAAAATAAAACCAAAACCAGGCAAAGCTCTATGGCCTGATGATCAGATATCAAAGCTGTGAGAACAGAAACAAACTCATCTTACACACTGCTCTCCCTTAACAACTCCCAGGTATATATAAGCAAACACAAACAGAATGAATCTAAAGAGGAGATAAAAATAACTGGAGTGTCTCTTAGAAAGATGCTGCAAATATACTTTGGCAGGTATTTATTTGGATGGCATTTTCTTTGCCCTCTCTGTGTCTTTTGAAGAGTATACAGCACATTCTTTTTTAAAGATGTAAACATGAAAAACACAGGCTCAAAAATTGTGTGCATGTTATATTGTGATTTTGAAAATCCAACTCTATTTTCTATAAAGGGCAGAAGTCTCAATACTGCTAATATCGGCAGAAATGAAGGGGTACAGAGTCAGAACAAGTCCCTTATTGACCTTATATTGTCTAAACCTTCAGAGACTAGAAAACAAAACAAAACCCAACAAAACAAAAAAAAAAATCCTTCCTACCAGATCATTGAAACTGTGAGACTTAGTTTAGAAATATCAAGAACATTTAAAGATCATGAATAAAGGTCACTTCTTTGTACGGTCACCACCTTTTCATACACTACAATTGACCTACAAAAGATCTTTTAAAGCATTTCAAAAGCCATAACATTTCTTTCAGGTTCCTTTGCAGGCAACTAGGATATGCCTAGAAGTTGATGCAATGATATTTCATCACTGATTTTGTATTTCTCACTCTCATTTTGGAGACTTAGAAATGCAAATATTTCTGGAAGAAAATTGAAAGTGTGCACAGACACTTTTCCAGACTAGTTGAAAAAGCCATAATGGATTTAACACGCAACAAGTATCCTAATAAAGTCAAACTCCAATAGAAGGCAAAAAATAGAATTCTCAGATGGATTTTCAAATCTCTTGCAAATTTGTCTTACTGCAGAAGGGAAACCATTACATAATTGTGGAAAAACAGTGGTTTATTAACATTATAACTTTGCCATAAGTATCAGGGAAAAGGGCACAAAATATCGTTTTATTGTGCTCTTAAGCAGCATCTAGAAAAACAGAATTGATCATCACTGAAGTAGTACAGTAGAAATGCTAAATGAAGAAATTAACACAGACCACAAGTGTTAGACAGCACATTAAATAGTACCATATTTAAGATTACTTTCAGCAGCTAGTGATTCTCAAACATTTAAACTACTGTGTCACCACCAAAGCTTAAATTTCCAGTGGATGCCTCACTTATCCTCAAGCTGTTTATTTTAAAATGGTATGCATTTTATTGTCTAATTACAGCTATACATAAGCTAGTATGCTAAAGAGAGGGAAAAATGTCATGTCAAGAGCAGTCAAAACTTGGCAACTGTGAATTTATTTGTACCCTAACAGTAATTTTTCTAGGTTATTTCCTAATCACACATCGCACATACAACAACCACTCCACACCACTTAATGTCTTCTGCTTTACTGCAGTCTTGCATTTCTTTCAGGTTTTCGCCATGCTTGCAACTACTGAGGTGAAGAAAGGTCTGTTTCTTAATAGATGTCATATTTTCAGATAGACTCCATCTGGAAAGTAAGTAATTAAGAATATCATACACAGAAAAGTCCCTATAGACTGGACTGAGTTAACGGATTCTTTTTTCTTTTTCTGCTCTTGAAAGCTAAGCAATTTTGATATTGCCCTGTTCTGAAAGATACTGTGAATACAAAGAAAGACCTTAGGTGGGGTCCATTTGACTAAACGCAGGCATCTAAAATGTAAACATTTATGGGTATGTCAAGGTAAGAAACCATAGCCTGGCCCCTAAGACTAATTGACACTGCCTAGCTCCTATTCAGCTTTGTATAGATAATCACTTCTCCGGAAGGAGAGAGCTAGCAGGAAGAGTCCAAAACAAAGCCAAGAACTGAGATAACAACTAATTGATGCTCAAAGGCTTGCTCCTTGTATAACTTCTGGTGAGCAACGTAGAGCTGCCTTGACTAAGTTTCTCTCTAATGAATGAGAGCAGGTACTTCTCAGGAGTGATTCCTCTAATAGGAATTTAATATTTAATGTTAATCATGCCTTGACACACCTATTTCTCACCACTGATTACAAAGGAAGGTTACAGCAACTAGTTGAGCTACAGAAAATTGCAATGGTGAGACGTAAAGTGATATGTCTCACCTCTGTGGACACTAGACCACAGAAGAAAAGGTTCTTTGAGAATTCCATTTGCTCCCATTCATCTAGGTAAAGCTGCTACATGGAGAAAAGGAGGAGGAGGTAAAATTCAAACTTGTTTTTTCTAAAACTAAAAAAAAAAAAAAAGCCCTGCCAAACATGCGCAAATTCAACGAATTTCAGAAAAAGTACTGTGGTATATATGTGTAAGTTCTACATTTGGTCTTCAGCCAAATGTGGGAAAAAGTCTTGGTACTATAGCAGCCTTTAGTGAAGGATTAATACAATAATTCACCCAACCTAATAATTTACCATTTTATTATTTTAAATAGTAATTTTATAATATGTTATAGTTTTAGCATAATGGAAAGATACTTGGATATACTCATATGACAAGTATGAGATGATAATGTAACTTCAGCTTCATAGAAATATTTTTCAAATGAGTAATTTCATTAAAATAATTTGGGGTAATATACTTTTCACCTCATTTTAGACATCTGTGATGCAGACAACTACAGCTGAATCACTCACCTGAAATTCCATTTTCAGTCAAAGAAGAAAAATGGGCATTTGGAGGCACAATCCTTTTGACCAATTTTAGAAAGAGATGATTCATACCCTACAAATGCCTATTTCCCTTCATAAAAGGAGATTAAGATGACTAACTCGGGTGTAATCATTCACATGCTATACTTACATTCAGTGAGTGGGCTCCCATCCCTTCGAAGTGTTTCTGCAAAACTTTGTCCTGTTTTCTTAACCTGGAGAATAAGAGAATATCTGAAAATTAAGTATTGTGGTTTTGGTTATATATCACTAACAGATGAGAGGAACTTTTTCCATTTTTTGGGGAGGGAGAGGGCACAGGGGGAGTCATGCATATGTATAAATATATCATTACAAAGATATTTTGGATTTTAGTTTTATCTGGACTTAATGTCCTTTGAGATGGTTTGAGCATAGACATTCTCAGAAACTTGTATATATTTTTAATTATTTTGGCCTGCGGAGCACGTCGGGTCAGATTCTTTTCACTCGTAAATTGTTTTCTGATCTCCTAAACACCAAACTACATTTTTCGTCTTTAGAAAAAGGAAGACTTCAGAAAAAGCATGTTATTGATTTTGATGGGCATTTTTAAAAAGGAAGTCCTTCCAGTTTAAGTGCTAAAAGAAGTTACCTTACCTTTACTCTGTAAAATGTACCTAGACAGTTATATTGTACTGTAATCATTAAAGCTATAGGCGTAAGTATGTCCTTTACAACCAACCAAAAGCACCTAGACTTGTCATATTTTTAAAAACCAACATCTTTGTCATGTAATTCTTTAGCGTAAACAGACACTGCATACAGAACAAAGTACAAATTTAGATGGAAATTAATGTGATTAACTTTTTTATTAAAAGGATCGTACAGTCAGTACATTTTCAAATGTACTGTGTACAGAGAATATGGCCAATATGCACCAAGTGTGCAAAATTCTATCATTTTATCATGTGTTTGTTTAGGTTAAAATTTCAGTTTTCTGCTTAAACCATATTAAATCAAAACAAAACAAGACGTCTGTTTTCATGGTAAAGAAGACAGTCCATCCTTTCCAGAATAACACATTCATAGCAACATAGCCACATGTACAGGATTAGCTGTCTGTGACCTTTCTCTGATGTGGGAACCTTTTTAGAAGAAAAATCCTCATGTTTGTGGGAACCTTTTCAGAAGAAAATCCTCATGTAGTTGATTTGTACTACAGGAGAAATAACATCAGCAAGGGATGAGAAAGAAGGCAATTATACAGAATGTGAGTGAAATAAGGAGGCACTGAAGGGAAATAATCAGTGGAACTCAAGGGCAGCCTGGGATGCAGCAACCATGAGATGGTGGAGTTCAAGATCCTCAGGGCAGTGAGGAGGGCGCACAGCAAACTCACTACCCTGGACTTTAGGAGAGCGGACTTTGGCCTCTTCAGGGACCTGCTTGGAAGAGTCTCATGGGATAAAGCCCTGGAGGGAAGAGGGGCCCAAGAAAGCTGGCTAATATTCAAGGATCACTTCGTCCAGGCTCAGGGGCAATGCATCCCAACAAAGAGGAAGGCAGGCAAAAATGCCAGGAGGCCTGCATGGATGAACAAGGAACTCCTGAGCAAACTCAAACAAAAAAAAGGAAGCCTACAGAGGGTGGAAGCAAGGACAAGTAGCCTGGGGACAATACAGAGACACTGTCCGTGAGGCCAGAGATCAGGTTAGGAAAGCTAAAGCCCAAACAGAATTAAATATGGCCAAGGATGTTAAGGGTAACAGGAAGAACTTCTATAGTTACGTCAATGACAAAAGGAGGACTAGGGAAAATGTGGGCCCCCTCCAGAAGAAAGCGGGAGACCTGGTGACCCAGGATGTAGAGAAGGCTGAGGTACTTAACGAGTTCTTTACCTCAGCCTTCACTGGCAAGAGCTTGAGCCACACTGCCCAAGTTGCAGAAGGCAAAGGCAGTGACCGGGAGAAGGAAGAACTGCCAGCTGTAGGAGAAGATCAGGTTCGAGACTATTTAAAGAATATGAAGGTGCACAAGTCCATGGGACCTGATGAGATACATCCGCAGGTCCTGAAGGAACTGGCAGGTGAAGTTGCCAAACCGCTATCCATCATATTCGAGAAGTTGTGGCACTCTGGTGAAGTTCCTGCAGACTGGAAAAGGGGAAACATAACCCCCATTTTTAAAAAGGAAATAAAGAAGACCCAGGAAACTACAGGCCGGTCAGTCTCACCTCACAGGGCGTTTGGAACTTGATGATCTTTGAGGTGCTTTCCAGCCCAGGCCATTCTATGATTCTATGATTCTATGATTCTATGATTCTATGACTAACAATTTTAAGGGTCCCATTCCCAGGACTAAAGTTAGCCAATAGTAACCTTGTTTTTAGGATTTTAGAATCATTGTATACAATTACTAACTGCCAAATCTGCATGATCTCCATACAAAAATGTGTAATCGAGGCATAATAAATGGCTACATCTTGATCATATTGGTCTGCGTCTTGGGGCCTTACCAGCGGCACTCTGACAAGTACAGTTCTCAGGACTTTTTTATCTTTTTATATCAGTGAATATAATTTGGTTTTTGCCTTGGGAACACCCACCTTTTCCTGCAGTCTGCTTGAATTTTCACAAAAAATTTTGCGGGATATAATTTTGCTATTTCCTTTTATACATCAGGATACATATTATTCAGAATCAATAATTTCTATGTGTTTAAATTTCACAAACATTTCTATACCTAATTTTCTCCTATTTAGCTTGTCTAACTCGCCTTGTGTCTCTGTTTTTGTACATATCATATTGTCACTTGGCAAATCATCTCTCTTCTGACTTGACAAATTTTATATTTTTTCTTATTTAATGTGAAATATCTTGGATCAATTTAAAAATAATCAGTAATGTTTTCCCATAGGAGTTAGCATTTACTCCATGATGAAATGACAGTATAACATTCTCAGTCAAGATCCTAGACCACTGAACGTTTTATCAGGATTACTACTTTTGTCACATAAATGGGGAAAAGAAATATATTTATTGTAGATTTTTGGTCCTTCTCTCTTGTCTTCCTAAAACTATGAATGTTGTATTAGACTTGGTACAGCACTGTCACTAAGTACTGGAGTTGCACATAGTGTAGTAGTATATATTAAATAAGTACCATTCATTACTTCCCCACAGACAAGGAATTTAGAATCCATCAATTCCTCACATGTGAGGCAGATTGCGATTTACATGTTAAAGTACCACTGTGAATTGATTTGCATAGGAAAAGCTTCTGGGGCACTGAAACAAAGGATTAGTGAGCATGACAAGAGCTCTGTTAGCATAGAGAATAGAGATTCTCCTACAACACACCCTTCAAACAATGTAAATTTATTCATCATGAATACATAGATCCTGGTGGGTTTCCCCGTCCAGGAAAAAAACAAAGGTCTTGTCTCAAAAGAAGCAAGTCTAAAGAGGTAAACACTGGGCAAGCCTCTAAGAAGAGTCAGAGACAAGGATCTGTGAATACACCTTCCTTACATCCAGCTCAGATGGACATTTGTGTTTGTCTCAACTGGTAAAATGCAAACATTTACATTTGAGGTAATCTGCTAGATTTCCTTTTATTGACAGGGAATGGAAACAGGAACTTAGTGGTGTGTTACATCTTATCTAAAAGCAGATCTCTAAAGTAATCAGAAGAATTTCATCTTACTATAATTGCATATTTGTCTTCACCTTTTTTTTTTTTTGTAATAGAAAGCAACTATAGAGACAGTTTCCTAAGCTTCTATTACAGACAATGCAGAACTCATTAACACAGTCACTGGAGCCGTTTGGACTATTCACCCTAAGACAGCTACTTCCAGTCCAAACCTCAACCCCTGTGTTGTAGATATATGCAATAAAACTCAACTGGCGAAACAAAAACTTGTGGCCATTATATGGCTCTGTGGAGTATTGTTTCTCCCTTCCAGCAGGGAGTGTTTCCTGCATGTCAAATCTGTCTGTCTTGCATGCCTGGGGAATCTCAAATGACACTGAGTACCTGTGTTTTGGCACCTAACTCAAACGTTAGAATAAGACTCTGCGGTGAAATAATACCAAGAAAGTCTTTAAATTATTTAAATTGTGAAAAAAAGGTAGAAAGGCAGACCCTGGGAACTAACAGACCAGTCATTTCACTTCTGTGCCTGTGAAGATCACGGAGCAGATCCTCATATAAGCTATGCTAAGGCACATGGAGAACAGGGAGATGATTCGAGACAGGCAGCACAGCTTCACCAAGGGCAAGTCTCGCCTGACCAACCTAGTGGCCTTCTGTGATGGAGTGCCTACATCAGTGGACAAGGGAAGATATGTCGTCTATCTGGACTTCTGTAAGATCTTTGACTTTGTGAAGTCTGTGAAGGAAATCTAGAGGAAAAGAACAGCCAGTTTCTAGAATACACAACAATTTCAAAGGTGTGGATATTTTCCTACAGTTCCACATAGCTGCTAAGTCCAACAGACAGTTGCTGGCTATGTGAAATTTAAAAATTCCCATTTTTAAAAAAGGAAATAAAGAAGACCCAGGAAACTACAGGCCGATTAGTCTCACCTCTGTGCCTGGCAAGATCATGGAGCAAATCCTCCTGGAATCTATGCTAAGGCACATGGACAACAAACAGGTGATTTATGACAACCAACATGGCTTTACCAAAGAAAAATCATGCCTGATGAATTTGGTGGCCTTCTATGACAGAGCCACAGTGCTGGTGGATAGAGGAAGGGCAACAGATGTTATCTACCTGGACTTGTGCAAAGCCTTTGGCACAGTCCCACATGACATCCTTGTCTCTAAGTTGGAGGGACATGGATTTGACGGAAGGACCACTCGCTGGATAAGGAACTGGCTAAATGGTCACACTCAAAGAGTTGTGGTCAACGGCTCAATGTCCAAGTGGAGACCAGTGACAAGTGGTGTTCCACAGGGGTCGATACTGGGACCAGTGTTGTTTAACATCTTTGTTGGAGACACGGACAGTGGGATGGAGTGCACCCTCAGCAAGTTTGCCAATGACACCAAGCTGTGTGGTGTGGTGGACACTCTGGAGGGAAGGGATGCCATCCAGAGGGACCTTGAGAGGCTTGAGAGGTGGGCCTATGCAAACCTCATGAAATTTAACAAGGCCAAGTGCAAGGTCCTGCATGTGGGTCGAGGCAATCCCAAGCACAAATACAGGCTGGGAGAAGAGTAGATAGAGAGCAGTTCTGAGGAGAAGGGCTTGGGGGTATTGGTGGATGAGAAGCTGAACATGAGCCAGCAGTGTATGCTTGCAGCCCAGAAAGCCAACCGTGTCCTGGGCTCCAACAAAAGAAGCATTAGCAGCAGGTCAAAGAGGTGATTCTCCCCCTCTACTCTGCTCTCGTAAGACCCGACCTGGAGTACTGTGTTCAGATGTGGGGCCCCCAGCATAAAAAAGACCTGGACCTGGTGGAGCAAGTCTAGAGGAGGGCCACAAAGGTGGTCAGAGGGCTGGAGCACCTCCCCTACGAGGACAGGCTGAAAGAGTTGGGTTTGTTCAGCCTGGAGAAGAGGAGGCTCCGAGGAGACTTAATAGCAGCTTTCCAGTACCTGGAGGAGGCCTACAGGAGAGATGGGGAGGCACTCTTTATCAGGGAGTGTAGTGATAGGACAAGGGGTAACGGGTATAAGCTGAAAGAAGGTAGATTTAGACTAGACATTAGGAAGAAGTTTTTCACTGTGAGGTTGGTGATGCACTGGAACAGGTTGCCAGGGAAGTTGTGGATGCCCCATCCCTGGAGGTGTTCAAGGCCAGGCTGGATGTGGCTTTGGGCAACCTGGTCTAGTGGAGGGTGTCCCTGCCCATGGCAGGGGGGTTGGAACTTGATGATCTTTAAGGTCCTTTCCAACCCAAACCATTCTATGATTCTTTAATCTCTGAAATCTATGGGTGATTTCTTCTAGGCAACAGAACTGCCGATCAAGAGTGTTTCTCCTTCCTTTTTTTTCCTTTTACATATGTGAAATAAAATACTACTAATAAAATACTTCTTAATTAAGTCCCATTTAAATACAACTTTAGTCATATACACTTAACTTTCTTTCTAACTGATCTTATATTTTACCTTTCTGTGATGGGAATATTCTATGATAATGTTCTATTAAAGTGGACTTTCTGTGTACTCCACAGAGGAGTTACAGTGCCCAGTATAATTACTGTATGTTTTTATATGTATCTTTCTAGTCTTGCTCATTCCACAATCCTTCTTGATGCAAATGTGTTCTGCTTATTTTTATTTCAAATTTATGAAACATCTGTCCTGAAAAGCCTTTATAGATCAAGTATTTCAAGTGTTCAAAGTTTCAAATTATTTCCAAGGCCTTCAATGGCCATATGACCACTTTCCGGAAACAGATAATAAGCCAACACAGAGTAAATAAACCCCAGACTTACAGCCAAGACATCCAAACTATGAGTCTTAAAGAGCAGACTGTGGAAAGTGTTCACAAAGTCTGTCTTTAGTGTTATCAAGAGTATTTTTCATAGGCGTTGTCTACAGCCAGTAAAAGGAAAGGTTTCTTCTGTAGTTGATTCATAGCAAAAACCTAATTTTAGATGTTTGCAGCCACCCCCATCAAAACTGGTCCACTCCACTGTCTGTAAAGGCAGCCTTGGTAAAATAGTCTCACTCAGCTAAATCTAACCTTTGCAAATATTTCCATCTAACTTGCTTCAGATGATTTGAAGCATTGTATGTAAGTGATAAAGAACACCTACATCAAAACATTGCTAACTCAAAGCTATTAGACCAGATTCCAGTTCTGGAATGTCTCCTACAAGCTCTAGTCCCACCCTGGACTGCTGTGGTCTCTGTTGTATATGATGGGGCTCCCATTTAAACCACAGGACTAACTGTAGAATATGCTATAGCTAAGGTCCCTCCTTGGTGACTTAGCCCAGTGATCTTTACTGAATCTCTCATATTTACGAGAGGTGCCTCCCAGCCGCCTTATTACTCCTCCCAGTCAGAGTGGCATGGGTGGTAAATACAGGACTACGCAGAAGCAGGGAAGACACCAAACATGTTCCTTTTGTGGAAAAGGTGACCAGAGAAAAGTGATCTTCAGACTGTAGGCTACCAGTTGTGGGGAAGTAGAAATTAATTCAGGGTCTTTGTACACTTTCATGCTACGCTGATTGAAAGTTCGTTCTGGACTTTACCTAACCCAGCTTCTGCTGTTTCCCCTCCAGGAGGTTTGAGTACTAAATGGCATTGATTCTTCCTATGGAGATAAAAGACTGCAAATAAGTTAACATTAAAAGGGATATGCCCTTGAGAAAGCCATTGTCAAAGCACTGAGCTAAAGAACATCAGCTTTAAAAGATTTGGCTGAGGTTAGTGTTCTTGATGTCTTAGCATTGTGGCACTGACTGCAAAAGTGAAATTCTTTGTCTTCTGTAACATATTGCCCAAGGCACTAATGCTACCAGGCTTTAGAACAGAAATATCTTTATACACAGGCACAGTCCCTCTAAAGTCAGCTTACTTCAGGGTTAAGTCCCTGTTTTCTCCTTTTTGAAATTATAGCCTTACATAGTGCTGTTCTTCTCTTTAACTACAAAAATAATTTTAAAAACCCCACAAACGTGGTTATCTAACAGACATTTGAAGATGCTTCACAGCAAATCTTTTTACTCTTAAAGATTCTGCTACTAAATGTGCAAGAAGAATTAAGGAAAAACTATATTAATTAAGTTACACGAAATGTCTATTGTATACTGAAGAATTTTAGCATACTTGTTTTTATTTTAAAGCAATAAAAAGCCTGTTCTGTATTGTTTTCCTCTACTTAGAACACAAACTAATTGAGGTCATGTTTCTGTTAGGGGAACACAGTCATATTTCTAGCAAAAACACCATGAAAATTTAATCTGTGTCTGAGAGACTTTTGACCTTTCAAACTTGCAGGGTATTTATTATTCCTATTTTATTTTATGTTGGGAGTCCTCACATTCATCTGTTCTCTTTAAATATTTACACTGTAACTTCTCTGGGTAAAGTACCAGGTACTTAGCTTATACATAATGCTCATTATTTGTGCTGCTGCCCTCCTTGACCGTTTTCCATTTTGTCAAGGGGTCTTCCAAAGTTACGAGTAAAAAAAAAAATCACCTTGATGACTGTTTTTTATTTATATATTATAAATTAGCTTTAACAATTACTTCAATAAAGGACGAAAAATAACTTATTGAATGCAATTACAACCTTCAATTTTTAATATATTAGTCTCACCTTCACACTTTTCTTTTAATGACCATTCACCTTCCTCTTTCTCAGGAAATAAATCTAAGTCTTCCAATCTCATTTATACTTTATATTTCATATTTTATTTATAATCTTTGTTTCAATTGCCTTTACTGGTAATTTATTCCAGTTGTTCATTTTTTTTATTAAATACATTAACTCTGTCTAAGTTCCTTAATTTTCCTGGTTTGTTTACTATGTCCTATTATGTCTTCTAGATTTTAACCACTTCTTAGCATAAACACATGTATCCATGTTCTGAATTGTTCTATTTTTTCCTACTCATAATTTTGTATTCCTTTTTCACTGTTTTGTATTTTATATTCAAGTATTTTCCAATGCTCGTTAGATCACACTGAACAACAGTGTGTTGTTCTAACACTAACAGTAGTGTTTACAAAAAAGGGCTAGTTATGTTAGTCGTATAGAGGATCATTTGAGCAGATTTCTTAATTATTTTTAGAAAGACTTACATTTCTAGAACAAAATATGGTTCAAGGTCTGAATATTTAAGTAGGCATCCTCTTTAAAACACTGAAATAATATTTACAGTACAGTTATTAATTGCTCCATCCGTGGAGGTGTTCAAGGCCAGGTTGGATGAGGCTTTGAGCAGCCTGGTCTAGTGGAGGGACAGGGACATGGGCAGGGACAGCCCATGGCAGGGGGGTTGGAACTTGATGATCTTTAAGGTCCCTTTTAACCCAAACTATTCTATGATTCTATGATTCTATGAACCATAATATTCCAGATTGTTTTTTGAGATGTGGTCCTTCTTCAATAAGTAAAATTATCACATAAGAGTTTTCCTTCATTTGTTTTCTCTTACTACATATTCTTTGATTCTTTTCTAGGTTTCCTGGTTGGTTCAAGACAGAGTATATAGGAATAGGTTTTCACATCAGTTCATCTGAAAGATTCTTGTTCTCCTTTTTGAGGTTCTGTGTGGATCTTTTGTGATAAGGAAGTATAATATAATGTCTGAAGAAAATATTTTAAACACAATAAATCTGTAGGAGTTATATTCAGATACTCTGGATTCAGCCCTCCAAAATACAGGCAAGTAGTCCTAACTGGTAACTTACAGGCATTCATTAATGAGTGGAAAAAGACAGGAAATTCCACATAGGGACAGGATTCTCCTTGTCCTAAGGCAGGTGTCTAAGTTGGAGACAGGTATATGCACAGGATCCCTTCTGGGCACTGGACCCAGACCATTGGTGTTATTAACCTACTCAGACTTTGCCTGGCATGATTTTAGGCAACGCCAATTACCAGTTTGTATTTTATATTCAAGTGTTTTCTAATGCTTGTTAGATCACACTGAACAACAGTGCTGTAGTTCCTGGGCACCGTTCAGAAACTAGAGTGTACTTGGGACTGTTCACAACAGGTACGCCACATGGTACTGGGGCCTCAACAGTTTACTAGCAAAGATGCAGGGCATTATGTACCAGCCTGCCCTACTTCCTCAATTCTGATTAATGTTTTGACAAATATAGCTTAGATGTCTAAACTTTAAATTACTTGAGATAAAGATTATCTCATGGCATCCTGGGGTGTATCAGAAGGGGGGTGGTCAGTAGGTCAAGAGAGGTTCTCCTCCCCCTCTACTCTGCCCTGGTGAGACCTCATCTGGAATATTGTGTCCAGTTCTGGGCCCCTCAGTTCAAGAGGGACAGGGAACTGCTGGAGAGAGTCCAGCACAGAGCCACGAAGATGATGAAGGGAATGGAACATCTCCCTTATGAGGAAAGG